>CM033470.1:299030566-299415890 GCA_019447015.1 Hymenochirus boettgeri | reverse complement strand
GAGGGAATTATAGAACTCATGTAAAGAAAGAAAAAACATTTTTTTTCCCCACTATAGATGCCCTTTAACCCTAACTGTTGCCGATGCTCTCTGATGCTGCCCCCTCCCCTGGCCAGCAATTCAGGGGATGCGCATCATGCAGAGCGTGTCCTCCCATAGGTTGGCCCGTCAATCAAGTGAATACGTCCGGAGCATAGCGGCAACTGTATCTAGGAGGTAAAGGTCCATCCACACGTGCAATCATGGGGGCCCGTGCGGCCACATACGATGTGTACAAATGCCCATTTCGGCCGTCTATTGGTAAGTGTGTGGGCGTTTGATCAGGCATCATTGATGATCCGCTGGGTTGGATCATCAACAATGCCCAACCGAATGCCTGTACACTTACTATTAGTCAGTTAAAATGGTTGTTTGTACACATAGTGCTTCGCGGGTATGGCCCCCATGATTGCATGTGTGTACAATGCATGTGTGTACAAAGCTTAAGTACCCAAACTACCTGGGTATGACCAATGGAGGAGGGTAGGTTAAGGATTTTAACTGACGGGGTTGACAATACAGGTCTATGAACTGGAGGGCTGATGACACTGGCTAATCAACTGGAGGGCTGACTTACACTGGCTAAACATCTGAAGGACTGACAACACTGGCTAATGATCTGAAGGACTGAAAACACCGGCTAATGATCTGAAGGACTGAAAACACTGGCTAATGATCTTGATGGCTGAAAACACTGGCTAATGAACTGGAGGGCTGATGACACTGGCTAATGAACCTGAGGGCTGATTGGTAAATGATCTGAAGGAGAATGAGTTTCCTGATCTTTGCCCATGCTTGAGCTAGAGGCGTTTGCACTGTGCCTTTCAAGCATGTAGCTTACTAATAGCTTCTGTGACAGCCCAAATTTTTCATCTGAGACCAGGCCGGGGGGGATTTGCCCCTCAGCCTACTGGGACAGTCCTCCCCTGCTTCCCCCCTTTCCTTCTGTTACCTCCTCCATTGATCAGGCATCATTGATGATCCGCTAGGTTGGATCATCAACAATGCCCAACCGAATGCCTGTACACTTACTAATAGTCAGTTAAAATGGTTGTTTGTACACATAGTGCTTCGTGGGTATGGCCCTCTTGATTGCATGTGTGTACAATGCATGTGTGTACAAAGCTTAAGTACCCAAACTACCTGGGTATGACCAATGGAGGAGGGTAGGTTAAGGATTTTGTTGCTTTTGATCCTTTAAATAACCCAAAACCAAAAACAACCAAACCCCAAATACCCTATCCCAGAGCTGGAAGGCAAAAAACCCAGCTGAAGTCAGAGACAATTCACTCCAGAAGGGGAAAAAAATCCTTCCTGACTCCATGTGGCAGTTGGAGACGGACTAATCCCTGGACCAACTTGGGACTAAAACACACCTCCATTAAACCCTGACTGCTATGGACCTTCAGTACTTCGGTATATGCAAACTTTTCAAAGTTTATACTTACATTTTTCCCTTTCTAGTAAGTTTTATCGTTTTTTGCAAAAAATAAAAAAGTGTTCAGTATCAGTAATATCAAAGTAATATGAGCAACATTCTGCACAATATGGCTTCATTACTACAAAGTGTCTCTGATTGAACCATAGATTCAAATAGAAGAAATGTAGCAAATGCTTGTACATGAATCCTTAATGATAGGGTCTGAAAAGCTTTTTGAAGTCTCAAAATTTTGCTCAATCATGCTTTGTGCATAACTTATTCTTGTAAGACTGGAAATGTTTCTAATGCTGATTACTAAACTATAACAGTTGTAGAAGAGCTAATACCAGTAGTGTAACAATGCTACAGCAGCCCCCGTCATCACAGGGTCCCCAGGGGACCTAGGGGTCCTGCGATCAACTGTTTTTAAACAGCTGATTGTGCGCCATCTGTATTGATCTTTTAAAAAGCTGATAGAGTGTATCTTTACTGTGGGCGCACGATCGTCAGACACAGCGGAAAACCATGGGCGATCGTGCAATCCTCTATGGAACGCACGCTCGGCTGTAATGTATGGGCAAAAACCCATACAATGTTTTCAGACCAATCGACCGATACACTGAACTATCAGGCCGAAAATTTGCATGGTGTGTACACAACCTAAGACACGCACACACCCTTTTTTGTATAAAAAGATGAGAACTGTAAAATGCAGCGGCGGTTGAATTCTAACTAGTGAAATCTTGTTTGTAGGAAAGAATTGCCCAAATAAAACGCAGCACTAGACACTAAAGTACAGTATTTAATTACATTTTATTATATTGTAAAATAATTACTGTACGATTTGGGCTGAAGAGCTCAGGGAAATTACATGTTTGGAAAATGAAATGTACTGTGGCCATAAAAAGTAAACTTATATGGAATTTGTTATTAAAAGTACCGTAAATAGATTTGCTTCTGTCTTTTATACATTCTGCTTGATTTATATGTAAAACAGCTTTTTAAACAGAAATGATACTAAAAAAAAGGACAGTAATCCAGATACAGCCACCAATAGTTTCCCTGTGAAGCTTTGGGTATTAGCTAGCTCAATCAGGATTGGTCTGTCAGCTGGGCATGTGTGCCACACCCTTACCGTTGACCGCAGGGTACTTCCGGCAGTGGCAGGCAGTGTACATTTGCCAGCTCTGTGGGAAACATTACATTTTACACCATTCTTAAGATTTTGGCAGAAATTAAATGAATTTCCCTGTAAGATGACGTATCTTGAAACTTGTTCCTCTACACTGAGATTTAGCAATGGAAGATAAGAAAAGCATTGTGATAGAACAAACCCTACAATCACTTCTTAACTTCCACTTACTCGTAACACAAATGCTTTGTGCTCCTCACTCGGAATGGTAATATTATTTGATATCTGAAAAGCATTGTAATGGTTCCCACACTGATATGCGCCCAAGCCATGACCCCTGACACTGGCGGCTATACGAAACGAACTGGCATTTCCGCCGGGCGGATCAATGAACGACCCCCAACGGAATGCATACACATGGACGATTCTTGGCCATAACAGCCATTCGGCGCGTGTAGACGTCAGTGTCAGGGGTCATGGCTCGGGATGCACATCATACGTGTGTATGAGCCTTAACTGCCTTGAATAGATCTTTTAATTAGCTCCTAAGCATTAGTCTACCTACTACATGGAATTTGGCAAATTTTTCTGACCAAATACAGTATGTTGCAATGAGCAATGACACTGGATATTATCTGGTCATCGCAGGCATTTGGCCCTACAGTTTCCACTGTGGTCTGATCCACCCACTTGCAGTCATGGCATGGATAAGAGTAATTACCCTTTCCTCATATGTAACTTAACGACCCTTTTAATCCCAATCCACCCTTAAGTAAAAAACCATACTACTCAATGACTTTTGGATCAAATGGGGTCCCAGCTTTATTGGTAATAGCATTAATAATGCTTGGATTAATAAAAACCACGTAACATTCTTTATTTGAACAGAAATAATAACAAGATACCTCCTACCTATAAATCTGTAACCTTTAAAGGAACTGTAAACTCAATATTTGAAGTCTTTGCCCTCTGTTTGTATTATTCACAGGGAGGTGAGAACGCTTATTCTCACCTCCCTGTGAATAATATTTTGCTCAGGGGACCGGGAACTTACCTTCGCTCCCCTCCACTCGCAGCCGCTTCTTCACTGAACAGCCTGTGTCTCTCATGATCGCGCGCCCTATCTTTTGTATTGGTGCGCATGCGCCTAAGATAGGGCGCGCGGTCGGGAAAGAACAGCAGTTCGGTGAAGAAGCGGCTGCGAGTGGAGCGGAGCGAAGGTAATTTCCCGGTCCCCTGAGCAAAATATTATTCACAGGGAGGTGAGAATAAGCGTTCTCACCTCCCTGTGAATAATACAAACGGAGGGCAAAGACTTCAAATATTTGATTATATGGGTTTACAGTTCCTTTAACAAGACTTATACTATTCTGGCAGGTGTTTTTTGGAAGCTACCATGAAATTTACTCCCTTTACCAGACGTAACTTAATGAGCCTACTCTGGCCTAGGGAGGGAGGGTGGGAATAAGCCCTCCTAACTTTCTTCCCGCCACTCTTTATACATCCGTTCTATCCCCTATTCCCCTCCTCTTACTGCTACCCCTCCCTTTCCTTACTTGAAAATTCCTTACTAACGATGGCCAGGGGTGAACTCTAAAAATGCAGGAAAACCCACCAGAAATGCAAATGCAATACAAGTGTAGAGAATCATGGACAAAAAAATTTACACTTATGTATTGACTTTTTTGGTAATTCATTGGCACCTTTAACTAAAATATCAACTCCTGCAAACTCCAAAACAAATCACATGTAAGGTTTATTAGTACATACCTACCAAAATCCTTTGATGTGCTGATACACTCTTACACATGGATATATTCTGCAAGTGAAGTATCTGGGGTTTCTGCATTGGACCAACAACAGGGACTTACTGCTGCCTTTCTCCTCTATCAAAGGGGCGCTACCTGTAGGGCTGCCATTAGAATTTTCTGGGCCCTATACTGGATAAATTACTAGGCTCCTATATTACATACGTTAATATACATACATTACTCCAAAATCTTTAATGCAGGCACACACACAGACACTTACGCAGGCACACACTTAAATAGACAGTAACGAACACACTAACGCAGACAGACACACTTACACATACATACACTAACGCAGCTCACTTATGTAGATACACACTTATGCATCCAGTAATGGACACACTAACGTGCACACAAACACTAACACAGACACACTCACTTATGCAGACATATACTAATGCACAGACATTTACCGGTATGCAGACAAACTAACGCACATTGACACTTACATGTACTAACGCACACTTATGCAGACAGTAACGCACACTAATGCAGACAGTAACGCACACTAATGCAGACAGACGCACTATTGCGCACACACACACTAACGCAGACACACACCTGCGCAGAAACACACTAACGCACATAGACAGAGAAAAACATGGCGCAGAGCTTGTGGCGAGGGAGCTCCAGGTGGCTTACGTTACACTCCACATCCCCCTAAAGGTACACTTATTAGAACAACATGGCGCAGAGCTACAGGTGGCGTACGGTAACACCCAACATTCCCTATATAAGGTACACTATATAAACAACATGGTGCAAGCTACAGGTGGCGTACGGTACACTCAACATCCCCTATAATAGGTACACTTATAGAAACAACATGGTGCAGAGCTACAGGTGCGTACGGTACACTCCCAACATCCCCCTATAATAGGTACACTTTATAAAACCACAGGTCCGCAGAGCTACAGGTGGCGTACGGTACACTCCAACATTCCCCTATAATAGGTACACTTATAGAAACAACATGGTGCAGAGCTACAGGTGGCGTACGGTACACTCCAACATTCCCCTATAATAAGTACACTTATAGAAACAACATGGTGCAGAGCTACAGGTGGCGTACGGTACACTCCAACATCCCCCTATAATAGGTACACTTATAGAAACAACATGGTGCAGAGCTACAGGTGGCGTACGGTACACTCCAACATTCCCCTATAATATGTACTCTTATAGAAACAACATGGCGCAGAGCTACAGGTGGCGTACCCCCCAAAATTCCACTTTAATCCTTTAATACGTATGCTTATAGAAACAATATGGCACAGAGCTGCAGGTGGAGGATAATATAGTGACCCTGATCTTAGCACAGCTGTGTGCATTGCATTTGCAGTACACTTTCCACTATTTGCATGCAGCTGACGGGAGCCTATAGACCTCACACTACAACCCCTGCTAACCATGGAAAGTGTAATCAGTGAATATCTCTTGCACCACCAGACAACTTCTGCCAATTTGAATTTGATGATTTAATAATATAGACTGATAATGAGCTCATAGCACGAAAAGAATGGCACCTGAGCTGAATCTTCCCATCCTGATTAAATGATTTGCATCATTTCTCTATAATATCAATCTCTGTTTGGCGAGCTTTGCTTAAAACTCGTATTTAGTACAAGTAAGTCTCCGAATGTGGTGGTGATGAGTTAAATGCGGGAACCGTGGGCTCAACGTACATGGTAAGTTCAAATGACTAGTCGGGGTTTCCATGGGTTCCTTATCAACTCTTAACTCATAGTGACTCTTGGTAGTTGGTCTTCTTAGATGTACAAACGTGCTACTGAGTCAAGAGGGAAAAAGTAGTGTAGAAGATATAACCGCAGCTGACGTGGGCGTGATGTGTTGCCAGTACACACATAATAAATATAAAAGACATTCGGGTCTAACCGGGTCCCGTTGCCAGGGCCCAGCCGATACAGGGTACAGGACCCGGACTTGCGGCACCTATAGGTGGGTACAGATACCGTTTACCATGGACATTGATGTTATGCGCACCTATAGCTGCTCACATACTTACTAGCAGGCTCGAGGCCTAAGAACAGGTGATGTCTTAGACACCAAGCGTCCTTAAAGGCACCCCCCCCCAAACTAAAAGGGGTTCCCCACACCTACTAACTGCCCCGACGGGAGGCGAAAAAAATCGTTTACCGTTACCGCTCTGCTTCAACGGTTCTCCGGCAGGGTCTAGCCAAAGACCAAAGAAAAGCAGGAGCCGGCTCTGTTTAAAAAAGCGTCGCCCCCCTGTCCGCGAGAGGGTTTCTGGAGACCCCCCCCCCCAGTTCCTCGGGGATCCCTCTTGGCTGAGGTGCCCAACCTAAACCCTTTTTCTGTAGGTAGGGGACCCTAATCCATCCCCAATGGTCTTACATTGCTTTAGGTTCCTGGTGGTAGTACTGCCCGGCAGCGCCTCTCAGCCAATCACAGAAGCGACAGTCAGTCCAGTCCCTCTGCTTGCAATTTCTGCAACCAAGGTCCGGATAAAATGCCAGGTAACAAAGCTCTGTAAGTACATTCCTGATGATTTTTTTAGGAACAACATATGTTGGTTGGGGGTGGTGGCTAGGTCTTCATGGCAAATTGCCAAGTGCCACAAATGTTTAGCCAATTAAAGAATCCAAACTATGGAATGATAATGAATGGAGAGGGAATCTTGGGCATCAATTACTGTAGATTCCCAACTGTCTCATTTTATCATTCTAAGCAAAGACACATTACTGGCAAATCTGGCAAAAATGTATGTGCGAGACTGCAGGTCCACTTTTGGTCTCAATTTTTGCCAAAACAACAATTCATTAAAAATTGTGTTTAAAAATGAGAGCCCCAGACCCAAAAACTTGGTAAGATATTCATAGTTAAGGTGACACAAAGTACAAACCTTGCTTGTTTTGACTTTAATTTTTGCAACATTTTAATTCAATTTTAGCAGATAAGTGCTTCATCTAAAACGAAATAAGCTTTATATAACATGGAATCATGTCCGTATTTCTACTAGAATATAGGCAGTGGTAGGGAGTACTTCATTTCTGCAAGACAACTCTTACCCCTATGGATAATGAGATCATCGTATAACAAACCATAAGGTCACTCACATTCCCAGGCTTACATTCATATTGCTGTTCTACAAGGGTGGATTTTATAAGTTGTATATGCTGAAATTTATAAAAGTCATTTATTTAGATTATTTCCATATGTATAAAACATATGTACCGTATATACTCGATTATAAGCCGACTCGAGTATAAGCCGAGGCACCCCATTTTTGCCTCAAAATTAGAAAAGATGATTGACCCCGAGTATAAGCCGAGGGTATACAGTAACCCTAATACCTTTCCACTGTAGTTTGGAAACTCAACTCCCAGCATGCTTGGTTGCTGGGAGTTGTATTTCAACCACCTATAGTAAAAAGGTAATGTGGGTGTCTGCATGGCATACTGTCCCCCAGCCTCCCCCCAGTACCCCCACCCTCCCCCCATGCTGCTTTAATAGACAACCGCTAAAAACCTTTATTGTCCTTTAAATGAAATCTGTACACCAACATCACCATTAATTCCATGAGAAAGTACAAAGTCCTGAATCTTGGATTTACAGATTTCTGATCATTTTCAGCCTGCAGAGATCAGCAAATGAACCCATTGTTGCAGTCTGAGATCTCTCCAAAGTGATTGCGTTTATAGAAAAGGGGGGACGTTCCAGATAGTCATTCTGCTGAAAGGAGGTCCTAACCTTGGTTTTTGTGAGGCCATACATTAAACAGGCATGGCATACTTGTCCCCCCAGCCCTCCCCCCAGTACCCCCAGTCCCCCCCCCAGCTCACTTACCCGTACCTGGTCTTCAGTCTTCCTCTCTCTCTGCAATCCAGAGGCAGCCGCGAGTCCGCCGGCAGTTTCAAATTAACTGCTCGCGCTGCGCGATGACGTCATCCTCCCTCCAGCGTGCGTGATGACGTCATCGGCAACCACGAAGAACTACTGGGACTGCCGCCGGACTCGCGGCTGCCTCTGGATTGAAGGTAAGTTTCTTCTGACTCGACTCGGTATAAGCCGAGTCAAGGTTTTTAGGTTAATTTTTAAACCTAAAACCTCGGCTTATACTCGAGTATATACGTTATGTATTGTATAAATAAGCTTCTATAAAAGCTGCATGTTTTGGTTATCAGGCACCTATAGAAAACAGGGTCTCCCTACCTACAAATATTCAGGCACATTTGTTCTTTAAAGAATGTCATTTGCCCAGTAATATTGTTCTTTAACAGCCACTTGGTACCTTCTTTCATCACAACTCTGTGTAGTCAAACTTTTAAATTGAACTGATTTTTTAATTAAAGAAAAATAAGTTCAAAGATACCGTACTATTCTCTACTAGGCCCAACTATCTTCATGGTAGGTTGTTCTGTTGAACAGGGCTATATACAGGAACAGGACACAGTGCTCTCAATCCATTAATAAGCTCACTTTATTACAATCAGTTTGCGTAGCTGCATGGGTATGTTTTGTGAAAACCATGGTAACATTTTTTACAATCATCAGCGTGACTATACGACTGTTTTGGAACACTGCACCTACTGTTTATGCTGGGTTCTGATCAATGTCATGTTAACATTTGTTTCACAGTTTACCATCTGTTATATATGCAGCATTTTCCTGACCACAAAACATCTAGAACTGCTGAAAAAATGAGAGCAAAATAGATGCAAGCTATTGCTCTGAACCTTGCCTTATGCCTCGGGACAAAGTTACGAATAAAATTCCATACTTTCCTCTTCCCCCAATCCCTAGATCGTTATAGTTGCTCATCTACCCACCAGCCTTAAAGAATATGCTTGTGAAGGTTCTCATTCATCCAGGTCATGGTATTCTGTTTGTATTCAATTAGATCAATGTAGTTTCTTGAAGACGTTTCGCTAGTCATCCGACTGGCTTTCTCAATTCAATGACTTGTACAAGAATCTGTGGCAATTATGTACCCTGGAAAATCCCAATTAGCATATCACAGCCAGGTTTTAAGGGTGTGATTAGATAGTGGCTAAGAGGTGTTATAGGAACGCCGGTAAGGTGTTCAAAACCATTGTACATGGCAGACAGTTGGTGTCGACCCCCCCACCTCTTTATTAGGCTTTGGTTCTTTATTTTCACATAAATGGCCTCCTTAAAGGAACACTAAACCCAAAAAATTAACTAAGTGGCATCTGTTTCTATTATTCCAGGGAGTGAGAACGCTTATTCTCACCTCCCTGTGAATATAGGACGATCGGGGGACCTGGAACTTACCTTACAATCACAAAACGCCGCTCCACTCGCAGACGCTCCTGCTCTAACAGCTTTTCTGTCCCGATCGCCGCGCCCTATCTTTTGAAATTGGCCGCATGCGCCACAAGATAGGGCGCGTGGTCGGGACAGAGCGCTGTTAGAGCAGGAGCGGCTGCGAGTGGAGCGGCGGTTAAGGTAATTCCAGGTCCCCCGATCGTCCTTTATTCACAGAGGTGAGAATAAGCGTTCTCACCTCCCTGTGAATAATAGAAACGGATGGCACTTTTTATTTTTTTATTTAATATGAGTTTTAGTGTTCCTTTAAACACCTCCTCTTGAACCAGTCACGTTCCTTGCCAAATGTTAACATTACAATCTTCAAAGGTATGTCCTTATCCTTAAGATGCAGGTACAACGTCTGAGTCCTGACCCGAGGAATTGGCTCTTCTGTGCTGTGCTGGCCATACGTTGATGGCAGTTGCTGTTTGGTCTCCCCACACACAAATCACAGACATTCTTCACTGCACTGCACTGCATATATGATGTCGCTTTTCTTGTGTTTTTGGTATTGGGTCTTTCGGATGTACCAATTGCTGCCCTCAGTGTGTTTGTCGGTTTAAAGCATGACAGGGATACGATGTTTTTTTGAAATTCTTCTAATTTCTCGGAGACCCCTGCTACATATGGGATGACCATGTTTCTTTCTCCTGTCTTCTTTTCCCCTTCACTGTTGGTATTCGTGTTCTTTTTCTTTCTTTCTTCTACTTCTTTTGACAAAGGCCCAGTCTGGAATCCCAAGTTTTAAGGGCTCCTCTGAGATGTTTCATTTCTTTAGCCTTCGCCTCTGTTGCTAGTGGGGATGTTCTTCGGCTCTGTGTTGCAGGGTTCTGATGACCCCCAGCTTGTGATCTAAAGGGTGTGGGAGTCAACATCAAATACTGATCTGTGTGTGTTGGTTTTCTGTAAACCTCTACTTCCAGTTTACCATTTTCTTCACTAACTTTCTACCAAGCATCGTCAAAGAAAGCCAGTTTGTTGTTTTTGTACCCTTCCCTTGTGAATTTATGTTTTGGTCTACCCGCATTAATGTGTTCTGTGAAAGCTTGTAATTCCTTCTGGGGGATTTTAACCCAGGTGTCATCCACATATCTGAACCAGTGGCTGGGTGCTATGCCCTTAAAGGTATTAGCGCCTGTTTTTCTACCTCCTCCATGTAAAGGTTGGCCACATAGGTGAAACTGGAGATCCCATAGCACATCCATGTTTTTGCTTATAGAACTTATCCCTGTATTGGAAATAGGTGGTATTCAGGCACAAGTCCAACAAGGAACACACCTGTTCTGGGTTGAGATCAGTTCTGGCTGGTAAGAGTGCTGTCTTGGCCCAGCCGTTTTCTCACCATGTCAACCGCCTCCTTGGTGGGTATACAAGTAAGAGAGATGTCACATCATAGGACACCATAGTGATACTATATCTTCAATCTTGTTTGTGAAATCCTGAGAGTTCTGGATGTGATGCTTAGAACTTCCCACCAAAAGTCCTAAATGTTAGCTAGATATTTTTGCCACCTTGTAATGTTACAGATTTGATGCTGCTGACTATAGGTCTAAGTGGGGCCCCTTCCTTATGTTATCTTTGGGAGTCCATATATGCATGGATGTGCCTCACCAGGGTAGAGGCGATGATACATTGCTCGGTCAATGGCTTTATCCTTTTGAAGCTGTTGTATGTAAGTCTATGACTCTTTTCTTGTAACGGCTGGTGGATCCCTTGTTAAGCCTCATATTGTTGTTATCAGCCAGGAGCATGGTCACCTTATCATGGTAGTCTGAGGTGTTGAGTACCACTGTGCATCTTCCTTTATCTGCCGGTAGAATGGTGATACTGAAATCTTTCTTGAGGGATGTTAAGGCTCTTCTTTCCTGTGTAGTCAGGTTAATGAAGGAGTTTTTAGGCACTGGCTAAGGCTGCAGATACCTTAAGGCGAAGTTGTTCTGCCTCACTCTGTGGTACCTTATTACTGTGGATAGAGGCTTCTGTGGCTGCTATAATATCCACCACAGGGATGGCTTTAGGGAGATGGCAAAATTCAAGCCCTTAGCAAGGACTTCCATTTCTGGCTGGGTCAGGGTCCTGTTAGACAATTTCTCCACCCATTCCTCCTTGTTTGATGAAGTGACACTTCCCTCCTCCCTCCTTTTGTATCCAAGGTAGTTGTTCTCCTTTGGGGCTGTTCTGGATGACAGAATAGAGAACTTGTTCTGTTGCCTTTGTTTGCCCTTACAGTGCTGAAGAAGCTGTGCTTGTTTGGTGAACTCCATCACTCTTTCCCGATAGGACACAGGTAGCTGTGAGGCCAGGTTCTGTTCTAGTTGACTAATGTTTGTGCATTAAAGCATCGACTGTAAAATGTGTCTGTCGTACCCGTTTCACTTAGGAGCTGTTGTTTGAGCCTTTTGCAGTATCTGTTTTGGCTCTGATGCCTTTAAAACCGTGGAATCCAGACGTATACTGCATGTTACTAGCCTTTGGTTGTCTGCATCGGAGGTTTAAATCGCAGGTGGTTTCTGTAGTCTGACAATTTCCTTGCTGTCTTTTCATATTGCCGTACAACGTTTGAGGGTTTTTCTCCCCAAAATGATTTGAAATATGCTTTGAAGGTTCTCATTCATCCAGGTCTGGTTATATCTGTTGTATTCAGTTAGATCAACTGGACTTGAAGTTTCAGTTTCTTGAAGACGTTTCCTAGTATCAACGAAGACTTGTACAAATCTGTGGCAATTATGTACCCTGGAAATCCCAATTAGCATATCACAGCCAGTGTTTAGGGCGTGATTGGAATAGTGGCTAAGAGGTGTTATGACGCCCAGAGTAAGGTGTTTAAAACAGCATTGTACATGGCAGACATGTAAGGAATACTTACCTTTCCCCCACTCTCTGTAGCTTAGAAGCCATTTTAAAGATGTGCAGGACTGGTAAGGTGCGGCCAAATGCCATGTCACCATCATAGGGGGAGACGGACTCTGTATTCTGGAATAAAGCTGCCATCTTGCACAGTTGCTGGCTTTCTTGCAGAAGGTAAAGGTTAGTTTTCTGGGCTTTAGGATCACTATATAATCAGGGTTTTGGGGGTAATATGGAATTTTATTCTGGGTGGCCAAAAAAAATGTAGTATTTATGGAAATGCAGAGAATATAACAAAACATTCACAGATTTAATGCAAAACTCGTCTACTAAGGATTTGCAAACAGATAGGCTTTAATTATTTATTTTTTTTTTGATTCTGCGCCAAAAGTTTATGATGTTCTAAACGTGAATTGTTGCATGTGTTTACAGTTTCTGTACAAGATGTGTTATAAATACATAACTCACTGATGCAATACAGGTGTAAGTAAGGTAAATTATCATTCTAAATCTTTACAATGCTGTGGCATTCTGTAGGTCTGTATGTGGATCTGGTTTACCTGTATCTGGATCTGGTGTGTATGGGAAGAGTGTGGGCTGTGTGGGCTTGCCTTAAAAGTCTGTGTGGGCTTGCCTTAAAGGTTATGTTATATTTACCAGTCTGTGCCCTCTGGGCATGAGGCATCTTAAGTGTGTGTACTGGACCGGGTACATTTTAATAATTACCGGTCTGTGTGTGCATCAGGGAGGTAGAGCATGTCTAGCGCCCGTTAATGTAACAGCTTAATGTTTAGTTTATATATAATATTGGCAGGCAACAAAGAATTCAGATCTACCCAGACATGCCATGACTAGAGGTGAATGAAACTAAAAGTTTTGTTCTGACTGTGGTTCCACAGAACCTATAAAAGTTCCTGAAAATCCGGTTTAAAACCCAATTGATTCAAAAATTTTGACCTTTCGATATTTTTGATTGGGAATTTTAACCTTATCATTCTCCGAATTTTCGATTTTTTTTGATTTTTTAATTAATTTTTTGAAAAATGCGTCCGATTCAAAGATATCGAAATGGCAGTTCAGGATCGAAACCAGGTTAGTTTACAATTCATCAATTATCACTAACCATGACCTGGATGAATTAAACCTTCACATAAGATTGGTCGAAAATGTTTGAAAACATTTTATATTCATTGTATGTCCCTTTTAAGTACATGGAATCTGTATCTACGCTTATTCTCACCTCCCTGTGAATAATAGAAATGCCCGGTAACAGTGCTTCACTTACTGCATCTGCTCCACTCAGTGGCTGCTTCCCTGCTGACAGGCGCGCTGTCCAGATCGTGAGCCTATAATTGCCTGTCTGTGAGAGATACTGTGTACCTGTATGCCTGAGAGAGTGGGATATAGAGGATGGAGGCCTATTTTTAGGGTGCAGCTTGAAACGTGTCAGGCAGCTATAGCTTGATCTGTCCTGCTTTTATTATAATTGAAAAAAGTATATAACTTTTATTTGGACTGGAGGTTTGCTTTACCAGATGGAGGCACCCTGTGCTGCAATTTAATGTAAGTTAGTTACATTTTCTTTTTGTGTTTAGGGGGCACCATCCAAATTTTGCTATGGGGCCCAATGATTTCTTGCTACGCCCCTGATTTTAACCTTACTTGGGCTAATATTATCTGAACTTGATTGTGTTATGTGCATTTGAAATTTTTTTTCTATTCATAAAGATGTTTTTAAATCAATACACTTTTGAAGCAAATTGTTTTTCTTAATTTCCATAATATCAGATGACTGACTTTTCTAGTCATAACTGCCTAGGCCGGAATACCATGAATACATTTTTCTGGCACATCCCTGCTCTAGGAAGCTCACATGTACTAAAATGTAGGACTCAGAGCTTTGTATTAATAAATAATGGTTCTATGTATAACTCATTTTTCCTTACTTTTCCCTGTCAAAATTTCAGCCTAACCTACCTCATCCTTCCATCATTTAATATTCCAAATATTTCTTCCACGATGACATTTTATGCAATCATTCTATTTAACTGTAAAAGTGTTTATAATCTGCACACTGTAGAGGAAATTATAGTCCTTGAGGAAAGACTTAATTTAACACTTGATGCAATAAAAACTGCTTTCAGTGGGTTATTGTAGTTGGATAACATTGATTGTTTGGTTATATAACATTTGATATGGCAACTTTTATTACCAGCAGTCCTGTAACAAATAATGACAATTAATAATGTGAACTGCATCGGTGAAAAAGGATGGCAAGCATGAGCAGATTTACAGCTTTCCTATAAAATGATCTCCAGGTTTTGGGGGTATTGTACATTTTTTGTAGAGAGGGGTGCACAGTTCATTTAGTCCCGTGGTAGCTAATCTCCAGGACAACTTTAGGTCTGTAACACAATTCCGTTTTTAGCTTTTTTAACATCATGTAATGGTTTAGTTTGTTTAAATTCTATTCAATGGGGAAACTTATTACATAATGTTGAACGTGTATGAAATGGTCAAGTTATGTAAAAAACATGCCATTTATATTCACAATCAATAAGAGCTAAACGTATTTTTAAGAAACCCACAGTTGCTGGGTATAAAACCACAAAAGTCAAAGACTAATATACCTCCCTGGCTCCATTAGTTCATGTCTCCTTCTCCCTAACATTTATCTCTTTTTGACACAGCTGACTGACCCTAGATAATTCACATCTTATCCAAAGAGATTTTAAGGTTATTTTTAGGTCCCTGTTAACCTTGGTTTTTTTTTAAAAAAACCAAAAAAACATTTGTTTGTTTTTGGTTTTTGCTTTTTTGTTTTACAGCACCATTATTAAGCCAAGTAGTTGACTGCAATTGTCTAAAGCTTGGTACACACAATGGGATCCTTTGTCCCAACCGACTGTTTTGCCACAGCGTCTGGTCAGTTAGGATGAAGGTACTGAGGTCCAGCAACAGTAGCCGCAGCCAAGCATGATCAACAGTGATTTTCTGTTGCGTCCAATCGCTGGCCGCCCACAAAGCCATGCAAATTTTTGGCCCACCGATTCACAGTATTGGTCAATCAGGTGGAAATAATTGCATAGCCCACACATTGAACCTCCTCCTCCGACCGATCCCATTTCATTTAACCAATTCTTCAGGAATCGCCTTACTGTTCTTTTTCACAACTGACCCGACAGTCCCGTCTGGCCCATTTATTTTGCTATTATATGTGGTCGCAAAATAACAGACAAGTGGTTCCTGAAGATTGATTGAAGGCTGTGGGATCATTGTGAGGAGAGTTCTAATGTAGGGCAGCTTAAAGGGGAAGTTCAGGGCAAATACATGTACTTTTCAGAAAAAGAGCAGTATTTTTTCATCCCAATGACTTTATCTGCCAATTCACAGCATTTTGTTCTGTGTATAATAATTGCAACAGAAACACTGACTTCCCTGTTTTGCTGGACCGCTAGTAAGAAACTGTTATTGGTCTTGCCCTTGACCCAGCGCCTGGGTTGATTCAGGTTGCTCAGTAGAGATTTTTCAAAATGGGAGAGAATATGTAGAATTTAACATAGGCATTACCACAACTACCAATTTAACAATATCGATAATTTATGCTGACTGTCCCTTTAAGGCTCCAAAGGAGGCCCAATGCCAGAGCACATCGACTCGAACAGCATTTTAGAGCCCGATAGTTGAACTTGTGTATGTGTTCTTTCGGGGGTCATTTTTTCTTCTGCCTGGCCACTCACTGGCCTGCTTTGACCCAGTTTACACAGTCAGATGTGTGTACGAGTTGGAAAGAGACACCTACGGTACACTACAAATATTGTATAAAATCACTTTATTACCACCAGTAATTAATATTATTTACAATCAGAGATTTCATCATTGTATAAATCAGAGGAAATCAGATTATAAACTCTTATGACCATAGATAAAGTCCAGTGTGCTTTGTCTCTGGCTACACAGAGTTTTGAAAAATCTTATACTCCTCTGTCCCTGTCTGCTAGTGCCCTATTATATTATACAGCATTGGATAAGTAGGCTCTCCTGTAGGTTCATAAACTGGTAGTTGCAGCGGCACCCCTCTGACGCATTTCGCCCCTCTGGGCTTTCTCAAGATGAGTACCAGTTTACTGTCCACCCCCTTTTTAAAGCTGTCAACTTCCTGTTTGCGTCATCAGGCGTGATATTGCCACGTCGTATGATGTCATCATGTGTATGTGCGTAGTATGGTAATGATCCACTTTCGCAGTCCCCTCAATAAGTGGCGGGTGCCACTGAATGAAATGATCATTTATTACCATTATTTTTACCGGTACTTTAAAAGGAAAAACACTGGACCCTACCTCTATATAGGTATCTCGGTTTATACTCGAGTATATACGGTAAATTAGAATTGGAATAGATTTTCAGTCCTCAGAGCTATCCCTTGTTCCAGTATTTTATAATTACATAATCTTTACTTTTTTGGTTAGTACAAATTTACGCCAGACGGGGAAAAAGTCTGGGAAATAGGCTTACTAAAGTCACCCTCCAAAGATGGACTTCAAGGACAGGCAGAGGTTATACAAGTCAGAGATTTGACGAGGGATTAAAGAATTCAAAAGGTAACTTCAATTGTAAGACTACCAATGTGGTCTATGCTTTAAGCTGTGAGTGCGGCAAGCTTTAGGTAGGAAAACTAGACAAAACTAGACTACAAAACTTTGTGTAGCCAGATTCAAAGCACACTGCACTTCATCTATGGTCTATAAGATTTATAATCACTAATGCTGCTCCTGTTTATTAATGCTAGTGGTTTTGATACAATGATGGAATATCGATTGTCAATAATATTAATTACTGGTGGTAGCTAGATGTTTGTAAATAGTTTCTTTTTAAAGACAACAGCTCCTTTACCCCCCATTCTTAAACTAAATGGATAACTTCCAGGGTTATTCAATATAAGTTCTTATCCTTTAAAATGGTGCTAATTTTGCCCCAACCAATCAGATGTTAGCTTTCAAATGTTAAATAAGATCTGATTAGATTGGGGCAAATTAGCACCATTTTTAAACAATAAGAACTTTTATTGAATCTCCCTGTTAATCTTTTCAGTGAAAATACCATTTAAATATTTTTAACTTGTTCTGTTCATACTTAACATGGAATAAACTTTTCCCCATTTAAAATTACTAATAGGGATTTTATTCAATATTGCAGTGTGTGCAGGTGTCTCTTTCTTTAATTAGTGCCCTTTTTCCTGCATGGCACTTCTCCTGTTGTTTTACAGGGCTATCTAGTGCCCTGCCAACTGTGATGTTTGGATGTGTGTAGGAGGCTTGACTGTCTATGTATATTGAGGGGGTATTAAAAAGTAAGTTGAAATGAGGAGACCGTGTCTTTCATTCAGCCACACCGGTAAAGACAGTCCAAGGTACTCACAAAGTAGTAAAAAATCCTGTCTTTATTTCGGCTGCATCAGCCCCATACAAACACAACGAACAAACGAGCATGTGGATGTCCCGCCTTACGCGTTTCAAGCCTCACCGGCTCTTAATCATAGCGGGGGTGTATCCTTACTTGTTCCGTTTTATACGGAGACTCACATCACAGGGAAAGGTTGCTCCTCCTCTGTCATTCAAACATCAAAAAAACTTTTAAAATAACAATTAAATAGCCTAGTTAGGTAAACATTAGATACACATTTGTCATGGCATAATGGTCTATAATGTTACATTAAAGTCATTTAGCTTTGGCTACCTCTTAATGTTACCTAAAATATGTTTTAAAAAACAAAATCCACAGAATACAAAAATACAAACCTCCAATCATGCTGTTCTGACTGTTAGATCCACAATAATTATTTCTTTAATATATTAACTAGCACCTAAAATTCCTTCATATATATCATATTTATATTTGCTTATGGTTAAATAAATAAGTTAATATACATTAAGCTCATGATGTAATTACAATGTATCTTCCTTAAATATTGCAATACGAAAGAGAATACAATATTATGATTCAATCTATATAACATAAGATGTCATACCTCGAATTGAGACCCATGGTATTCTAGTATCTAAGTTGAATATCCATTGTACTTCTACTTTTCTAATCGACGGCTAGTCTATCCCTATTACGTATATCATGGTGGACTTTCTGTATTCCCTGTACTTTAAGGAATTTCAAATTGGACTGATTACACACTGTGAAGTGACGACCCACAGGGCTATTTAAATTACATTGAGATATGTCTCTGATATGTTCTCGTATCCTTGATTTCAAGGAACGAACGTACATCCCACATATTGGATGTTGCATTTATTACAAGTGATTAAATAAATTACATATTCACTATTGCAATTTATGTGTTGTCTTATTTGATAAGATTTATTCGTAACTGTACTTACTTTGAAAGTTATGGACTTGTGCATATTAAACATGTCTTACACCTATTCGCACCACATTTGTAGCTACCATTACATATGACAACCCAGTAGATTTATGTGTATATTTATGGTGTATAGGCTTGGTGATAGCATATCACCTAAGGACTGAGCTTTTCTAGGGACGAACTTACAGCCTGCCCCTGAAGTACTGAATGCAGTGCAGGATCCTGTTCTAAAACAGGTAAGTATTTTTTAATACATCTAACTATTTGTTTTGAATTGGGGTGTGATTTGGTAGTAAAAAAAAACTACCCTCTCGATTAACTGTAGACCCTTCCTCCTTTCCTATAGTTTGTGAGGTATTGTATAGTTTGATTACTTTATTTTCCTTCTTTCTTACATTTTTTGTTGTTATACTATCCCGTAAAAGATGATTACGGTTTATCCTTTTTGCTTTATAATAAGCTGATCTTAATAAGGGTTCCTTATATCCTCTTTCCTTGCCTGAGTATCATCTGTTCACTTTTATATCATACAAGGTTTCCGTTGAACAATTTCTTCTTAATCTTAAAAACTGACCATACGGAATTGCCTTAGTGCAGTGTATGGGATGATTTGATGTGGCCATGAGGATAGATTTCCTTGCTTCCGGTTTTGCGGTAATTGCTAGTATATATTCTAGAATCATTAACTCCTATAAGGAGGATCCAGTATATAACAGAGTCGCCTCTCCAAAATGGTAAGTAAATCTCAAATTTAAAGGGATTTTATTAAGCCCTTTCATAATGAATCAAATTCAATTTTTGTTCCTCTCCATATGGATTAATAGGTTCATCTATTGTATCTATAATATGATACAACATTAGGATCTGGTCCTGTGTACATGGGGTGGTGGAAGAAATATACTTCCTCCCACCACCCATAACAGGTTAGCATATGTGGGAGAAAATTTCGCTCCCATTGAGGCACCCCTGTTTTGTATATAAAAAATTCCATCAATTGAAAATAATTATGAGTTAACAGATATTTGAGAGCATCCAAAATGAACAACTTCCATTCCACTGGGTATATGCTATACTGGTCTAGAATGATAGCGTACTGCTTGAATGCCATATTCATAAATAATACAGATAACCACATCTGCAGTGGTTAAAGAATAGCCACCTTCCAACTGATATCATCCAGTATGTTAAGAATGTGAGTGGTATCTCGTAATGATGAATTCAATATCTCTTTACAAAGGGTTGTAATAAAAAATCTATTAGTTTCCAGAAGACCCTCATTGAGTGGGATATGCCCGCCACTATTGTCCCCTTTGGGGTGAAAAATCCCTTTGTGTATTTTAGGGAGATGATGAAAAATGGGGGTTACTGGTTTTTAGAGGTACTAGGAAATTTTTCATGTCAGAGCTAACCATCCACCCCAATGCGAATTCCCTCTTCAATTAAATTTTCTAATTTTTCTCTGAATTGTGATGGGATCTGATGATAGTTTAACCATATGTTTCTATATCATTAAAGGTTACGTAAAGATTCTTTTAATTCTTCCCTGTCCAATATAACCACTGTACCACCCTTATCTGAATTTTGATTATGATACTCTCATCTTTCCTTAGTAGTTCTAGTGCTTTAAATTCCCCTGATGTCATATTCGTCTTATTCGAGCATTACTAGTGTAATCATTATTACACTCTTGTTTAGTTTCTTTAATTCTTTTCTACTAATTCTTGAAAACTATCTATTGCTGGGCTTCTGATTTTTCACTGGGTAATAATTGGACTTTGCTTTAAATTTTGTTTTATGACATTTAGGATCATGCCTAAATATTGATAACCTGTGGATCCAATGTCAGAAATATTACCCAGACAATCAGATCATTTATTGTCTGTCTGTCAGTATTCATCTGCTCACTAATATCTATAAGAGACGTGTCATGACATTCAGTACTATTTTCTAGGAAACATTTTCTTACACGAGCTTTCTTACAAATTTGTTCACGTCCAAGTGTAACCCAAAACATTAAAAGTTTGTGTTGGACAAAAGATAATCCCTTATTCAGAACAGATAGTTTCATATTGGTTCAAAACGCCTTTTTGAAAGTTTAGTACATTGTCCTGTTTTTCTTCCGTTCCCTTAGTCGATATCCTTTGTGTCCCAATGTCCCTGTGTCCTCGTCTTGTTCTTTTGTGTCTAAAGGAAAGTATTCCTACCCGATCTATTGTTGACTCGTGTATGTAATGACAGAGGAGGAGCATCTTTCCCTGTGATTGAGTCTCCGTTAAACGGAACAAGTAGGATACACCCCTGCCTATGATTAAGAGCCGGTGAGGCTTGAAACGCGTAAGGCGGGACATCCACATGCTCGTTGTTCGTTTTGTTGTGTATGGGGCTGATGCAGCCGAATAAAGACAGGATTTTTTACCTACTTTGTGAGTACCTTGGACTGTTACTTTACCGGTGTGCGCTGAATGAAAGACACGGTCTCCTCTTTCAACTTTATTTCTAAACCTGTAGCGAAGGGTTCGGGGCAGGCAGCACACCCGGACCACCAAGGAGAAATGGTGAGTACCTATATACCCGCAGTCCTGATGATTATTGTTCATTGAGAAATTAGAACTCAAGTGAGAGGCACGGGTATTTTACAACACACCCGTGCCTACAACAAAACCAAGTGAGTTTAACCTGTGTCTCACTGGTTAAGTGCACTGGCTAGAACGTCTTTTGCTATGTAACTTGGTATTTAAAAAGGACAATATCGGAAAATACTATCTGCAGATAAGGGCTCTCAGTGTGAGCCATATCCCACCCTCCCGCAGCCGCAGAGCCTACTCCCTTTCTGGCTGGCCCCCTGTGAACCCCTGACTCCCCTGCGAAACCAAAGATTAAACTCTCCCTGGGATCCCCAGCCCAACCAACGCCCCTCGCTAACGCCTTGTCATTATGCACAGCTCTCACATGTCCTCGTCATGCCCTTTCCCCACCCTGACTTGGAAGCCTCAAAGTGTTTTTAATTCCAAATCTCTCAAAGGATCACGTAAACACATTTAAATACCTTTAATACTGCAATAGTGTAGATCCTAAATGGCTGTTGGTAAGATGCTTCTAAACCAGCATGTATTGAATATTGAATGATACACGCAGATTGGACGGCAATGTTATTTTGATCATATTGATCAAATATAACAAAACATTTTCCTTTGGTTTTAAATAGACCACTTGGCTATATCGATCAGCCTGTCAAAAAATTAACATTGTGTCAAGGAGGAAAATTTTATTTTTTTGTAGTTTTAAAGGGGTCTTCCGACGCTGCAATGGCTGGTCTTAAAAAAACTGTTGGCAGTGCTGTTTTATATGGGCTTGTCTACCCTTATAGGGAAATTCAGTGGAAAATATATAATATTTTAAAATCTTAGTTTTATATTATGCATACCTAGTTATTCTACATATTCTTTTCCATTTTGAAAAATCTGTTGAATTTTATAACCCCTTTGCTATTCCCATTCACTTAACATTAGTGAGCTGACTTTTTCAGGCTCTGTATGGTCCCAGGATGCACCACTACCTTGTAATGTTCCTAACATATATTCTGCTGATTGCTGTGGGATGGGCTGTGGGGGGGTCAAACAATGTCAGATCTCTACTGAGCAACTGAATAAACCACAAAAATCAGAAAGGTTTTTTATATTCCAGCCTCTTTGTATTGCTGGTCAAATACTGTGTGTCAATAAATCTATGATGGGGAAAAAGCCTTTGTCTCCAACATCGCGGGGACATGGGAATCGATTGATGGTCTGTAGGTTTAATATGCTTATGGCCAATAGTTCCATCTCTTATGGTTATTGTTCGTCTGTGTGGAACTGGTATTACAATTTTGTCATTAACTTCTCGTGTGAATATGAAACATACTCAATTCACATTATCCTACATTCCCCTGCACTCATAAGTAAATATTTAAAAGTTTTAGCATGATGATTATTCTTTGTGTATGGATATATTAAAGGGCAATACTACTACACTGCAAATTAAACATTGTTGTATTATAGGTAAATCAACCCCCCCAAACCCAAAAACCGCAATCGTTTGCTCAAGGATGCAGCTAGGGAATAACTTCAGTGGTTGACTGTAACCATCATATATATGATGTGACGTTACTAACTGGAAGAACCAGGAAGCATAAATAGGGTAACAGGGCATTGTGCAGCATTCAGATGGTCTTTTATTTTTCATCTTTCCTGGGTGTTTGGGATTTACTATCAAAATTTTTAATTATAGGTATGGACTTGTCCTTTAATATTACAGATGATTGAATATTGGAATTACCAACATTTGAAAGAGACAACAAAACACCATATTGGGAATCATGCAGGATATTAAAGGGCATGTCCACCCTAAAACTAAAAAACTGGTCACAGGTCCATCTCTGCATCTGCCCCGCGACCCCAACTGATATATTCAGCACATTATTAGATGTATTTTAACCAGGTATTTAAGGATAATTATTGTCCCCATTCTGACAAGAGTGCTGGCTACTCCCTCCATGCAATCATAAGGCTGTGACCACTGACAAGTGATGGCTGTTGTTTCCCCCTTGTCTCCTCTGCACATGCTCAACTTATTGAAAGCTCACTAAAACAGAGGGAATAGGCAATACCTTTGGCCAGAATGGAAAAGACTTATGGATAATTAGCTGTTCTAGAATGTAACAAGGCCTAAAAATAGCAGTTGGTGGTTAGGGGCATTGTTTTAACAGTGGACACGCCCTTTACTCAGCAACCACAACCACACTCCTGATCACAAGTTTTTATCCTCTAAGTTCCCCTGTAGTGATACCTCCCCTTTATTAATGCCAGTGGTTTTTGGGTAATGATCCGGTACAATATTCGATGAGACCCAACAAAATTTTGATTGCAAGAAACTAGGCAACGCCAGCCACTGCTAGTACTAAATATTGTGTGGAGACTTTCCAAAGAAAATGTCTGAAATATAATTGTACCCCAGTCCAATCCCATTAATATCTCCCCATGTAGAGCACCAGTGTATAAAAAATCATTTGGCCCAACATAGCTCAGGAACTCATCTGAAGAACAATTGAAATTTATTATGGACATTATAAAATATTATCTATGTAACACTATGGAAACTGTTTAGCCTAAAGATCTACTGCTGAAATACAACATACAGTTTTTAATAATGTCATAATCATATGTCAAAGGTCCTGTTGGTGCTATTGCTCAGACACTGGAATGCAACTTAACTAATGGCCTAGACTGTGGGAAGTGAATGAATGGTGATTTCTTCTCCTCTTGTGTTCCATTATCAATGTTACTATTAGTGCTGGGGTCCATATACACGCTTAAAAAGACACCGGGGAGAATCACATATGCAGAGCTCTCGCTACTTAACCTATGGCGATACAATACCAGAAGCAAACGAGATCACGTCTGGTATTGCATCGTGGGATTGCATAAAGGTAAGAACCCTCCGGTCGCGCCTCAATACAAAGCACGCCTGTTACTGTTAGTTTCGCACTACGAGGTAAAGCTAAAAGTAACCAAATTGGTTTTGTATCAGTTGCACTGTGGTACTTTCCAAACACATTTGGAAAGTGGCACATGCCCCCCCCCTCCCCACCACACACACACCACAGATCCATTTTTACCACAGATTTACTTTTGCAAAGCCACAGAAAGATACTTACAGGTCCCCCGGTACTATTCGGCTGCTGCCAGAAACATCTCAGAGGACAGAGAGAAGCAGGGCCGGTAGACTCACTGACCATAAGGAACCAGAGATGGAAGGTTAAGGATTTTTTGAACCTACACAGTTGGGCCAGTATGGGGTTAAATTTTAGTTCTGGTGGGTGACATGCCCTTTTAGCTGTATATATCCCCTGCTGCCTCTTATTCTTCAAACCATTGCATTGCTTTCTTCCTTTCCTTTCCTATCCTCATTATTGCTCTTTAACGTTTCTTATTAGTTTAAAACTGAATAACTTTATTTAGGAGAACACGCATTACAGTAACTTTTTTTTTTTTCGGTACAGACATACCAGGACATTTTTTTCCCATTAGTGTAATGGGTCCAATCCTCAATTGTAGACCATTTTTTGAACATTTCTGGGTCATGTGATATAACAGTTTTTATGGTCATAAACAAATTCATACCCACCACCCCCACACAGGCACAAGTAACCTACTAACTAACATACCCTTCCATTACCGTGCCAGACATACTTAAATGGTACTTTATTAAAAAAAAAACAATTTTTAAAAACTTAACAACTGTGTAACACATAACACACACCCTACTGATAAACCCTCTCAACCCACCCAACCTAACCCTTCTGTTTCTATGGCAACCATACATACAATCACAAATTTTTGTTTTATGGTCCAAAGATTCTTTTGCATTTAGCTGACCTTAAATAACGTGTGTGTTTAAACCTTTGATGCTTACTTTATTACTCTCATGGAGGGAATAGTAAATAACTAATTAGGTCTAAATAGAGTACATCATCTTTTGGGGGTTTTTGCTCCAATTCTCTTTCCTGATGTCCTCTCGGATCCTTGGCATGCAATGTGTGCTAACTGTGGTAATTACAAGATTAATTGTTACCCCCCCAAAATTGGAGTTTATATAAACCTTTATTGTTTCTATGGAACACTGTCACCCCAATATTAAAAAAAATCCTATTATATCTATAAAACAAAAAACAAAACAACTTGTGGAAAACTTTAACTTGAAATAGTTAGAGGGTGTGTCCTCTAAGTACAGCACGGGAGATTCAATAAAGTTCTTATAGTTTTAAATGGTGCTAACTTTTGCCCCAACCAATCAGATCTTATTTAACATTTAAATGCTAACATCTGATTGGTTGGGGCAAAATTACACCATTTTAAACTCTAGAACTTTTATTGAATAAACCTGTTTGGTTCTCTAAGAGGCAGTGGGGTCTCAGAACTTTTGATTGTTTTTGAATATTGGTCCTTCAAAAATTTGCTTGATCTGGTTGTATATTTTCTCTCTAATGTGTCCCCTGACAGTAGCTGTAAATTGTTCTTGAACTCCTGCTCTAGTGCTCTATAAGCCTTCCAATGTATTGCAATCTTGTCCCTCTGTCATCGTTTGTTCATTCCATTATATTTTCCACAAATTTAGGATTTGTTAACTATTTGATGAAAATAGTTATAGGTAGAGTTGTGTGCTATTTGTATCGTTTGATTGCATCACTGGAGACCTCAAGAATGCAATGTTTTTAACCCGTTCTGCTACTTCTCTTACAATACTGAAACCACTGTTCCATAAAGGTGGTTAGTGTACTGTCCAGCCTCGATGAATTTGTGATCTTGAATATCCGTTTCCATCTGCTCTCAAAAAGTCACAAATTGGTGATATCTTCGTCTGTTTCATTTTTTCATGCCTCCATTGGTGTTGTTGTGTGTGTTACACAAGATCCGAATTTTTCTCTGGAAATTCCGAAATGAGGTCATCGTTCCATCTCCTCTTTCAATTGGGTCCCAATATAATTCTGGCTTGGAATAGTTTAATTTCCTGTTTGACAAACTGGTTCATATGATAAAACATGTTTCTTCCTAGCCACGGTAACTACTTCAACTTTCACTATCATAGGTATTAGATGTTACACATGTTGGTGAACATCACTGGTTTCTCCATTTTACTCCTTCTTTCTTGTATAATGTTAACAACTTCAGGGGGAAAAATGAAAGAAGGTTAGTCTGGAACATGACTTGCTAGCTAACCACAGGGAGATTCAATAAAAGTTCTTATCATAAAAATGGGCTAATTTTTGCCCCAACAAATCAGATCTTATTTAATCATTTGAAAGCTCCAATAAATAAAGGAGGTCCAATAATCCTGTTATAACATGATTATTGATTTGCTGAGAATATGAGTCTGTGTACATAGTTTCATTCATGTACATTTTTGTAGGCTTTGCTACTTTAAGATAAACAAAATATAAGTACTCCTTAAAAATTTTCACAGTCATCTTTCATGAGTAAACTTCTTCTAAAGCACATAGAGTTGAACAGCTAGAAGTTTGTCCCCCAATTTGAAATCTTCCATCCTTGTGTTGCTTCCCTCCTAGATGATTTTATAGTTACATAAATGCTGGTTATCTCCAGGTAATTTTGTTTTTCCTACATCACCAGCTATGGCTGAATTCCCCCAGATGTTTGGAAGCCTTTAATAAGCTTTATCTCCATTATTTTCTCTTGTAATCAGATATCTCCTTCTGACATACATTTGCCTGCATGGACAATGGGAAGACAGAAGAATCGCTTCTGGGGTCTTTCAGAGGAGAAGATGGTAAATGAGACACAAACCCATGAACATTCTCTAGGAGGGAGCATTAGAGGATAGGGAGGCATGTACGTCACAGTGTGAAGTAAATTAAATGATAATCTTGAAATGTATGTTTACAAATGCAAGAAGTCTGGAAAAACTGGGGAACTAGATTCTCTGGATCAACTGCTACAGTAGGTAGGGTTAATGAGTTGGGTATAAAGGTTGGACTAGATTGGACTTATGTTTACTTTTGTTACTACGTATGAAGTTAAATCTTCTGAATAGAATCGCATAGTAAACGTTCAACTACAGAGCAGCTAAACAACAAACGCAATGGCATCAAGTGTATATCTGCATCATATTATTATTGACATCACACACCAAACAATTGTGTTTGCTGCAAAGTTATGGTTACATGTCAGCTGACTTGTTTACTAAACAATCTAGATAAAAGCTAAAATAAATAAGTAATAATACACATCAGTGTTGATTATTATAATTTAATTAAAATAATAGATAATATACCCTCTCTGTATTTTTATAATAATCAGTGCAAGCTTGTCCATTCTTTATTTCCATATTGAATATTGCATGTCATGAGTTCCCAGCAGGATATAACAAAACTACCCCATAATCCCTAATGCTTCCTAAGATGTAAAAACACTACAGTTTTAACATGCATTTGCATACTTAAATGTAGATTGTGTAAGTACGACACATTACACAAAAAAATGGCTGAAATTGCAATCGCTGGGCAAATTAATGCTACAAAACTCAATTCTATCTATAATCACTTTATTGGAAGCTGTGACCCCTCAATATTATAAAAATAAACTATTTCCTATTATCTCTATAAATAGTTTACTTACTAATGAGTTAACCTTCTGACGGATGGGGTCAGAATAAACGTTTTGCAACAGAGCAGCCACATGTGACTGTCCTAAGCACAGCACACAATGCAATGTGCATCAAGTTAACAAGTGATGCTGTATACTGTATATTATCCTATTCACTGTGACATCAAAATTACATCACCCAGCAACAAGATTAAAATCGGCAAATTGTTTTACTCTGGAATAAATCATTGTTACCACAGCCAACAGCTGACTTGTTTACTAGACAATGTTTCACCTCTTCAGGCCATTGAGGGACAGTATTGTGGTCTTAATGGCCATGTTTGTAGTGGGAAAAAAAACCATTTGAGATAAATGCAGAGCACCACCTGTGGACGGAACTAACAGCTCTCAACTCAGACCAAAAACGGAGCTTTTCCCAGCTCACAGGGTCAAACCAGGTTTGAAGGTTGTCATCACTAACGTATACCCCTTACCAGGTATTAAACTATAAACTACTGCAAAAACCCACTTACTAACCGTAAACCGCTTAATGCTACAAATCTAAAATAAATATCTAAATACCTGTATCACTCTCCCTGCCACACTCAGGCAGGAATAGTACCAGATAATACGACAAGTACCTAAATACAATTACTATACGTAGCCTCTCAGAGGACAGGATTCTTACTTAGGTCTGTTAAGCACTAGGAGAATCAGCTTAATATTTATAGAATAATATCGTTTAAAAAGAACAACAAAAACGGTGCAATAGTGGTTACAAAAAATAATTAATAACAGACATAAAAACAAGCAACAGTAAAATAAAGGGATAAAAGGGAAAAATACTTATATGGTGGTCAAAGTCCAAGTCCTTAAAAGAATAAGTCCCATAGATGGTAAAAGAGTTCCTTGGCTCCAAAAAGGTAACTCGCCGTAATCCACTTTGATGTTCCATCAGATGTACAATAGGAGCTCCCTCCAGTAGCTATGTAGGCTCCTTATCTACCCCCAGGAAAAAGGAGGGGCAAATGATTTACCCCAACCAATTACCAACATGTAGGCTGGACTGAGGTGGTGTCAGATATGTGATGGAAGACACACCCGGCAGTGACATTACTTATTTAGAGAATTCATAACTCTGTGGTCCAATGTGCTACCAACTGGAAATCACTAATTAGTTATTGTCATGAATTTACCAGTTGATAACACCAAACATGACAGATATGAGAAATATAGTTGACCAGAACGACATACTGTAGGTTTCCAGCCTCTACTAAGGCCTACATACATGATGTTTGGGTTGTACCGACTGGTCTCACCTACCTGGGAACCATATTTCTATTCGCATGCCATGTTTCTTATTACATAGCGAAGTTATTATAAGGTTATATGGAAAAGGGATTGTGGCCTTTATCATAGGTAACCAGAGGACACATTCCCTCCTCTACTTAGATCAGAGACTCTAGTCTACTGTATCCTTTAAAGTAAGATACAAGGAATAACAATCATTGCCACCCTGCTGATTTTATGACACCTCAGCCAAATGTACCGAAATCAGAGGAAAGGCGAAAACACACACATGTACAAAAATAAAACAACATGGAATCCTACTATTAGTGATATTATATAATTAATAACTATACTAGATCCTGCTTACAGGCAGGATCCATATCATGACACCACCCCAAACACCTGTTTTCGCATTTAAGAAATGCAAAAGGTGCCCCTGAAGGGACTTACCTGACTCTTTCCCTCGCCACTCCTCCTCTGGCAGCTGACAGTCACTCCTACTTCCCGGGTGTCGGAGTCAGTTAAGGTGTAGTGTGATGTCCCGCCCCACTGCCTGACAGCTGCGACCAGGAAGTAGGTTAGCTCAGGGCACTCTGCTGCTGAGTCTGCTCCCTGTTTTTTGCTCGAAACAAGCTTTGAAACGGAGGCAGTGGGCGGTGAGGGCACTGGGTCAGGTCCCTTCAGGGGCATCTTGGCATTTCTTGTATAATGCAACTAGGTTTGGGGGGGTGCTCTACATTTATATCAAAAGAAATAATCCATGCAAAATAGCCGCAATCCTGATATCATGTAGTGAGGTGTGGATATCTGTGTGAATAAAACACCTAGTTTTTCACAGCACATCTGTGCCCTAGTTTTGGTTTCTCTTTCTCCATTCCTTTATGTTTGGACTAATAGATATGTAAGGGAGGATTGGAATATCCCCTGGATGGTGGATGAAACCTATACATATACCAGCTGCCCGCCTCAGCACTACTATATTATCAATGTATGGAGGCCACCATAGGGAATTGGTGAAAAAAGACCCAGTCAATACAAGAATAAATAGATGTAAGACTAGAATCACATTTAAAACACATTTCTTCTTTTTTTTTACCATTTTCTCTCTACTAGAGAACCATAACCATACAATAACCTATTAATATTAAAACTAGTGTATAAAGCTTCACTGCACTGGCATCTAGACAACAGACCAAGGCAATTACCTAGTATTATTATATGCGTCGGAGCCTAAAGAGAAAATTCCCCCTGCACTTGCAGCAGCAGCGTTTCTAACATAAAAAGTACAAATTCCAAACACCGAGACTTACTAGTCATTTATGGGCCACTGAGGTTAATATGGTTCATCCTGCTGTCCAGACCATATTGTGCTGTGTTCCCCTAAGGTAAAGATTTACGCATTTCCCCAAGGCATTTGAAACTTTAAATTGTGGTTTAAAGAGTGACTAAGATCTACGCGCACACCGCTGGTGTTTTTTCTCTGTCCATATTTTAGTTTGACTATTGCAATGACGGGCGGTTTATATTGGTAATTGTGGGTGGGTGCCCCCGTTATGTGGCTTTGTGATCCTGTCTGCTTTTTGAAACCATCGTTGGGACTTTTCATATCCAGATAACACTATATTGCAAGTCATGGAGGCGGGCGGCCATCAAATTGCAACCACATGTTTCCTACAACACAAATGCACAGCTATGCATGCAAAAGTCCAGTGCAATAGTGCTATGCTTTTTAGTGCAGTGGGGATTCAGACTAAATGAAAAGGAAACTCACATGAGACATCTGTTATCTAATCTGTACATGTGATTTAGAATCTTTGTCTGGATTGGAGAAACGAAACCCACAAGGTCTAAATAATCAATAACAAAAACTAATCGCCGCCCTATTTTAGAATTTCGGGTTTCCCACCTCTTTATTTTGAAGCTAAAACATTAACTTCACGGGCTGCATGGGGACATTTGAATTGTTTAAACTGTGAAATATGTCTCTGATTGCTAACTTGAACCATTGAATTTCTTCTTTTCTCTCTGTTTGGCGAGCTGCTTAAACTCTATTTATAAAGGTAAGTGATGTGGTGTATTATTTAAATCTAACCTTGCGGGCTACACAGTACATGTAAGTTCTAAATTGAGTTTTTCCATGTGACTCACATACAACTCTTATATAGTGACTTGTATGTTTACTTAGAAATGTCAAACTGCAACAGGAGTCATAGAAGGAAAGATACTGTAGTAAGAACCACCGCATTTTACTTACACACATTATTATAGTTCTGACTAGTCTTGGTGCACAAAACCATAAGGAAACCCATGGTCCCATCCTATAATGTGGGGTTTACATTACCTTTACCAGGGACTATTAATTTTATGAACCTATAGTTACAGTAATTATTATGCAGCTTCACAGGAGTCATAGAAGGAAAGAACTGTAGTAAGAACTACCGCATTTTATCACACATTATTAAGTTCTGACTAGTCTTGGTGTGCACAAACCATAAGGAAACCCATGTCCCATCCTATAATGGGGTTACATACCTTTACCAGGGACATAATTTATGAACCTATAGTTCAGTATTATTATGCAGCTTCACTTCAACTAATATTTAGAAACTTTTAAAGGGCAATCCACCCCCAAACTAAATTTTCCCCAACTACTGGCCCCACTGTGTAGCGTTAAAAATGCTTTACCGTACCGCTCTGCTTCAAATGGTTCTTCTGCAGTGTCTAGCCAAAGACCAGAAAGTTAAAGCAGAGCCTGGCTCTGTTTTAAAAAGGTTTCTGCCCCTCCCTGTCCTCTGAGAGGTTTCTGGAGACCCCCCCCCCCCCATTCCTCGGGATCCCTCTTTGCTGAATGGTGCCCTACCTTAAAACCCTTTTTCTGTAGTGTAGGGGACCCTAATCCATCCCCAATGTTCTTACATTGCTTAGTTTCCTGGTGTATGTACTGCCGGCAGCTGCCTCTCAGCCAATCACAGAAGCGACAGTCAGTCCAGTCCTCTGCTTGCAATTTTCTGCACCAGAGGTCCGGATAGAATGCCAGGGTAACAAAGCTCTGTAAGTACATTCCTGATGATTTTTTTAGGAAAACAATATGTTGGTTGGGGGTGGTGGCTAGGTCTTCATGCAAATGCCAAGTGCCACAAATGTTTAGCCAATTAAGAATCCAAACTATGGAATGTAATGAATGGGGAGAGGGAATCTTGGGCATCAATTACTGTAGATTCAACTGTCTCATTTTATCATTCTAAGCAAAGAACACATTACTGGCAAATCTGGCAAAAATGTATTGCGAGACTGCAGGTCACTTTTGGTCTCATAAGTGTGTGTTTTGCCAAAACAACAATTCATTATGAAAATTGTGTTTAAAAATGAGAGCCCCAGACCCAAAAACTTGGTAAGATATTCATAGTTAAGGTGACACAAAGTACAATACCTTGTCTTGTTTTGACTTTAATTTTTTGCAACATTTTAATTCATATTTTAGCAGATAAGTGCTTCATCTTAAAAACGAAATAAGCTTTATATAAATGGAATCATGTCCGTATTTCTACTAGAATTAGCAGTAGGTAGGGAGTACTATCATTTCTGCAAGACAACTCTTACCCCTATGGATAATGAGATCATCGTATAACAAACCATAAGGTCACTCACATTCAGGCTTACAATTCATATTGCTGTTCTACAAGGGTGGATTTATAAGTTGTATATGCTGAAATTTATAAAAGTCATTTATTTAGATTATATTCCATATGTTATAATAACATATGTACCGTATATACTCGTATAAGCCGACTCGAGTATAAGCCGAGGCACCCATTTTTGCCTCAAAATTAGAAAAGATGATTGACCCGAGTATAAGCCGGGGTATACAGTACCCTAATACCTTTCCACTGTAGATGTTTGGAAACTACAACTCCCAGCATGCTTGGTTGCTGGGAGTTGTAGTTTCCAACCACCTATAGTAAAAAGGTAATGTGGGTGTCTGCATGGCATACTGTCCCCCCAGCCCTCCCCCCAGTACCCCCAGCCCCCCCCAGGCTGCTTTAATAGACAACCGCTAACAACATTTATTGTCCTTTAAATGAAATCTGTACAAACAATCACCATTAATTCCAATGAGAAAGTACAAAGTCCTGAATCTTGGGATTTACAGATTTCTGATCATTTTCAGCCTGCAGAGAATCAGCAGAATGACCCATTGTTGCAGTCTGAGATCTCTCCAAAGTGCAGTGCGTTTATAGAAAAGGGGGACAGTTCCAGATAGTCATTCTGCTGAAAGGAGGTCCTAACCTTGGTTTTTGTGAGGCATACAGTAAACAGGCATGGCATACTGTCCCCCCAGCCCTCCCCCCAGTACCCCCAGTCCCCCCCCAGCTCACTTACCCGTACCTGGTCTTCAGTCTTCCTCTCTCTCTGCCAATCCAGAGGCAGCCGCGAGTCCGGCCGGCAGTTCAAATTACTGCTTCGGCTGCGCGATGACGTCATCCCTCCACGTGCGTGATGACGTCATGCGCAACACGAAGAACTACTGGGAACGTGCGGGACTCGCGGCTGCCTCTGGATTGAAGGTAAGTTTCTTCTAAACAACCAATCTGAACAACTAATAGAGCAAGATAAATGTCATGAAGAGAAACAAGTTACTTGTGAATATAGATTAAGGCTGAAGCCACCCTAAAACGCACCAGAATTGTGATTTCACCATTTTCCATTATGGCAACATGCGATTGCACAGAAAATATGGTGATCGCATTCCTGTGATTTCCATTATATTTGAAATTGCATGCACGAAGTGCAAGGAAATCGTGATAGTGTGGCTTAGCCCTAAAAAAATATTTGCCGAGATTTATGTGTTTTTCTTTATTTCCTACCACATCCGGACAGCCATGCCTGTTTACTGTATGCCTCACAAAAACCAAGGTTAGGACCTCCTTTCAGCAGAATGACTATCTGGAACTGTCCCCCTTTTCTATAAACGCAATGCACTTTGGAGAGATCTCAGACTGCAACAATGGGTCATTCTGCTGATCTGTGCAGGCTGAAAATGATCAGAAATCTGTAAATCCCCAAGATTCAGGACTTTGTACTTTCTCATTGGAATTAATGGTGATGTTGGTGTACAGATTTCATTTAAAGGACAATAAATGTTTGTTAGCGGTTGTCTATTAAAGCAGCCCTGGGGGGAGGGCTGGGGGTACTGGGGGGAGGGCTGGGGGGACAGTATGCCATGCAGACACCCACATTACCTTTTTACTATAGGTGGTTGGAAACTACAACTCCCAGCAACCAAGCATGCTGGGAGTTGTAGTTTCCAAACTCCAGTGTAAAGGTATTAGGGTTATCTTGATACCCTCGGCTTATACTCGGGTCAATCATCTTTTCTAATTTTGAGGCAAAAAATGGGTGCCTCGGCTTATACTCGAGTCGGCTATATCGAGTATATACGGTACATATGTATTTAACATATGGAATATAATCTAAATAAATGACTTTTATAAATTTCAGCATATACAACTTATAAAATCCCCCCTTGTAGAACAGCAATATGAATTGTAAGCCTGGAATGTGAGTGACCTTATGGTTTGTTATACGATGATCTCATTCTCCATAGGGTAAGAGTTGTCTTGCAGAAATGATAAGTACTCCCTACCTACTGCTATATTCTAGTAGAAATACGGACATGATTCCATTTATTATAAAGCTTATTTCGTTTTAAGATGAAGCACTTATCTGCTAAAATTGAATTAAAATGTTGCAAAAAATTAAAGTCAAAACAAGACAAGGATGTCCTTTGTGTCAACCTTTACTATGAATATCTTAACCAAGTTTTTGGGTCTGGGGCTCTCATTTTTAAACACAATTTTTTATAATGAATTGTTGTTTTTGGCAAAAATTGAGACCAAAAGTGACCTGCAGTCTCGCAATACATTTTTGCCAGATTTGCCAGTAATGTGTCTTTGCTTAGAATGATAAAATGAGACAGTTGGGAATCTACAGTAATTGATTGCCCAAGATTCCCTCTCCCCATTCATTATCATTCCATTAGTTTGGATTCTTTAATTGGCTAAACATTTGTGGCACTTGGCAATTTGCCATGAAGACCCTAGCCACCCACCCCCAACCAACATATTTGTTTCCTAAAAAAATCATCAGGAATGTACTTACAGAGCTTTGTTACCCTGGCATTCTTATCCGGACCTCTGGTTGCAGAAAATTGCAAGCAGAGGACTGGACTGACTGTCGCTTCTGTGATTGGCTGAGAGGCAGCTGCCGGCAGTACATACACCAGGAAACTAAGCAATGTAAGAACATTGGGGATGGATTAGGGTCCCCTACACTACAGAAAAAGGGTTTTAAGGTAGGGCACCATTCAGCAAAGAGGGATCCCGAGGAATGGAGGGGGGGGGTCTCCAGAAACCTCTCAGAGGACAGGGAAGGGGCAGAAACCTTTTTAAACAGAGCCAGGCTCCTGCTTTTAACTTTCTGGTACTTTGGCTAGACACTGCAGAAGAACCATTTGAAGCAGAGCGGTACGGTAAAGATTTTTAACGCTACACAGTGGGGCCAGTAGTGGGGAAAATTTTAGTTTTGGGGGTGGATGTGCCCTTTAAAGTTTCTAAATATTTAGTTGAAGGTGAAGCTGCATAATAATTACTGTAACTATAGGTTCATAAAATTAATTCATTCATCCCAGGGCCATGTAATATGTAATATTCATTTCATCCGCCATGTTGATAATCTGTAATATTCAGTCCTCCAGGCATGGGATCTGTTGTATTCAGTAGATCAACTGGGACTAAAGTAGTTCTGAAGACGCTTCGCTAGTCATCCGACTGGATCTCTCAATTCAGAATGCTTGTACAAGAATCTGTGGGCAATATTGTGTACACCTGGAATGGGGTTCCCCCAAGTTGTTTTGACAACATACCCTGGACAGTTTCGATAACACCCTTAGGCTTCAATGCATCCAAACCTTGCCGATCAGAAGGTCCCTAATAGGATGGCCGGTTTCGCGGATCCGAACATGGAATCGCCGCGGTTGATCCCGTTCGCGGAACGCGGATTTTTCCGGATTTTCCGCCTTCCAAAATGGAAAACCGCTTGGATTTCTCGATTTGAAAATTTTCGAAATTACGGGCATTTCCGTATTTTCGAGAATACAATTGCGAAAATTCAAAATTACGGGATTGCTTGTTTTTCGAAAATACATTTTTTTGAAAATTTCGAAATTACAAAGAGATTTCTCGCGATTTTCGAATTTACAATTTTTTGCAAATCGCGACCCGGCGGACCGGATTTTGCGAAGTTCGGACATCTCTAGTCCCTAACACCGGGCTGTCGTATGCTAATTAAGACTTTCCAGGGTACTAATTGCCAACAGATTCTTGTCAGTCATGCTGAATTGCAGAGATCCCAGTCAGATGATAGCGAAAATTGTCTTCCTTCAAGAATAACATGTAGTCCAGTTAATCTAATTGAATAACAACAATACGTTAATTATAACCCTTTATTACATGATTGATAGTCAGATATTTTTCAATCTTGCGATCACAGGGTTATACAGTTCCAATCATGGATTGGGTACTGTATAAACCATGTGATCGCAGCATTTGAAAAATTGGACATCAGAATTGGATTTGGACTTTCTGCAAAACCTATATAAATAAGCGATTTTGGGAGAAAATCGGCGGGAAAATGCCTGCAAAAAAGTTAGGCGGACATTTATTAAGGCACCCTTAGGTTCTATCCATAGCTGAATTTACCTACACATGTCTAATACCATTAGATTCTTGTAGCAAAGGGTTAGTTTGAATTTAGATATGACCATGGATAGCACCTAGACTGTTTCTCTTTTGTCCAACCCTTAAAGGCATTTAGGTGAGGTTAATCGTGCTATGAAATAGCTTTGCTATTGGTTTTGTGTTTCATTAAAATTAAGGGCATCTGTAAATAACAAGATCTACATTAAGAACAACGGTAACTCAACACCCTGGAGCCATTTAAAAATGAAGACAGTTGGCAAATAAGTCATATCTATACATATTCACAATCCATAAAGAAGTCATTTATGCCAGTGAAGCACAAAAAAATTAATAACACTGTTATTGTGATACCCTAAAGGTTTTCGTATACTCTTTACAAAAGCAAAAAATACATTGACGGGCCTGCGTATTGTCTTGTTGTATACACAGTGGAGGAAAACAGAAGTAAAAACACTACAGGACAGATAAATAAGTAGAACAGCCAAGCTCAATGCAAATAAGACAAAAAAATAAAATATGGCGGCCCAAAACTGAAATTCTGGTTTGTTGCGAAAGGTGCAGATTTATGAAAACTTTTTAAAGTTAGTCATATTTTATGAAAAAATTGACAGACATCCAAATCTGAACAGGCTTGTTGTATACATCTTGGGCCTAAGGGTGCCTGTGCTCTTATACAATTAATAAAGCACAGACAATATTAAGGAGTTTACCACTTTCTCGGTGTTCAGTTTATAGTACAAACAATGACACAGCTTTAAGGATTCACTTTCTAAGCAAGAAGATGGTTATAATATTTAACTGACTAGCTAATACTGACATACTAGACACCAGCTCATCAAATCCAGTGGAGTAAATAGGGGGCATTATTTGATAAAGGTCGTTAACTTTCGCGGCCGTTTTCGCGGCCATGAACGCATGAATTTTTTTTAAAAAATTTTTGGGCGGTTACCGCGATGGTAAAGCCCCGAAAATGGCCGCGAAAAGTTAACGAAAAAGCGTGAAAACCGTTCGCGCCGATACTTACCCGGTCCGCGCTTATTATTGAAAAAGCCGGCCGGGACTGGTTCGCTCGGCTAGTATCGCTGGTTTACTTCGCACCTTGAAGGTTGGCGAAGTCAGCCGATAATAACCTCCCGCGGCGGGGATTGGGCAGGCAACCGCGGCGGGTGTCGCACGCCCGCCCAGGGAAGGACACGCCCACCCTCGCCCACACCCCCGCGGGCGGCAAGCGGCGACCACCCGCCGCCGCCGTCCATATGTCCCAGCAGCCCCCTCCCACCCGTCCCCGTTCGCGGGGCATCTCGGAACGGGGAGGCTAGAAGGGGCTGCCGGGAAGGGGCCGCAGCAGGTGGTCGCGACACCCGACGCGGCACCCCCTCCCCGCAACCCCCAAGCCCCCCGCCGGGGCCGCCTCCGGGGTGAGGGGACGGGAGGGAGCCGCTGGGGGGGTGGAGGACTCCTACAGCGGGGCCCGAGAAGGGCCTTTTGGGCTTAGGGGGTCCCGAAGCTCGACCCAGGACCCCCATCCCCGGCATTACAAGGGCCTTGCGCACTCGACAAGTGACTTTGGGCGGGGGTCCCGCAGCTGAACAGGGACCCACAGTGCGGCCTCGTAAAAGAGCCCTTGGGCGACGTCTTCTTTTCTTACATCCCGCGACACCAGCTCCGCGAGGCCGCCGACCCCCGAGGGAGGTTACCCCTGCGGCCGCCAGGGAGTACCCAGGCGGGCGCGGCGCCTCACGAGGGACGATGTGCCGGGTCTTGATCCGACGCGACGATTACGGGCGGCGACACCAACCCCACTCAGGTTCGCCGATGCCAGGCAGATCACGCGGCCGCCAGTGAGCCCGCTGCACCGCCGGCTCAGCGGAGCTGAGGTTGCAGCCGCTTCTTCCTTTCTTCAGCCATCTACTGCGATGGGCATTGAGTTTCGCGGCGGAAAGCTCCTCTTTATATAGGTTTGCAGAATCCATATCCGTTTCGATGGTCAATTTTTAATACTTGCTTTACATTAACAATCAGATTTCGGAACGTCTGAAAACTGATTGGTTAGTAAAGCAAGTATTTTAAAAATTGACCAATCAGAGAAACGGATATTATGGATTTCGGCAAACCTATATAAAGAGGAGTTTCCGCAGCGGAACTCAGATGCCATCGCAGTAGATGGCTAAAGAAAGAAAGAAGAAGAAAGAGCGGGCTTGGAAACAGCGGCTCCGCTGAGGCCGGCGGTGCCCGCGGGCGCACTGGCGGCCCGCAGTGAGTCTGCCTGGCATCGGCGACCTGAGTGGGGTTGGTGTCGCAGCCGAGACGTCGCGTCGGTCAAGACCGCCGGCAACATCGGCCTCGTTTGAGTCGCCGGCGCCGAAGGGGGGAGGTACCCCTGGCGCCGCAGGGGTACCTCCGGGGGTCGGCGGCCTGGCGGATGGTGTCGCCGGACTGGAAGAAGAAGGACGTAGCCAAAAGGGCTATTTTAAAGAGCCGCACTGGGGGTCCCGTTTTCAGCTGCGGGACCCCGCCAAAGGCCACTGGTCAGTGCCGCAAGGCAGTTGTTAAGTGGCCGGGGAGGGGGTCCCGGTGTCGAGCTGCGGGGACCCCCTAAAGCCCAACAAGGCCCTTCTCAGGGCCCCGCTGGAGGAGACTCCACCCCCCCAGCGCTCCCTCCCGTCCCCTCTGGGAAGCAGCCGGGGCGGGGGGCGGGGGGTAGGGGCTTGGAGGGGTTGCCGGGGAGGGGGGGTGCGCGGCGGGGTGTCGCGACCACCTGCTGCGGCCCCTGACCCGGCGCCCCCTTCTAGAATCCCGTTCCGAGAATTGCCGAGAACGGGGGAACGGGTTGGGAGGGGATGGGGGCTGCTGGGAAGTGGCGGCGGGGGCGGCGGGGTGGTGCCGCTGCCGCCGCGGGAGTGGTGTGGGCGGGGGGGCGGCGGCGGGTGGTCGCCGTGCCGCGCGGGGGTTGTGGAGTGTGCCCCGCCCCTTTGGAGCGGCGTCGGGAAGGGATTTGACGTCCATTCGCGGCGATACTATATAGTATCGCCGCGAAGGTTGCTTAAAATTACCGCAGCACATCGCCGGCCGCGATAGGTAATCGCTGTGGAGGAATAGCGTCGCCGTTTATAAATTACGGCGATGCGCTATTATTTGCGGGGGCTGTGGGGGCCGCGTGCGCGGCGGTAATTTTTTTGCGCTAACATCTTCTGTTATCAAATATGCCACCTAGGAACCATGGGCCCCCCCAACAAGACTATGATGGGCCCCGATCCATGTGGTTTTCTCTGAGAAGGATGAATCTGTCAAGGGAAAATAAGAGAGGGCCCTTTGGCTCCTGGGCCCCCATGGTAGTTACACCCCTGAAGTTACAAAGTATTAGCAAATGCACCTACAAAGGTACTTCTAGCAGTAGAAACTATGTATAGGGTCCCTGTAATTTAATGGACCATCATATTATGGCAACTACAAATTCTAGATTGTATGCTTCCTAATTTTTTCTTAAATACATGTTTCAATAACCGAATGGGAAAAAAATAGTAAAATGATCATGCAGACAGGCTCCGAGTAAGTAGTATACATTAGGAGCAAGTTAGATCAGAGAACATATTTCACATAGTTTACAAATCAAATGTTCCCCATGCGCACCGTGAAGTTGAATGTTTTAGCTTCAAATCATAAGAGGTGGAAACCGAAATTTCTAAAAAGTGAGCGGCGATTAGTTTTTGTTATTGATTTATTTAGACCTTGTGGGTTCGTTCTCCATATCCAGACAAAGATCTACTAAATCCACATAGTCAGATTAGAGAACAGATGTCTCCATGTTGAGTTTCTTTTCATTTAGTCGAGATCCCCACTGCAACTAAAAAAAGCCATAGCACTATTGCACGGACTTTTGCATGCATAGTTGCATTGGTTGTAGTGAAAATGTGGTTGAATTTGATCGTGCTGCCCTCGCTCTCCATTTGATTGCAATATAGTTGTTATCTGGATACTGAAAAGTCCCAACGATGGTTCAAAAAGCAGACAGGACACAAAGCAAATAAACGGGGGCACAGCCCACCCAATTACCAATTATAGACCGCCCGGTCATTGCAATAGTCAAACTAAATATGGACAGAGAAAAAACACCAGCGGTTTGTGCGCGTAGATACTTAGTCACTCTTTAACCACCATTTAAAGTTTCAAATGACCGCTGGGACAAGGTAAAATCGTACCTTAGCGCTGAACACAGCACAAATGGTCTGGACAGACAGATGAACCATATTACACCTCAGTGGCCCATAAAGTGCACTAGTAAGTCTCGGCTGTTTCGGAATTTGTAACTTTTTATGTGTAGAACGCTGCTGCTGCAAGTGCCAGGGGGAACATTTTCTACTTTAGGCCTCCGACGCATATAATAATAAGGTAATCTGGCCTTGGTCTGACTTGTCAGTGCCCAGTGCAGTGACGCTTTATACATAGTTTAATATTAATAGGTTATTGTGATGTTGCTGTCTAGTGAGAGAAAATGGCAAAAACAAAAGAAGAAATGTGTTTAATGTGATTCTAGTCTTACATCTATTATTCTTGTGTATTGACTGGTCTTTTTTCACCAATTCCCTATGGCTCTGGCCTCACATTAAATTGATAATAGTAGTGCTGACGGCGGGCAGCTGAGTATTGTATAGTTTCATCCACCATCCGCGGGATATTCCAATCCTCCCTCCCTACATTATCTATAAGTCCAACATAAAGGTATGGAGGAACAGAGAAACCAAAACTAGGGCACAGATGCTGCTTGTGTGAAAAACTACGGTTGTTTCTTCCACAAAGATATCCAAACACCTCACACCATGATATCAGGATTGCCGGCTATTTTGCCATGGATATTTCTTATGTAGATATAAATGTAGAGCACCCCCCCAACCTAAGTTGGCATTATACAAGAAATGCAAAGATGCCCTGAAGGGCCCTGACCCCAGTGCCTCACCGCCATGCCTCCGTTTCAAAGCTTGTTTCGAGCAAAAACAGGGGAGCAGACTCAGCGCAGAGTGCCTTCGAAGCTTAACCTACTTCCTGCGTCGCAGCTGCCTCAGGCAGTGGGGCGTGTGACATCACACTACACCTTAAGTGACCATCCGCAACCCGGAAGTAGCTAGTGACTGTCAGCTGCCGGAGAAGGAGTGAGTGGCGAGGAAAAGAGTCAGGTAAGGTCCCTTCAAGGTGGTTCTACCTTTTGCATTCTTAAATGCGAAAACAGGTGTTTGGAGGGTGTGGGTGTCATGATTGGATCCTGCGTAAGCCAGATGCTAGTATAGTTATTAATCTATATTAATATCACTAATAGTAGGATTCCTGTGTTTATTTATTGCTACATTGTGGTTGTTCGGCCTTTCCTCTGTTTGTCTGGTACATTTGCTGAGGCGGGTGTCATAACAAATCAGCCGGGTGGCCAAATGATGATTATCCGATTATCTTACTTTAAAGGATAAAGTAGACTAGAGCTCTGATTCGCAGGGATAACAGACTGGAGGGAATGTGTCTCTGGTTTACCTATGAATAAAGGCCACAATCCCTTGTTCCATATAACCTTGTAATAACTATCTGGCCTATGCTAATAGATGAAACATCGCATGCGAATAAGAAATAGGATTCCAGGTAGGTGAGACCAGTCGGCTACACCCAAACATCATGTATGCTAGGCCTTAGTAGAGGCTCTGGGAAACCTCAAGTATGTCAGTTCTGGGCACTACTATTTTCATATCTGTCATGTTGGATGTTAGACAACTCGCGTAAAATTCATGACCAATAACTTAATTTAGTGATTTCCAGTTGGTTTAGCACATGGACCACAGAGTTATGAATTTCTCTATAATACAAAGTCACTGCGGGTGTGTCTCCATCACATATCTGACACACCTCAGTCCAGGCCTACACCTGTTGGTATTGGTTGGGGTTAAATCATTTGCCCCTCCTTTTTCCTGGGGGGTAGATAAGCGATCTACATAGCTACTGGAGGGAGTCCTTATTTGACATCTGATGGAACGATCAAAAGTGGAGTTACGGCGGTTACCTTTTTGGAGCCAAGGGAATCTTTTACTAATTATGGGAACTTATTCTTTTAAGGACTTGGACTTTGCACCATATTAAGTATTTTCCCTTTTATCCCTTTATTTTACTGTTGCTTGTTTTTATGTCTGTTTATTAATATTTTTTGTAACCTACTATTACCCACCGTTTTGCTTTGTTCTTTGTTAAACGATATTTCTATAAATAATTAAGCTGATTCTCCTAAGTGCATCTAACAGACCCCTAAGTAAAGAATCCTGTCCTCTGAGAGGCTACGTATAGTAATTGTATTTAGGTACTGTCGTATTATTGGCTTACTAGCCTGCCGGAGTGTGGAGATAGTGATACAAGGTATTTAGATATATTATTTTAGATTGTAGCCATTAAGGCGGTTGGGCCGGTTTACGCGTTGAAGTGGGTTTTTTGCAGTAGTTATCCATAGTTAAACCTGGTAAGGGGGTATACGTTGTGCTGACAACCTTCACTTACCTGTTTTGACCCTGTGAGCTGGGAAGGAAGCTCGTTTGTTGTGGTCTGAGCGAGCGTTGTCAGTTCCGTCACAGGTGGGTGCTTCTGCAGTTTATCTCAAATGGTTTTTTTTCGCTCCCACTGAAAAATGGCCATTAAAGACCACAATACTGTCCCTCACATGCGCCTGAGAGGTGAACATGGGTTCTTAGTAAACCAAGTCAGGTGTTGGCTGTGGTTTAACAATGATTTATTCCAGTAAAAACAATTTGCCGATTTTAATCTTGTTGGCTGGGTGAGGAATTGTGATGGTCCGACAGTGAGATAGGTAGAATTTACGTATACAGCATCACTTGTTAACTTGAGTGCACATTGCATTTGTGCTGTGCTTCAGGAACAGTCACATGTGGCTGCTCGTGTTTGCAAAACGTTTATTCTGACCCCACCAATCCGCGTCAGGAAGGTTTTCAACTCATTAGTAAGTAAACTATTTATAGAGATAATAGGAAATAGTTTATTTTTTATAATATTGAGGAGGTCAAAGCTTCCAATAAGTGATTATAGATAGAATTGAGGTGTGTAGCATTAATTTGCCAGCGATTGCAATTTAGCCATTTTTTTTGTGTAATGTTGTCGTACTTACACAATCTACATTTTAAGGTATTGCAATTGGCATGTAAACTGAGAGTTTTTACATCTAGGAAGCATTTGGATTTGGGTCTAGGGTAGTTTTGTTAGATCCTGCTGGGAACTCATGACATTGCAATATTCATATGGAAATAAAGGAAATGCCAAGCTTGCACTGAGTTATTATATATAAATACAGAGAGGGATATATTATCTAATTATTTAATACAATTATAATAATCAAACACTGATGTGTATTTACTTATTATTTTAGGCTTTTTATCTAGATTGTTGTAGTAAACAAGTCAGCTGACATGTAACCATAAAACTTTGCAAGCAAACCAATGTTTTTGTGTTGATGTCATATAATAATATGAGTGCAGATATACACTGATGCCATTGCGTTTGTTGTTTAGCTGTCTGTAGTTGATACGTTTACTACTGCGATTTATTCAGAAGATTGTTAACTTTCATAAGTAGTAACAAAAGTAAACATAAGTCCATCTATTTGTCCAAACCTTTAACCAACTCATTACCCTACCTACTGTAAGCAGTGATTCCAGAGAAATCTAGTTTCCCACAGTTTTCCAGACTTCTTGCATTGTAAACAACATTTCAAGATTATCATTTAATTTACTTCACACTGTGAACGTTACATGCCTCCCTATCCTCTAATGCTCCCTCCTAGAGAATGTTCAGGGTTTGTGCTTCATACCATCTTTCTCCTCTGAAAGACCCCAGAAGCTGATTCTTCGTGTCTTCCCATTGTCCTTGCAGGCAAAGGATGCAGAAGGAGATATATTACAGAGAAAATAATGGAGATAAGCTTATTAAAGGCTTCCAAACATCTGGGGGGAATTCAGCATAGCTGGTGATAGAAACAACATTACTAGCAGAGAGATCATATGTAACAAAATCTAGACACACCATGGGAGATTTCAAGGCAATCTAGTGTCAATCGCTAGAGTAGTGACTAAGAATGATATAGTCTGTGATTTTAGAAGAGACGATTTGGTTTAACTAAACAAAGCTCAAACGTGATCACTGTACCAGACTCAGATAGATGTTTTATTTGTTAACGATGGAACTTATATGGACATAAAAGTCGATGTGGGGAAATAGCATTTTCATTATTGAATTATATCTCTGGTTGGCAGGATCCAAATCCTCTTTATTCTGAATTTCAACATTATCAAGAGAGGTGTTTAGAGAGGTGAGTTGTATCAGATAAGATGGCTTGTTGTAAAAGGATTTTAAGGTAGTGTGGTGGTACATAAGTTTTATTAAATAAGTTAAAGTGTTGTTTTAGTTTATAAAGTAGAAAGCCGGTTCAGTAGCACGTAAAATGTCTAATGGTTACAACATGTCACGAGAGGTCAATAGCAAATAATATCAGTTTACAGGTTTTGATCTATTTATGTTATGGAGCTTTAAAGTAGTATTAAAGTAATGATCTGTTAATATGTTAGTAGTACAAAAATTAAGCCCCCATGTGTTTTGATAAGAAGTTTATGTAATGTTGTTAGTAGAAGGTCAAATGGACCAGAGCGGAATAACGTTTGTTGAGTGAGAGTTTGTTCCCTGTTAGTTAAGTTAATACAAAGGTGTAGAGTGTAATGAGTTAAAGTTTAAGGAGTAAAGTGAAAAATGGAAACCAGTGATGTTCACCAACATGTAACATCTAATACCGATGGGATGAAAGTTGAAAGTATTACCGTGGCTAGGAAGAGAACATGTTTTATCATATGAACCAGTTTGTCAACAGGAAATAAATATTCCAAGCCAATTATATTGGGACCCATGAAGAGGAGATGAACGATGACCTCATTCGGAATTTCCAGAAAAATTCGGATCTTGTGTAAACACACACAACAACACCAATGGAGGCAATGTGAAACAGACCGAAGATATCACCAATTTGTGACTTTTTGAGAGCAGATGGAAACGGATTTCAAGATCACAAATCATCGAGGCTGGACAGTACACTAACCACCTTTATGGAACAGTGTTCAGTCATGTAAAGGAGAAGTAGCAGAACGGGTAACCGGTAAACATTGCATTCTTGAGGTCTCCAGTGATTGCGATGCAATCAAACGTTACAAATAGCACAACTCATCCTATAACTATTGTTCATCAAATAGTTCAACAAATCCTAAATTTGTGGAAAATATAATGGAAAGAACAAACGATGACAGAGGGACAAGATTGCAATACATTGGAAGGCTAAGAGCACTAGAGAGGAGTTCAAGAACAATTTACAGCTTACTGTTCAGGGGACACATTGGAGAAAAATATACAACCAGATCAAGCAAATTTTTGAAGGACCAATATTCAAAAACAATCAAAAGTTCTGAGACCCCACTGCCTCTTAGAGAACCAAACAGGTTTATTCAATAAAGTTCTTAGAGTTTAAAATGGTGTAATTTTGCCCCAACCAATCAGATGTTAGCATTTAAATGTTAAATAAGATCTGATTGGTGGGGATGGGGCAAAATTAGCACCTTTTAAAACTATAAGAACTTTTATTGAATCTTCCCTGGCTGTAACTTAGAGGGACACATCCCTCTAACTAATTTCAAGTTAAAGTTTTCCACAAGGTTGTTTTTGTTTTTTGTGTTTATAGATATAATAGGATTTTTTTTTAATATTGGTGGGTGACAGTTTCCATAGAACAATATAAGGTTTATATAAACTCCAATTTGGTGGGGGGTAACAATTTAAAATCTTGTAATTACCACAGGTTATCACACATTGATCCAAGGATCCGAGAGGACATCAGGATAAGAGAATTGTAGCAAAAACTGTCCCACAGTAATGTTGAGTTATTTACTCTATTTAGGACTCATTAGTTATTTACTATTCCCTCCACGAATAATAAAGTAAGCATCAAAAGGTTTAAACACACACGTATTTAAGGTCAGCTAAATGCAAAAAGAATCTTTGGACCATAAAACAAAAATTTGATTGTTTAGTATGGTTGCCATAGAAACAGAAGGGTAGGTTGGTGTTGAGAGGGTTTATAGTAGGTGTGTGTGTTTACACCAGTTTGAAGTTTTTAAAATGTATGTTTTTTTTAATAAAGTACCATTTAGTATGTCTGGCACGGTAATAGTGGAAGGGTTATGTTAGTAGGTACTTGTGCCTGTGTGGGGGTTGGTGGGTATGAATTTGTTTTATGACCAAAAAACTGGTTTATATCACATGACCCGAAGAAAATGTCAAAAAGTCTACAATTGGGATTGGACCCATTACAGCTAATGGGATAAAAATGTCCTGTGATGTCTGTACCGAAAAAAAAAAAGTTACTGTAATGCGTGTTCTCCTAAATAAAGTTATTCAGTTTTAAACTAATAAGAAACGTAAAGAGCAATAATGAGGATAGGAAAGGAGAAGGAAAGCAATGCAATGGTTTGAAGGAATAAGAGGCAGCAGGGGATATACAGCTAAAAGGGCATGTCACCCGCAGAACTAAAATTTAAACCCCATACGGCCCAACTGTGTAGGTTCAAAAAATCCTTAACTTCCATCTCTGTTCATTATGGTCAGTGAGTCATGCCGGCACCTGTTCCTCTGTCCTCTGAGATGTTTCTGGCGAGCAGCCGAATAGTACCGGGGGACCTGTAAGTATCTTCTGTGGCTTTGCAAAAGTAAAACTGTGGTAAAAATGGATCTGTGGTGTGGTGTGGTGGGGAGGGGTGGGGCATGTGCCATTTCCAAATGTGTTTTGGAAGTACCACAGTGCCAACTGATACCAAAACCAAATTTGGTTACTTTTAGCTTTACCTCGTAGTGCGAAACTAACAGTAACAGCGGTGTGTATGAGGCGCAACCGGAGGTTCTTACCTTTATGCAATCCCACGATGCAATACCAGACGTGATCTCGTTTGCTTCTGGTATTGTATCGCCATAGGTATAGTAGCGAGAGCTCTGCATATTTGATTCTCCCGTCGGTGTCTTTTTAAGCTGTATATGGACCCCAGCACTAATAGTAACATTGATAATTGACACAAGAGGAAGAAAAGAAATCACCATTCATTCACTTCCACAGTCTAGGCCATAGTTAAGTTGCATTCCAGTGTCTGAGCAATAGCACCAACAGGACCTTTGACATATGATTTATGACATTATTAAAAACTGTATGTTGTATTTCAGCAGTAGATCTTTAGGCTAAACAGTTTCCATAGTGTTACATAGATAATATTTTATAATGCCCATAACAATTTCAATGTTCTCAGATGAGTTTCCTGAGTATGTTTGGGCAAATGATTTTTATACATCGTGCTGTCTACATGGGAGATTTAATGGGATTGGACTGCGGGGGTACAATTATATTTCAGACCTTTTCTTGGAAAGTCTCCACATCAATATTTAGTACTAGCAGTGGCTGGCGTTGCCTAGTTTCTTGCAATCAAAATTTTGTTGGGTCTCATCGAATTGTACCGGATCATTACCCAAACAACCACTGGCATTAATAAAGGGGAGGTATCACTACAGGGGAACTTAGAGGATAAAAACTCTGTGATCAGGAGTGTGTGGTTGTGAGTGGAGTAAAGGGCGTGTCCACTGTTAAAACAATGCCCCTAACCCAACTGCTATTTTAGGCCCTTTGTTACATTTCTGAACAGCTAATTATCCATAAGTCTTTCATTCTGGCAAAGGTATCTGCCTATTCCCTGCTGTTTAGTGAGCTTTCAATAAGTGAGCATGTGCGAGGAGACAGCAGGGGAAAACAACAGGCATCACTCTTGTCAGTGGCACAGCCTTATGATTGCATGGAGGGAGTAGCCAGACTTTCTGTCAGAATGGGGACAATAATTATCCTTAAATACCTGGTTAATAATACATCTAATAATGTGCTGAATTATCAGTTGGGGTCGGGCGTGCAGATGATGGACCTGTGACCAGTTTTTTAGTTTTAGGGTGTGACATTGCCCTTAATATCCTGCATGATTCCCTCAATATGGTTTTTGTTCTCTTTCAAATGTTGGTAATTCCAATATTCAATCATCTGTAATATTTAAAGGACAAGTCCATACCTATAATTAAAAATTTTAGATAGTAAATCCCCAAACCCCAGGAAGATGAAAAAAAAAGACCATCTGAATGCTGCACAATGCCCTGTTTACCCCTATTTATGCTTCTGGTTCTTCCAGTTAGTAACGTCAATCAATATATATGATGGTACAGTCAACCACTGAAAGTTATTTCCCTAGCTGCATCCTTGAGCAAACGATTGCGGTTTTGGTTTGGGGGTTGTGATTTACCTATATACAACAGATGTTGTTCAATTTGCGGTTGTAGTTGTAAGGGGTAGTTGTGCTTTAATACAGTTGTTTCGGTAGTATTCCCTTTAATATATCCATACACAAAGAATAATCTCATGCTAAAACTCTTTAAATAATTCTACTTATGAGTGCAGGGGCATAGGAGGAATAGTAGGATAATGTGATTATTGAGTATGTTCATTTCACAGAGAAGTTAATGACAAAATTGTAATACCAGTTCCACACAGAGAACAATAACCATAAGAGATGGAACTATTGGCCATAAGCATATTACACCTAAGACAATCAATCGATTATCCCAGTTCCAGACCGCGATGTTGGAGACAAAGGCTTTTCCCCATCATAGATTTATTGACACACAGTATTTGACCAGCAATACACAAGGAGGCTAGGAAGTATAGAAAAAACCTTTCTGATTTTTGTTGGGTTATTCAGTTGCTCAGTAGAGATCTGAGCATGTTTGACCCCACCCACAGCCAATCAGCAGATAGACAGAAATAATATGTTAGGAACATTACAAGGTAGTTGGTGCATCCTGGGACCATACAGAGCCTGAAAAGTCAGCTCACTAATGTTAAGTGAAGGGAATAGCAAACAAGGGGTGTTTATAAATTCAACAGATTTTTCAAAATGGAAAAGAAATGTAGAATAACTAGTGTTATGCATAATATAAACTAAGAGATTTTAAAATATTATATATTTTACTGAATTTTCCCATAAGTAAGGGTAGACAAGCCCATATAAAACAGCACTGCCAACAGTTTTTTTAAGACCAGCCATGCAGCGTCCGGAAGACCCTTTAAAACTAAAAAATAAAATTTTCCTCCTTGCACAATGTTAATTTTTTGACAGGTGCTGATCGATATAGCCAAGTGGTCTATTAAAACCAAAGGAAAATGTTTTGTATATTTCGATCAATATGATCAAAATACATTGCCGTCCAATCTGCGTGTATCATTCAACTATTCAATACATGCTGGTTTAGAAGCAATCTTACCAACAGCCATTTGAGGATTCCACATTGCAGTATTAAAGGTATTTTAAAATGTGTTACGCTGATCCTTTGAGAGATTTTGGAATAATTAAAAACACTTTGAGGCTTCCAAGTCAGGGTGGGGAAAGGGGCATGACGAGGAGGGCATGATGAGAGGCGTGATGTCAGTGACATCACCAAGGGGGCAGGTTAGTGTCTTGGGATTGGGTGGGGGGGGGCTGGGTTTGGGGCTGGGGGTTGAGGTTTATGGCAGGGGGTCGGGTCCAACCACAAGGGGGGCATGCCCGGGGAGTCTTAGAGTCTTTTCTCTGCCATATCTGCCATATCTGGTATTTTCCGAATTGTTCCTTTTTAAATACCAGAGTTACATAGCAAAAAGACGTTTCTAGCCAGTGCACTTAACTCAGTGAGACACAGGTTAACTCACTTGGTTTGTTGTAGGCAGGGTTGTGTTTGTAACACCCCGTGCCTCTCACTGAGTTCTAATTTCTTCAATGAACAATAATCATCACGGACTGCGGTATATAGGTACTCACCATTTCTCTTGGTGGTCCGGGTGGCTCCTGCCCCGAACCCTTCGCTACAGGTTTAGAAATAAAGTTGAAAGAGGAGACCGTGTCTTTTCATAGCGCACACCGTTAAAGTAACAGTCCAAGGTACTCACAAAGTAGGTAAAAAATCCTGTCTTTATTTCGGCTGCAATCAGCCCCATAACAACAAAACGAACAAACGAGCATGTGGATGTCCCGTTACGCGTTTCAAGCCCACCGGTTTAATCATAGGCGAGGGGTGTATCCTACTTGTTCCGTTTATACGGAGACTCACAACAGGGAAAGATGCTCCTCCTCTGTCATTACATCACGAGTCAACAATAGATCGGGTAGGAATACTCTTTAGACACAAAAAGAACAAGACGAGGACACAGGGACATTGGGACACAAAGGATATCGGACTAAGGGAACGGAAGAAAAACAGGACAATGTACTAAATCTTTCAAAAAGGCGTTTTGAACCAATATGAACTATCTGTTCTGAATAAGGGATTATCTTTTTGTCCAACACAAACTTTTAAGTTTTGGGTTACACTCTGGACGTGAACAAATTTGTAAGAAGCTCGTGTTAAGAAAATGTTTCCTAGAAAATAGTACTGAATTCATGACACGTCTCTTATAGATATTAGTGAGCAGATGAATACTGACAGACAGACAATAAATGATCTGATTTGTCTGGGTAATTTCTGACATTGATCCACAGGTTATCAATATTAGGCATTGATCCTAAATGTCATAAAACAAAATTTAAAGCAAAGTCCAATTATTACCCAGTGAAAATCAGAAGCCCCAGCAATAGATAGTTTTCAAGAATTAGTAGAAAAGAATTAAAGAAACTTAAACAAGAGTGTAATAATGATTACACTAGTAATGCTCGAATAAGACGAATATGACATCAGGGGAATTTAAAGCACTAGAACTACTAAGGAAAGATGAGAGTATCATAATCAAAATTCAGATAAGGGTGGTACAGTGGTTATATTGGACAGGGAAGAATTAAAAAGAATCTTTACGTAACCTTAATGATATAGAAACATATGGTAAACTATCATCAGATCCCACTTCACAATTCAGAGAAAAAATTAGAAAATTTAATTGAAAGGGAATTCGCATTGGGATGGTTAGCTCTGACGAAAAATTTCCTAGTACCTCTAAAACCAGGAACCCCCATTTTTCATCATCTCCCTAAAATACACAAAGGGATTTTTCCACCCCAAGGGAGAGCAATAGTGGCGGGCATATCCCACTCAATGAGGGTCTGTCGGAAACTAATAGATTTTTATTACAAACCTTTGTAAAGAGATTGACTTCACATGTGACGAGATACCACTCACATTCTTAACATACTGGATGATATCAGTTGGAAGGTGGCTTATTCTTTAACCACTGCAGATGTGGTATCCTTGTATTCATGTATCCATGAATATGGCATTCAAGCAGTACGCTATCATTTGACCAGTATAGCATATACCCAGTGGAATGGAAGTTGTTCATTTTGGATGCTCTCAAATATCTGTTAACTCATAATTATTTTCAATTTGATGGAATTTTTTATATACAAAACAGGGGTGCCTCAATGGGAGCGAAATTTTCTCCACATATGCAACCTGTTCATGGGTGGTGGAGAGGAAGTATATTTCTCCACCACCCCATGTACACAGGACCAGATCCTAATGTTGTATCATATTATAGATACATAGATGACCTATTAACCATATGGAGAGGAACAAAAATTGAATTGATTCATTATGAAAGAGCTTAATAATAATCCCTTTAATTTGAGATTTACTTACCATTTGGAGGCGACTCTGTTATATATGGATCTCCTTATAGGAGTTAATGATTCTAGAATATATACTAGCAATTACCGAACACGGAAGCAAGGAATTCTATCCTCATGGCCACATCAAATCATCCCATACACTGCACTAAGGCAATTCCGTATGGTCAGTTTTTAAGATTAAGAGAAATTGTTCAACGGAAACCTTGTATGATATAGAAAGTGAACATGATACCAGGCTGAAGGAAAGAGGATATAAGGAACCCTTATTAAGATCAGCTTATAAAGCAAAAAGGATAAACCGTAATCTCTTTTACGGGGATTAATAACAACAAAAAATGTAAGAAGAAGGAAAATAAAGTAATCAAACTATACAATACCTCACAAACTATAGGAAAGGAGGAAGGGTCTACAGTTAATCGAGAGGGTAGTATTTTTTTACTACCAAATACAACCCACAATTCAAACAAATAGTTAGGTATTAAAAAATACTTACCTGTTTTAGAACAGGATCCTGCACTGCATCAGTACTTCAGGCAGGTGTAAGTTCGTCCCTAGAAAAGCTCAGTCCTTAGGTGATATGCTATCACCAAGCCTATACACCATAAATATACACATAAATCTACTGGTTGTCATGTAATGGTAGCTACAAATGTGGTGCGAATAGGTGTAAGACATGTTTTAATATGCACAGTCCATAACTTTCAAAAGTACAGTTACGAATAAATCTTATCAAATAGACAACACATAAATTGCAATAGGAATATGTAATTTATTAATCACTTGTAATAAATGCAACATCCAATATGTGGGATGTACGTCTCGTCCTTGAAATCAAGGATACGAGAACATATCAGAGACATATCTCAATGTAATTTAAATACCCTGTGGGTCGTCACTTCACAGTGTGTAATCAGTCCAATTTGAAATTCCTTAAAGTACAGGGAATACAGAAAGTCCACCATGATATACGTAATAGGGATAGACTAGCCCGTTTAGAAAAGTAGAAGTACAATGGATATTCAACTTAGATACTAGAATACCATGGGTCTCAATTCGAGGTATGACATCTTATGGTATATAGATTGAATCATAATATTGTATTCTCTTTGTATTTGCAATATTTAAGGAAGATACATTGTAATTACATCATGAGCTTAATGTATATTAAACTTTATTTAACCATAAGCAATATATATATATGAAGGAATTTTTTTAGGTGCTAGTTAATATATTAAAGAAATAATTATTGTGGATCTAACAGTCAGAACAGCATGATTGGAGTTTGTATTTTTGTATTCTGTGGATTTTGTTTTTTAAAACATATTTAGGTAACATTAAGAGGTAGCAAAGCTAAATGACTTTAATGTAACATTATAGACCATTTTGCCATGACAAATGTGTATCTAATGTTTACCTAATAGGCTATTTAATTGTTTTTAAAAGTTTTTTTTGATTGAATGACAGAGGAGGAGCAACCTTTCCCTGTGATGTGAGTCTCCGTATAAAACGGAACAAGTAAGGATACACCCCCAGCTATGATTAAGAGCCGGTGAGGCTTGAAACGGTAAGGCGGGACATCCACATGCTCGTTTGTTCGTTGTGTTTGTATGGGGCTGATGCAGCCGAAATAAAGACAGGATTTTTACCTACTTGTGAGTACCTTGGACTGTTACTTTACCGGGTGGTGTGCTGAATGAAAGACACGGTCTCCTCATTTCAACTTACTTTTTAAATACCCCCTCAATATACATAGACAGTCAAGCCTCCTACACACATCCAAACATCACAGTTGGCAGGGCACTAGATAAGCCCTGTAAAAAACAGGAGAAGTGCCATGCAGGAAAAGGGCACTAATTAAAGAAAGGACACCTGCAACACACTGCAATATTGAATAAAATCCTTATAGTAATTTTAATGGGGAAAAGTTTATTCCATGTTAAGTATGAACCGAACAAGTTAAAAATATTTAAATGGTATTTTCACTGAAAAGATTAACAGGGAGATTCAATAAAAGTTCTTATTGTTTAAAAATGGTGCTAATTTGCCCCAATCTAATCAGATCTTATTTAACATTTGAAAGCTAACATCTGATTGGTGGGGCAAAATTAGCACCATTTTAAAGGATAAGAACTTATATGAATAACCCTGAAAGTTATCCATTTAGTTTAAGAATGGGAGGTAAAGGAGCTGTTGTCTTTAAAAAGAAACTATTTACAAAACATCTAGCTACCACCAGTAATTAATATTATTGACAATCAGATATTCCATCATTGTATCAAAACCACTAGCATTAATAAACAGGAGCAGCATTAGTGATATAAACTCTTATAGACCATAGATGAAGTGCAGTGTGCTTTGAATCTGGCTACACAAAGTTTTGTAGTCTAGTTTGTCTAGTTTTTCCTTAAAGCTTGCCGCACTCACAGCTTAAAGCATAGACCACATTGGTAGTCTTACAATTGAAGTTACCTTTTGAATTCTTTAATCCCTGTCAAATCTCTGACTTGTATAACCTCTGCCTGTCCTTGAAGTCCATCTTTGGAGGGGGTGACTTTAGTAAGCTATTTCCCAGACTTTTTCCCGTCTGGCGGTAAATTGTTACTAACCAAAAGTAAAGATTATGTAATTATAAATACTGGAACAAGGGATAGTCTGAGGACTGAGAAAATCTATTCCAATTCTAATTTACCGTATATACTCGAGTATAAACCGAGATACCATATAGAGGTAGAGGGTCCATGTTTTTTCCTTTTAAAGTACGGTAAAAATAATGGTAATAAAATGCATTCATTCAGTGGCACCCAGCCACTTATTGAGGGGACTGCGAAAGGGATCATTACCATACTACGCACATACACATGATGACATCATACGACGTGCAATATCACGCCTGATGACGCAAACAGGAAGTTGACAGCTTTAAAAAGGGTGGACAGTAAAATGGTACTCTCTTGAGAAAGCCCAGAGGGGCGAAATGCGTCAGAGGGTTTGCCGCTGCAACTACCAGTTTATGAACCTACAGGAGAGCCTTACTTATCCCAATGCTGTAAATATAATAGGGCACTACAGACAGGGACAGAGGAGTATAAGATTTTTCAAAACTTGTGTAGCCAGGACAAAGCACACTGGACTTTATCTATGGTCTATAAGAGTTTATAATCGTGATTTCTATGATGTTTTACAATGATGAAATCTCTGATTGTAAATAATATTAATACTGGTGGTAATAAAGTGATTTTATACAATATTGTAGTGTACCGTAGGGGTCTCTTTCCAACTCGTACACACATCTGACTGTGTAAACTGGGTCAAAGCAGGCAGTGAGTGGCCAGGCAGAAGAAAAAATGACCCCCGAAAGAAACACATACACAAGTTCAACTATCGGGCTAAAACTGCTGTTCGCATGTGCTCTGGCATTGGGCCCCTTCTGGGCCTTAAAGGGAGTCAGTTCAGCATAAATTATCGATATTTGTTAAATTCGGTAGTTTGTGTAATGCCTTCTTAGTAATTCTACATATTCTCTCCCATTTTGAAAAATCTCTACTGAGCAACTGAATCAACCCAGGCGCTGGGGTCAAGGGCAAGACCATAACAGTTTACTAGCGGTCCAGCAAAACAGGAAGTCAGTGTTTCTGTTGCAATATTATACACAGACAAAATGCTGAATTGGCAGATTAAAGTCATTGGGATGAAAAAAATACTGCTCTTTTTTGAAAAGTACATGTATTTTGCCCTGAACTTCCCCTTTAAGCTGCCCAACATTAGAACTTCCTCACAATGATCCCACAGCCTTCAATCAACTTCTTCAGGAACCACTTTGTCTGTTCATTTTGCGACCAACATATAATAGCAAAAAAAATGGGCCAGACGGGTGTCGGGTCAGTGTGAAAAAGACAGTAAGGCGATTCCTGAGAATTGGTTAAATGAAATGGGATCGGTCGGGAGGAGGTTCAATGTTGTGGGCTATGCAATATTTCCACCTGATTGACCAATACTGTGAATCGGTGGGCCAAAAATTTGCATGGCTTTGGGCGGCCAGCGATTGGACGCAACAGAAAATCACTGTTGATCATGCTTGGCTGCGGCTACTGTTCTCCTGGACCATCAGTCCTTCATCCTAACTGACCAGACGCTGTGGGCAAAACAGTCGGTGTGGGACAAAGGATCCCATTGTGTTACCAAGCTTTAGACAATTGCAGTCAACATACTTGGCTTAATAATGGTGCCTGTAAAACAAAAAAGCAAAAACCAAAAACAAACAAAGTTTTTTTTTGTTTTTTTAAAAAAACCAAGGTTAACAGACCGTAAAAATAACCTTAAAATTCTTGGATAAGATGTGAATTATCTAGGGTCAGTCAGCTGTGTCAAAAAGAGATAAATGTAGGGAGAAGGAGACATGAACAACTGGAGCCAGGGAGGTAATTAGTCTTTGACTTTTGTGGTTTATACCCAGCAACTTGGGTTTCTAAAAATACGTTTACTCTTATGATGTGAATATAAATGGCATGTTTTTTACATAACTTAGACCATTTCATACACGTTTAACATTATGGTAATAAGTTTCCCCATTGAATAGAATTTAAACAAACTAAACCATACAATGATGTAAAAAAGCCCTAAAAACGGAATTGTGTGTACAGACCTAAAGTTGTCCTGGAGATTAGCTACACACGGGACTAAAGAACTGTGCACCCCTCTCTACAAAAAATGTACAAATACCCCCAAAACCTGGAGATCATTTTTAGGAAAGTGTAAATCTGCTCTGCTTGCCATCCTTTTTCACCGATGCAGTTCACATATATTAATTGTCATTATTGTTACAGGACTGCGTGTAATTAAAGTTGCATATCAAATGTATATAACCAAACAATCAAATGTTATCCAACTACAATAACCCACTGAAAGCATTTTTATTGCATCAAGTGTTAAATTAAGTCTTTCCTCAGGACTATAATTTCTCTACAGTGTGCAGATTTAAACACTTTTACAGTTAAATAGAATGATTGCATAAAATGTCAATCATGTGGAAGAAATATTTGGAATATTAAAATGATGGAAGGATGAGGTAGGTTAGGCTGAAATTTTGACAGGGAAAAGTAAGGAAAAAATGAGTTATACATAGAACCATTATTTATAATACAAAGCTCTGAGTCCATACATTTTAGTACATGTGAGCTTCCTAGAGCAGGGATGTGCCAGAAATAATGTATTCATGGTATTCTGGCCTAGGCAGTACTGACTAGAAAAGTCAGTCATCTGATTATTATGGAAATTAAGAAAAACAATTTGCTTCAAAAGTGTATTGATTTAAAACATCTTTATGAATAGAAAAAAAATTTCAAATGCACATAACCACAAATCAAGTTCAGATAATATTAGCCCAAGTAAGGTTAAAATCAGGGGCGTAGCAAGAAACATTGGGCCCCATAGCAAAATTTTGGATGGTGCCCCCTAAACCACAAAAAGAAAATGTAACTAACTTACTTACATTGCAGCACAGGGTGCCTCCATCGGTTAAAAGCAAACCTCCAGTCCAAATAAAAGTTATATACTTTTTTCAATTATAATAAAGCAGGAATCAGCTATCAAGCTATAGCTGCCTGACACGTTTCAAGCTGCACCCTTAACAATAGGCCTCCATCCTCTATATCCCACTCTCTCAGGCATACAGGTACACAGTATCTCTCACAGACAGGCAATTATAGGCTCACGATCTGGACAGCGCGCCTGTCAGCAGGGAAGCAGCCACTGAGTGGAGCAGAGGCAGTAAGTGAAGCACTGTTACCCGGGCATTTATTATTCACAGGGAGGTGAGAATAAGCGTAGATACAGATTCCATGTACTTAAAAGGGGACATACATGAATATAAATGTTTTCAAACATTTTCGACCAATCTTATGTGAAGGTTTAATTCATCCAGGTCATGGTTAGTGATAATTGATGAATTGTAAACTAACCTGGTTTCGATCCTGAACTGCCATTCGATATCTTTGAATCGGACGCATTTTTCAAAAAATATTAAAAAATCAAAAAAAATCGAAAATTCGGAATGATAAGGTTAAAATTCCCAATCAAAAATATCGAAAGGTCAAAATTTTTGAATCAATTGGGTTTAAACCGGATTTTCAGGAACTTTTATAGGTTCTGTGGAACCACAGTCAGAACAAAACTTTTCAGTTTCATTCACCTCTAGTCATGGCATGTCGTGGGTAGATCTGAATTCTTGTTTGCCTGCAAATTATATATCAAAATAACATTAAGCCTGTTACATTAACGGGCGCTAGACATGCTCTACCTCCCTGATGCACACACAGACCGGTAATTATAAAATGTACCGGTCCAGTACACACACTTAAGATGCCTCATGCCCAGAGGGCACAGACTGGTAATATAAATAACCTTTAAGGCAAGCCCACACAGATTTTAAGGCAAGCCCACACAGCCCACACTCTTCCCAACACACCAGATCCAGATACGGTAAACCAGACCACATCAGACCTACAGAATGCACAGCATTGTAAAGATTTAGAATGAAATTTACCTACATTACTCACCTGTATTGCATCAGTGAGTATGTATTTATACACATCTTGTACAGAAACTGTAAACACATGCAAACATTCACGTTAGAACATCATAAACTTTGGCAGAATCAAAAAAAAATAAAAATAAAGCCTCATCTGTTTGCAATTCTTTAGTAGACGAGTTTTGCATTAAATCTGTAATGTTTTGTTATATTCTCTGCATTTCCATAAATACTACATTTTTTTATGGCACCCCAGAATAAAATTCCATATTACCCCCACCAAACCCGATTATTATAGTGATCCCTAAAGCCCAGAAAACTAACCTTTACCTTTGCAAGAAAGCCAGCACTGTGCAAGATGGCAGCTTTATTCCAGAATACAGAAGTCCGTCTCCCCCTATGATGGTGACATGGCATTTGGCCGCACCTTACCAGTCCTGCACATCTTTAAAATGGCTCTCTAAGCTTACAGAGAGTGGGGGAAAGGTAAGTATTCTTACATGTCTGCCATGTACAATGCTGTTTTAACACCTTACTCTGGGCGTCCTATAACACCTCTTAGCCACTATCAATCACCCCTTAAACACTGGCTGTGTGATGCTAATTGGGATTTTCCAGGGTACATAATTGCCACAGATTCTTGTACAAAGTTCCATCTGGAAACGTCTTCAAGAAACCTAAACTTCAAGTCCAGTTGGATCTAACTGAATACAACAGATATACCATGACCTGGATGAATGAGAACCTTCAAAAAGCATATTTCAAATCATTTGGGGGAAAACCCTCAAACTTGTACGGCAATATGAAAAGACAGCAAGAAGGAAATTGTCAGACTACAGAAACCACCTGCGATTTAAACCTCTCGATGCAGACAACAAAGGTAGTACCATGCAGTATACGTCGGATCCACGTGTTTAGGCATCAGAGCCAAACAGATACTGCAAAAGGCTTCAAACCAGCTCCTAAGTGAAACGGGTACGACAGACACATTTTACAGTCGATGCTTTAATGCCACAACATTAGTCAACTAGAACAGAACCTGGCCTCACAGCTACCTGTGTCCATTGGGAAAGAGTGAGGGAGTTCACCAAACAAGCACACTTTCTCAGCACTGTAGGGCAAACAAAGGCAACAGAACAAGTTCTCTATTCTGTCATCCCAGAACAGCCCCAAAGGAGAACAACTACCTTGGATACAAAAGGAGGGAAGTGTCACTTCATCAAACAAGGAGGAATGGGTGAGAAACTTGTCTAACAGGACCCTGACCCCAGCCAGAAATGGAAGTCCTTGCTAGGGCTTGAATTTTGCCATCTCCCTAAAGCCATCCCTGTGGTGGATATTAAGCAGCCACAGAAGCCTCTATCCACAGTAATAAGGTACCACAGAGTGAGGCAGAACAACTTCGCTTAAGGTATCTGCGCCTTAGCCAGTGCTAAAAAACTCCTTCATCTAACCTGACTACACAGGAAAGAAGAGCCTTAACATCCCTCAGAAAGATTTCAGTATCACCATTCTACCGGCAGATAAAGGAAGATGCACAGTGGTACTCAACACCTCAGACTACCATGAAAGGTGACCATGCTCTGGCTGATAACAACACATATGAGGCTTAACCAAGGGATCCACCAGCCGTTACAAGAAAAGAGTCTAGACTTACTACAACAGCTTCAAAAGGATAAAGCCATTGACCGAGCAATGTATCATCGCCTCTACCCTGGTGGAGGCACATCCATGCATTATGGACTCCCAAAGATAACATAAGGAAGGGGCCCCACTTAGACCTATAGTCAGCAGCATCAACTCTGTAAACATTACAGGTGGCAAAAATATCTAGCTAACATCTTAGGACTTTTGGTGGGAAGTTCTAAGCATCACATCCAGAACTCTCAGGATTTACAAACAAGATTGAAGATATAGTACCATATGGTGTCCTATGATGTGACATCTCCTTTACTTGTATACCCACCAGGAGGCGGTTGACATGGTGAGAAAACGGCTGGGCCAGACAGCACTCTTACCAGCCAGAACTGATCTCAACCAGAACAGGTGTGTTCCTTGTTGGACTTGTGCCTAATACCACCTATTTCAAATACAGGGATAAGTTCTATAAGCAAAACATGGATGTGCTATGGGATCTCCAGTTCACCATTGTGGCCAACCTTACAGGAGGAGTAGAAAAACAGGCGCTAATACCTTTAAGGGCATGCACCCAGCCACTGGTTCAGATATGTGGATGACACACTGGTGTAAAATCCCCCAGAAGGAATTACAAGCTTTCACAGAACACATAATGCGGGTAGACCAAAACAAATAATTCACAAGGGAAGGGGTACAAACAACAAACTGGCTTTCTTTGAATGCTTGGTAGAAGTATAAGGAAAATGGTAAACTGGAAGTAGAGGTTTACAGAAAACCAACACACACAGATCAGTATTTGAGTGTTGACTCCCACCACCCTTTAGATCACAAGCTGGTGTCATCAGAACCCTGCAACACAGAGCCGAGAACATCCACTAGCACAGAGGCGAAGGCTAAAGAAATGAAACATCTCAGAGGAGCCCTTAAAACTTGTGGATATCCAGACTGGGCCTTTGTCAAAAGAAGTGAAAGGAAGAAAAAGAACACGAATACCAACAGTGAAGGGGAAAAGCAAGACAGGAGAAAGAACATGGTCATCCCATATGTAGCAGGGGTCTCGAGAAATTAGAGAGAATTTCACAAAAAACATCGATCCCTGTCTGCTTTAAACCGAACAAACACACTGAGGCAGCAATTGGTACATCCGAAAGACCCAAACCAAAACACAAGAAAAGCGCACATCATATATGCAGTGCAGTGCAGTGAAGAATGTCTGATTGTATGTGGGGGAGACCAAACAGCAACTGCACTCAACGTATGGCCAGCACAGAAGAGCCAATTCCTCGGGTCAGGACTCAGACGTGTACCTGCATCTTAAGGATAAAGGACATACCTTTGAAGATTGTATGTTAACATATTGGCAAGGAACGTGACTGGTTCAAGAGAGGTGTGTTTAAAGGAACACTAAAACTCATATTAAATAAAAAAATAAAAAGCTGCCATCCGTTTCTATTATTCACAGGGAGGTGAGAACGCTTATCTACCTCCTGTGAATAACAGGACGATCGGGGGACCTGGAACTTACCTTACACAGCCGCTCGACTCGCAGCCGCTCCTGCTCTAACAGCGCTCTGTCCCGACCACGCGCCCTATCTTGTGCGCATGCGCGCCAATTCAAAAGATAGGGGCGCGATGGGACAGAACGCTGTTAGAGCAGGAGCGTTGCGAGTGGAGCGGGGCGGTTGTGATTGAAGGTAAGTTCCAGGTCCCCCGATCGTCCTATTATTCACAGGGAGGTGAGAATAAGCGTTCTCACTCCCTGGAATAATAGAAACAGATGCCACTTAGTTAATTTTTGGGGTTTAGTGTTCCTTTAAGGAGGCCATTTATGTGAAAATAAAGAAAACCAAGCTAAATGAGGGGGGGGGTCGACACCAACTGTCTGCCATGTACAATGCTGTTTTGACACCTTACCTGGGCGTTCCTATAAACACCTCTTAGCCACTATCTAATCACGCCCTTCAACCCTGGTTGTGATATGCTAATTGGGATTTTCCAGGGTACATAATTGCCACAGATTCTTGTACAAGTCATTGAATTGAGAAAGCCAGTCGGATGACTAGCGAAACGTCTTCAAGAAACTACATTGATCTAATTGAATACAAACAGATTACCATGACCTGGAGAATGAGAACCTTACAAGCATATTCTTTAAGGCCGGGTAGATGAGCAATATAAGATCTAGGGATTGGGGGGAAGAGGAAAGTATGGAATTTTATTCGTAATTTGGTCCGAGGCATAAGGCTAGGTTCAGAGCAATAGCTTGCATTATTTTGCTTATTTTTCAGCAGTTCTAGATGTTTTGTGGTCAGGAAAATGCTGCATATATAACAGATGGTAAACTGTGAAACAAATGTTAACATGACATTGATCAGAACCCAGCATAAACAGTAGGTGCAGTGTTCCAAAACAGTCGTATAGTCACGCTGATGATTGATGTAAAAAATGTTACCATGGTTTTCACAAAACATACCCATGCAGCTACGCAAACTGATTGTAATAAAGTGAGCTTATTAATGGGATGAGATGCACTGTGTCCTGTTCCTGTATATAGCCCTGTTCAACAGAAACAACCTACCATGAAGATAGTTGGGCCCCTAGTAGAAGTAGTACTGTAGTATCTTTGAACTTATTTTTCTTTAATTAAAAATTCAGTTCAATTTAAAAGTTTGACTACACAGAGGTTGTGATGAAAGAAGGTACCAAGTGGCTGTTAAAGAACAATTACTGGCAAATGACATTCTTTAAAGAACAAATGTGCCTGAATATTTGGTAGGGAGACCTCTGTTTTCTATAGGTGCCTAGATAACAATACATGCAGCTTTTATAGAAGCTTATTATTACATACATACGTATATACTCGAGTATAAGCCGAGGTTTTAGGTTAAAAATTAACCTAAAAACCTTGACTCGGCTATACTCGAGTCAGAAGAAACTTACCTTCAATCCAGAGGCAGCCGCGAGTCCGGCGGCAGTTCCCAGTAGTTCTTCGCGGTTGCGCGATGACGTCATCACGCACGCGGGTGGGATGACGTCATCGCGCAGCCGAGAGCAGTAATTTGAACTGCGGCCGGACTCGCGGCTGCCTTGGATTGCAGAGAGAGAGGAAGACTGAAGACCAGGTACAGGGTAAGTTGAGCTGGGGGGGGCGGGGGGTACTGGGGGGAGGGCTTGGGGGACAGTATGCCATGCCTGTTTACTGTATGCCTCACAAAAAACCAAGGGTAGGACCTCCTTTCAGCAGAATGACTATCTGGAACTGTCCCCCTTTTCTATAAACGCACTGCACTTTGGAGAGATCTCAGACTGCAACAATGGGTCATTGTGCTGATTCTGCAGGCTGAAAAATGATCAGAAATCTGTAAATCCCCAAGATTCAGGATTTGTACTTTCTCTTGGAATTAATGGTTGATGGTGGTGTACAGATTTCATTTAAAGACAATAAAGTTTGTTAGCGGTTGTCTATTAAAGCAGCATGGGGGGGAGGCGGGTGGGGTACTGGGGGGAGGATGGGGGGACAGTATGCCTGCAGACACCCACATTACCTTTTTACATAGGTGTGGGAAACTACAACTCCCGCAACCAAGCATGCTGGGAGTTGTAGTTTCCAAAAATCTACAGTGGAAAGGTATTAGGGTTACTGTATACCCTCGGCTATTACTCGGGTCAATCATCTTTTCTAATTTTGAGGCAAAAAATGGGTGCCTCGGCTTATACTCGAGTCGGCTTATCATCGAGTATATCGGTGACATATGATATTTATACATATGGAATATAATCTAAATAAATGACTTTATAAATTTCAGCATATACAACTTAAAAATCCACCCTTGTAGAACAGCAATATGAATGTAAGCCTGGAATGTGAGTGACCTTAGGTTTGTTTATACGATGATCTCTTATCCATAGGGGTAAGAGTTGTCTTAGAAATGATAGTACTCCCACCACTGCTATATTCTAGTAGAAATACGGACATGATTCCATGTTATATAAAGCTTATTTCGTTTTAAGATGAAGCACTTATCTGCTAAAATTGAATTAAAATGGTGCAAAAATTAAAGTCTCAAAACAGACAAGGAGTTACTTTGTGTCAACTTTAACTATGAATATCTTACCAAGTTTTTGGGTCTGGGGCTCTCATTTTTAACACAATTTATTAATGAATTGTTGTTTTGGAACACACACAACCCAAAAATTGAGACCAAAAGTGACCTGCAGTCGGCAATACATTTTTGCCAGATTGCCAGTAATGTGTCTTTGCTTAGAATGATAAAATGAGACAGTTTGGGAATCTACAGTAATTGATTGCCCAAGATTCCCTCTCCCCTTCATTATCATTCCAAGTTTGGACTTCTAATTGGCTCTAAACATTTTGTGGCATGGCATTTGCCATGAAGACCTAGCCACCCACCAACCAACATATTGTTTTCCTAAAAAAATCATCAGGAATGTACTTACAGAGCTTTGTTACCCTGGCATTCTTATCCGGACCTTGGTGCAGAAAAAATTGCAAGCAAGGGACTGGGACTGATGTCGTTCGTGTGATTGGCTGAGAGGGCAGCTGCCGGGGCCAGTACATACCACCAGGAAACTAAGCAATGTAAGAACAGTGTGGGGATGGATTAGGGTCCCTACACTACAGAAAAAGGGTTTTAAGGTAGGGCCACCATTCAGCAAAGAGGGATCCGAGGAATGGGGGGGGGGGGTCTCCAGAAACCTAGAGGACGGGAGGGCAGAAACCTTTTTTTTAAACAGAGCCAGGCTTGCTTTTACTTTCTTGGTCTTTGGCTTAGAACTGCAGAAGAACCATTTGAAGCAGAGCGGTAAGGTAAAGATTTTTAACGCTACACAGTGGGGCCAGTAGTGTGGGGAAAATTTTAGTTTGGGGGTGGAGGCCCTTTAAAGTCCTTCTAAATATTTTAGTGTTGAAAGCTCATGGAATCTAAAAAAAGTTAACTAAATATCAATCTCCCAAAATATGCCATAGGTGTGGTTACAACCGGCGGGGACGTGAAGCGAAAAGCACAAAGGGAGACAATGCACCGATGGCTCAGAAACAGCGAAAATATTAGCCCAACTCGAATTTGGACAGTCTGCAGTTTTTTCCACAAAACACCCTTGCATTGATAACTGCAGATAATACCCACCACCAAACTATATGATTCCTAAATCTACACCCTTCAGCTAGGTAGCAATTTGTAGTTCGTTATTCAACCATCAATGGTGTGGGCGCAAGGTAGTTCTTCGTTTAGGAATTTCGCATTTCTACACAATTTTCGGGAAAAAATAGAGAAAATACATTTCAAAGTTACAAAATCACAACCAAAACCCCATGTAATGTACAAAAAAAAAACTACCAACTATCAATCTCCTAATGTCTGATTCAAAACGGGATGCCATATGTGTGGTTACACACAGTACGGAGTGGAAGAGACTAGTCAAAATGTTAAAACAATGCACAGTGAGCCAAGTAACAGCATTTCCCAGATTTTTTAAAAACTGAACACCCCCTAATTGGAAAATTCCCCTGCACAAACTATAATATGTAACAGCTGTCGTTGGTTCATTCATACCATCAATGTGTGGGCCGAAGTTCTTCGTAGGAACTTCGCCATGAACAAAAAACACTTCAAAAGGTAGAAATCATGCCCAAAATGTGATCAGAGCAGGATTATGTAAAAAAAAAGTTACTAAATATCAAATCTCCAAATGTCTGAAATACAAACCGGTATATACCCCTATGGGAATGTGCATATGTGTGGTTACCACGCGGGCGTTGGAAGGGAAGCCAAAAGACACAAAGTGGAAACAATGCACAATGGATCAGAAACAGCAAAAAAAAGATTCAGTAAATCTGAATTTGAACTAGTGCAATTTCCCCACCCACCAAAAAACACCCCACAAACCATATATTCTTGATCCACACACCTTTATCTACGAAAATTCTGTTAGTTTGTTCATCATACCACAATGTATGTGGGCAAAGTTCATTCGTAGGAAGTTCGTGAGTTTTGAGCAGAGTTTCTAAAAAAATTGAAAAAAAAACACTCTCAAAAGTAGAAGAAAGAAGAAAGAAGAAAGCGACATGAAATCATGCCAAAATCCAAAGTTAATGTAAAAAAAAAGTACCAATATCAATTTCCTCAATGTCACTGAATCAAAGGTATTGCCCTATGTATGGTTACACACTCAAACGTGGGAATCAACTAGCCACAAAGGAACAATGGCCCCAATTACAGCAACTTTCAGATTGGTCAGCCTAAACACCCCTCTATATGTAGAAATACCCCCCAAAACTATATATTCTTGGAATTTACACACCTTCAGACGTCACGGTGCCATGCTTTTAACATACATGAAGAATTGCCCCAAGACCAGTAATCCAAGAAACTCCGTGTGTGTTAGGAGGTTTGTGAAAAAATAAAGTAACGATGATTCAAGGGTTGAAATCCTACCCTAAACCAACTTGCCAAGCAAAAAAAAACCCCTTAATGTCAAATCTCCTTACATGTTCTGAATCAACGGTATGCCATAGTGTGGATGACACAGAGACGTGGCCACCAACTAGTCAAAGTGGATGCAGTGCACAAATTGCACATTACAAGACAAAACTAAAGGTGCTCTGTAATTGAACATGCCCCCTACCTTTTTCTAAGGAAACAGTCCGAAACATGAAATTCCCCCCCAAACTTATTATTTTTGGAATCTAACACACCTTCAGCACGTTACGGGCCGGTGCCATGCTTTATAAATACCTGAAGAATTCCAGACCCCAGTGATCAAAGACCTCTCGTGTTTGTAGCAGTTTGGTTTTTGTGGAAAAATAAAGAAAGATGATTCACGGCTTGAAATCCCTACCAAACCAAACTTGACAAGAAAAAAAAAACCCCACCTAACTTCGCTAAATCTCCCACGTATCCTGACATAAACGGCTTTATGCCACTTGTGGGTGCACAGAAAGAAAGAGTGGCACCAAAAACTAGCTCAAATAAGACACAGTTTTGAACAAGTGTAATTCAAGAAAAAAATCTCAAAAGTCTCTGTTGGTTAATTTTCAAATAGCCCCAAACAACTTTGGAAATTGGAAATGCCACCCCAAAGAAACCCCCCCCCACTAAATAATCAATCTCCACATGTCTCTGAATTAAAAGTTATGCCATAGCGGGATGCCACACCAGAGAGTGGCCACCAACTCGCTTCAAATGGGACGCCATGCACAATGTGCAAAATTACAAGAAAAAATCAAAGTGCTCTGTAATTGAACAGCCTACATTTGTACTAAGGAAAAACAGTCCCGAAATGTGTGTGGAATTCCCCTCCTCCAACACACTATATATTTTTGGAATATACACCACTACAGCGTCGTTACGTTGCATGCTTTTATGCCGACATGCAGAATTCCAGACCCAGTGATCCAAGAACTCCGTGTTTTTTAGGGGCTTGTGAAAAATAAAATAAGTGATTCAACGCGCGCTACAGGCAAATACTTACCTAAAACCCTTTTGACAAGCAAAAAAAAACTCCACTAAATGTCAATCCCCCCAACCTGCAATACAACGGTATGCCTTATGCTGTGGGTGCAAAAAGAGATCGTGGCCATTTTCCAAACTTAGCTCAAAAGGGGAACCATTTTTGTCCATTCAGCGGTTAATTACAGAAAAAAAACTCAGTTGTTGTTCTGTCTAGTTAACAGCCGACACGCACAAGTTGGAAAGACCCCCCAAAAACTAGTATATTTTTGGCAAGCTACACCCCTTCAGCTAGTGATGCGTACTCACGCTTCCTCGTATTATACGGGAAGACATTCCAGACGCTGCTATTCATAGAACTCCCGCTTTGCTGCTTTTAGGAGATTTTTTGTTGAAACACATAAAAATAAGAGGACTCAACCATGGTGGGAAATCCTACCTCTAACAAATAATACTGGCAATTGCTAAAAACCCACTACCAATGGTCAATCTCCACCACCATGTCCTGAACTCATATAGGTATGCCTTTGGGTGGGTGCAAACACGTGCAGGGGCACTACCAAACTCCGCCCCTCAAATGGGAGCACCCAAATCGCGCAATTGCAATTTACCCAAGGAGACCACAATTAAACACGCCACAAAACCCACCCCAAATCCTATCCCATATACCCTTTTTATGTGGGTCCTTTTGCCTTGAAAAACCAGCTTAGTTTAGGAGAGTCCACCACACACAGTTTTTGCACACATTTAATGATCCTAAAAATCAAGACCGGCGTCTTGTTTTGGTAAATCGTTGCAATTTTAATTTTCTCCTGCTAAAATAGGTGTAGTTGACCCTTGAAATCCAACAAATTAAATGATCCGCGTTTACCTTTACGATATCAACGGGCAAATTGCGGACCGGAAGCCTTGGAGAGACTCCGGGATAGAAGACAAAGTTTTAGCTATCATTAAGTCACGTTTTTAGGGTGGAAAAAAAACAAAAAAAACGGCTTCTTTGTGGGTATCCACTTTAAGATTTTGTTTTGTGTGCATTTCCCCTTATTTGGGGGATCATTCCCAAAGATGATCATCAAATCATCTTAGGGAATAATACCGAAACTTGGAATGACGGGCATAAAGCCCTTTTTCCATTCGAAATCGATATCGGAAAATCCTTACGAAATTCATTTTCCAGAAGTGATTGTTTTCTTCATTGGCAAAGATCAATAATTGGTGTGATCAGAAGTGATCACCAAATTGTTGATCTCAGTGTCCCATTTTTCTAAGTCTTCGCTAAGATAGCAAAGGACTTAGAACAAATCCTAGTTGTGAATGGAACTTTGAGTTCCAGTCACAAAAATGTATAGTACAGCTGTCAGCAGGACAGATTGTACTATACTAGGTCTGCAGCATGATCTTATGGAGATCAGACTGCAGTACATCAAACTAGACCACCAGGGGCAGTCTCTTACACTTTCAAGGGGAAGACCCCGGATGAAGGAGGAGGAAGATCAGTGACATCACCGGGGTCTCCCTTTCGGATCCTAAACAGTAAAGCCGTGGAGTTCCGTGGCACGGTGTGTGCACGGAACTCACATGCATTTCTGTTTTAAAGCCAAGCAGGGAGTGTGCACGGAATCACAGGGGACTTACTGTGTGAGGCTCCAGCAGGAGAAAGCAGAGGAAATTCTCAGAGGGGCGGAGCTTAACATTCAGCAAACCAGTAAACAATGCAGCAACTTCAAGGCAAGAGCTGCTTGGAGGACATGGTACACAAAAAAAAAAAAAATGCACGGTATCTTTAAACTGCAGCATTCCAAATGAACATAACTTGATTTGACGTGCACTTATCCTTTAATCTTTTTCAGCGCTTGGGCCTCTAAACTTGTTAAACTGGCCCTGTGAGCTGCTTTAATATGCAAAATACATATAAAATATCCACGACTCGAGTATAAGCCGAGTCAAGGTTTTTAGGTTAATTTTTAAACCTAAAAACCTCGGCTTATACTCGAGTATATACGGTATGTATGTATAAATAAGCTTCTATAAAAGCTGCATGTATTGTTATCAGGCACCTATAGAAAAACAGGAGGTCTCCTACCTACAAATATTCAGGCACATTTGTTCTTTAAAGAATGTCATTTGCCAGTATATTGTTCTTTAACAGCCACTTGGTACCTTCTTTCATCACAACTCTGTGTAGTCAAACTTTTAAATTGAACTGAATTTTTAATTAAAAGAAAAATAAGTTCAAAGATACTACAGTACTTCTACTAGGCCCAACTATCTTCATGGTAGGTTGTTCTGTTGAACAGGGCTATATACAGGAACAGGACACAGTGCATCTCAATCCCATTAATAAGCTCACTTTATTACATCAGTTGCGTAAGCTGCATGGGTATGTTTTGTGAAAACCATGGTAACATTTTTTACATCAATCAGCGTGACTATACGACTGTTTTGGAACACTGCACCTACTGTTTATGCTGGGTTCTGATCAATGTCATGTTAACATTTGTTTCACAGTTTACCATCTGTTATATATGCAGCATTTTCCTGACCACAAAACATCTAGAACTGCTGAAAAAATGAGAGCAAAATAGATGCAAGCTATTGCTCTGGAACCTAGCCTTGCCTCGGGAACAAGTTACGAATAAAATCCATACTTTCCTCTTCCCCAATCCCTGATCGTTATAGTTGCTCATCTACCCCACAGGCCTTAAAGAATATGCTTGTGAAGGTTCTCATTCGTCCAGGTCATGGTATATCTGTTGTATTCAATTAGATCAATGTAGTTCTTGAAGACGTTTCGCTAGTCATCCGACTGGCTTTCTCAATTCAGAATGACTTGTACAAGAATCTGTGGCAATTATGTACCCTGGAAAATCCCAATTAGCATATCACAGCCAGGTGTTAAGGGTGTGATTAGATAGTGGCTAAGAGGTGTTATAGGAACGCCCAGGGTAAGGTGTCAAAACAGCATTGTACATCAGGCGACAGTTGGTGTCGACCCCCCCACCTCTATTTAGGCTTGGTTTCTTTATTTTCACATAAATGGCCTCCTTAAAGGAACACTAAACCCAAAAATTACCTAAGTGGCATCTGTTTCTATTATTCACAGGGAGATGAGAACGCTTATTCTCACTCCCTGTGAATAATAGACGATCGGGGGACCTGGAACTTACCTTACACACGCCGCTCCACTCGCAGACGCTCCTGCTCTAACACTGTTCTGTCCCGATCGCGCGCCCTATCTTTGAATGGGCGCGCATGCGCACAAGATAGGGCGCGTGGTCGGGACAGAGCGGCTGTTAGAGCAGAGCGGCTGCGGTGGAGCGGCGTGTAAGGTAAGTTCCATGTCCCCCGATCGTCCTGTTATTCACAGGGTGAGATAAGCGTTCTCACCTCCCTGTGAATAATAGAAACGGATGGCACTTTTTATTTTTTTATTTATATGAGTTTAGTGTTCCTTTAACACCTCTCTTGAACCAGTCACGTTCTTTGCCAATATGTTAACATTACAATCTTCAAAGGTATGTCCTTTATCCTTAGATGCAGGTACACGTCTGAGTCCTGACCCGAGGAATTGGCTCTTCTGTGCTGGGCCATACGTTGATGCAGTGTGCTGTTTGGTCTCCCCCACACAAATCAGAGCATTCTTCACTGCACTGCACTGCTATGAATGTCGCTTTTCTTGTGTTTTGGTATTGGGTCTTTCGGATGTACCAATTGCTGCCTCAGTGTGTTGTTCGGTTTAAAAGCAGCCAGGGATACGATGTTTTTTTGAAAATTCTTCTTAATTTCTCGGAGACCCCTGCTACATATGGGATGACCAGTTCTTTCTCCTGTCTTGCTTTTCCCCTTCACTGTTGGTATTCGTGTTCTTTTCTTTCCTTCTACTTCTTTTGCACAAGGCCCAGTCTGGATATCCACAAGTTTTAAGGGCTCCTCTGAGATGTTTATTCTTTAGCCTTCGCCTCTGTGCTAGTGGGGAGTTCTCGGCTCTGTGTTGCAGGGTTCTGATGACACCCAGCTTGTGATCTAAAGGTGGTGGGAGTCAAACATCAAATACTGATCTGGTGTGTTGGTTTTCTTAAACCTCTACTTCCAGTTTACCATTTTCCTTAACTTCTACCAAGCAGTCAAAGAAAGCCAGTTTGTTGTTTTGTACCTCTTCCCTTGTGAATTTATTGTTTTGGTCTACCGCATAATGTGTTCTGTGAACTTGTAATTCCTTCTGGGGGATTTTAACCCAGGTGTCATCCACATATCTGAACCAGTGGCTGGGTCTATGCCCTTAAAGGTATTAGCGCCTTTGTTTCTACCTCCTCCATGTAAAGGTTGGCCACATAGGTGAAACTGGAGATCCCATAGCACATCCATGTTTTTGCTTATAGAACTTATCCCTGAATTTGAAATAGGTGGTATTCAGGCACAAGTCCAACAAGGAACACACCTGTTCTGGGTTGAGATCAGTTCTGCTGGTAAGAGTGCTGTCTTGGCCCAGCCGTTTTCTCACCATGTCAACCGCCTCCTGTGGGTATACAAGTAAAGAGAGATGTCACATCATAGGACAAAACCATAGGATACTATATCTTCAATCTTGTTTGTGAATCCTGAGATTTCTGGATGTGATGCTTAGAACTTCCCACAAAGTCCTAAGATGTTAGCTAGATATTTTTGCCACCTTGTATGTTACAGAGTTGATGCTGCTGACTATAGGTCTAAGTGGGGCCCCTTCCTTATGTATCTTTGGGAGTCCATATATGCATGGATGTGCCTCACCAGGGTAGAGGCGATGATACATTGCTCGGTCAATGGCTTTATCCTTTTGAAGCTGTTGTAGTAAGTCTATGACTCTTTTCTTGTAACGGCTGGTGGGATCCCTTGTTAAAGCCTCATATGTGTTGTTATCAGCCAGGAGCATGGTCACCTTATCATGGTAGTCTGAGGTGTTGAGTACCACTGTGCATCTTCCTTTATCTGCCGGTAGAATGGTGATACTGAAATCTTTCTTGAGGGATGTTAAGGCTCTTCTTTCCTGTGTAGTCAGGTTAGATGAAGGAGTTTTAGCACTGGCTAAGGCTGCAGATACCTTAAGGCGAAGTTGTTCTGCCTCACTCTGTGGTACCTTATTACTGTGGATAGAGGCTTCTGTGGCTGCTATAATATCCACCACAGGGATGGCTTTAGGGGAGATGGCAAAATTCAAGCCCTTAGCAAGGACTTCCATTTCTGGCTGGGTCAGGGTCCTGTTAGACAAGTTTCTCACCCATTCCTCCTTGTTTGATGAAGTGACACTTCCCTCCTTTTGTATCCAAGGTAGTTGTTCTCCTTTGGGGCTGTTCTGGGATGACAGAATAGAGAACTTGTTCTGTTGCCTTTGTTTGCCCTTACAGTGCTGAGAAAGCTGTGCTTGTTTGGTGAACTCCATCACTCTTTCCCAGATGGACACAGGTAGCTGTGAGGCCAGGTTCTGTTCTAGTTGACTAATGTTGTGCATTAAAGCATTGACTGTAAAATGTGTCTGTCGTACCCGTTCACTTAGGAGCTGTGTTTGAGCCTTTTGCAGTATCTGTTTGGCTCTGATGCCTTTAACCGTGGAATCCAGACGTATACTGCATGGTACTAGCCTTTGTTGTCTGCATCGGAGGTTTAATCGCAGGTGGTTTCTGTAGTCTGACAATTTCCTTGCTGTCTTTTCATATTGCCGTACAAGTTTGAGGGTTTTCTCCCCAAAATGATTTGAAATATGCTTTTGAAGGTTCTCATTCATCCAGGTCATGGTATATCTGTTGTATTCAGTTAGATCAACTGGACTTGAAGTTTAGTTCTTGAAGACGTTTCGCTAGTCATCCGACTGGCTTTCTCAATTCAGAATGACTTGTACAAGAATCTGTGGCAATTATGTACCCTGGAAAATCCCAATTAGCATATCACAGCCAGGTGTTAAGGGTGTGATTAGATAGTGGCTAAGAGGTGTTATAGGAACGCCCAGAGTAAGGTGTTAAAACAGCATTGTACATGGCAGACATGTAAGAATACTTACCTTTCCCCCACTCTCTGTAAGCTTAGAGAGCCATTTTAAAGATGTGCAGGACTGGTAAGGTGCGGCCAAATGCCATGTCACCATCATAGGGGGAGACGGACTTCTGTATTCTGGAATAAAGCTGCCATCTTGCACAGGTGCTGGCTTTCTTGCAGAAGGTAAAGGTTAGTTTTCTGGGCTTTAGGGATCACTATAATAATCTAGGGGTTTGGGGGGGTAAATATGGAATTTTATTCTGGGGTGGCCATAAAAAAATGTAGTATTTATGGAAATGCAGAGAATATACAAAACAATTCACAGATTTAATGCAAAACTCGTCTACTAAAGGAATTGCAAACAGATGAGGCTGTAATTATTTATTTTTTTTTTGATTCTTGCCAAAAGTTTATGATGTTCTAACGTGAATGTTGCATGTGTTTACAGTTCTGTACAAGATGTGTATAAATACATATACTCACTGATGCAATACAGGTGAGTAATGTAAGGGTAAATTATCATTCTAAATCTTTACAATGCTGTGCATTCTGTAGGTCTGTATGTGGATCTGGTTTACCTGTATCTGGATCGGGTGTGTATGGGAAGAGTGTGGGCTGTGTGGGCTTGCCTTAAAAGTCTGTGTGGGCTTGCCTTAAAGGTTATGTTATATTTACCAGTCTGTGCCCTCTGGGCATGAGGGCATCTTAAGTGTGTGTACTGGACACGGGTACATTTTATAATTACCGGTCTGTGTGTGCATCAGGGAGGTAGAGCATGTCTAGCGCCCGTTAATGTAACAGGCTTAATGTTTAGTTGATATATAATATTGCAGGCAACAAAGAATTCAGATCTACCACAGACATGCCATGACTAGAGGTGAATGAAACTGAAAAGTTTTGTTCTGACTGTGGTTCCACAGAACCTATAAAAGTTCCTGAAAATCCGGTTTAAACCCAATTGATTCAAAAATTTTGACCTTTCGATATTTTTGATTGGGAATTTTAACCTTATCATTCCGAATTTTCGATTTTTTTGATTTTTTAATTAATTTTTTGAAAAATGCGTCCGATTCAAAGATGATCGAAATGGCAGTTCAGGATCGAAACCAGGTTAGTTTACAATTCATCAATTATCACTAACCATGACCTGGATGAATTAAACCTTCACATAAGATTGGTCGAAAATGTTTGAAAACATTTTATATTCATTGTATGTCCCTTTTAAGTACATGGAATCTGTATCTACGCTTATTCTCACCTCCCTGTGAATAATAGAATGCCCGGGTAACAGTGCTTCACTTACTGCAGCTGCTCCACTCAGTGGCTGCTTCCCTGGTGACAGGCGCGCTGTCCAGATCGTGAGCCTATAATTGCCTGTCTGTGAGAGATACTGTGTACCTGTATGCCTGAGAGAGTGGGATATAGAGGATGGAGGCCTATTATTAAGGGTGCAAGCTTGAAACGTGTCAGGCAGCTATAGCTTGACATGTCCTGCTTTTATTATAATTGAAAAAAGTATATAACTTTTATTTGGACTGGAAGGTTTGCTTTTACCAGATGGAGGCACCCTGTGCTGCAATGTAAGTAAGTTAGTTACATTTTCTTTTTGTGGTTTAGGGGGGCACCATCCAAAATTTTGCTATGGGGCCCAATGATTTCTTGCTACGCCCCTGATTTTAACCTTACTTGGGCTAATATTATCTGAACTTGATTTGTGTTATGTGCATTTGAAATTTTTTTTCTATTCATAAAGATGTTTTTAAATCAAATACACTTTTGAAGCAAATTGTTTTTCTTAATTTCCATAATAATCAGATGACTGACTTTTCTAGTCAGTACTGCCTAGGACCAGGAATACCATGAATACATTATTTCTGGCACATCCCTGCTCTAGGAAGCTCACATGTACTAAAATGTATGACTCAGAGCTTTGTATTAATAAATAATGGTTCTATGTATAACTCATTTTTTCCTTACTTTTCCCTGTCAAAATTTCAGCCTAACCTACCTCATCCTTCCATCATTTTAATATTCCAAATATTTCTTCCACATGATTGACATTTTATGCAATCATTCTATTTAACTGTAAAAGTGTTTATAATCTGCACACTGTAGAGGAAATTATAGTCCTTGAGGAAAGACTTAATTTAACACTTGATGCAATAAAAAACTGCTTTCAGTGGGTTATTGTAGTTGGATAACATTTGATTGATTTGGTTATATAACATTTGATATGCAACTTTTATTACAGCAGTCCTGTAACAAATAATGACAATTAATATATGTGAACTGCATCGTGAAAAAGGATGGCAAGCAATGAGCAGATTTACAGCTTTCCTATAAAATGATCTCCAGGTTTTGGGGGGTATTGTACATTTTTGTAGAGAGGGGTGCACAGTTCATTTAGTCCACGTGTGTAGCTAATCTCCAGGGACAACTTTAGGTCTGTAACACAATTCCGTTTTTAGGCTTTTTTAACATCATGTAATGGTTTAGTTTGTTTAAATTCTATTCAATGGGGAAACTTATTACCATAATGTTGAAACGTGTATGAAATGGTCTAAGTTATGTAAAAAACATGCCATTTATATTCACAATCAATAAGAGCTAAACGTATTTTTAGAAACCCAAGTTGCTGGGTATAAAACCACAAAAGTCAAAGACTAATTACCTCCCTGGCTCCAGTTAGTTCATGTCTCCTTCTCCCTAACATTTATCTCTTTTTGACACAGCTGACTGACCCTAGATAATTCACATCTTATCCAAAGAGATTTTAAGGTTATTTTAGGTCCTGTTAACCTTGGTTTTTTTTTAAAAAAAACCAAAAAAAACATTTGTTTGTTTTTGGTTTTGCTTTTTTGTTTTACAGGCACCATTATTAAGCCAAGTATGTTGACTTGCAATTGTCTAAAGCTTGGTACACACAATGGGATCCTTTGTCCCAACCGACTGTTTGCCACCAGCGTCTGGTCAGTTAGGATGAAGGACTGATGGTCCAGCAACAGTAGCCGCAGCCAAGCATGATCAACAGTGATTTTCTGTTGCGTCCAATCGCTGGCCGCCACAAAGCCATGCAAATTTTTGGCCCAACCGATTCACAGTATTGGTCAATCAGGTGGAAATATTGCATAGCCCACACATTGAACCTCCTCCCGACCGATCCCATTTCATTTAACCAATTCTTCAGGAATCGCCTTTACTGTTCTTTTTCACAACTGACCCGACAGTCCCGTCTGGCCCATTTATTTTGCTATTATATGTTGGTCGCAAAAATGAACAGACAAAGTGGTTCCTGAAGAATTGATTGAAGGCTGTGGGATCAGTTGTGAGGAGAGTTCTAATGTATGGGCAGCTTAAAGGGGAAGTTCAGGGCAAATACATGTACTTTTCAGAAAAAAGAGCAGTATTTTTTCATCCCAATGACTTTAATCTGCCAATTCAGCATTTTGTCTGTGTATAATAATTGCAACAGAAATACTGACTTCCTGTTTGCTGGACCGCTAGTAGAAACTGTTATGGTCTTGCCCTTGACCCAGCGCCTGGGTTGATTCAGTTGCTCAGTAGAGATTTTTCAAAATGGGAGAGAATATGTAGAATTACTAAGAAGGCATTACACAAACTACCAATTTAACAAATATCGATAATTTATGCTGAACTGTCCCTTTAAGGCTCCAGAAGGAGGCCCAATGCCAGAGCACATGCGACACATCTAACGAACAGCAGTTTTAGCCCGATAGTTGAACTTGTGTATGTGTTCTTTCGGGGGTCATTTTTTCTTCTGCCTGGCCACTCACTGCCTGCTTTGACCCAGTTTACACAGTCAGATGTGTGTACGAGTTGGAAAGAGACACCTACGGTACACTACAATATTGTATAAAATCACTTTATTACCACCAGTAATTAATATTATTTACAATCAGAGATTTCATCATTGTATCAAAACAGATTATAAACTCTTATAGACCATAGATAAAGTCCAGTGTGCTTTGTCTCTGGCTACACAGAGTTTTGAAAAATCTTATACTCCTCTGTCCCTGTCTGCTAGTGCCCTATTATATTACAGCATTGGGATAAGTAAGGCTCTCCTGTAGGTTCATAAACTGGTAGTTGGCAGCGGCAAACCCCTCTGACGCATTTCGCCCCTCTGGGCTTTCTCAAAGATGAGTACCAAGTTTACTGTCCACCCGCTTTTTAAAGCTGTCAACTTCCTGTTTGCGTCATCAGGCGTGATATTGCACGTCGTATGATGTCATCATGTGTATGTGCGTAGTATGGTAATGATCCACTTTCGCAGTCCCTCAATAAAGTGCTGGGTGCCACTGAATGAAATGCATTTATTACCATTATTTATTACCGGTACTTTAAAAGGAAAAAACATGGACCTCTACCTCTATATAGGTATCTCGGTTTATACTCGAGTATATACGGTAAATTAGAATTGGAATAGATTTTCAGTCCTCAGAGCTATCCCTTGTTCCAGTATTTTATAATTACATAATCTTTACTTTTGGTTAGTAACAATTTACGCCAGACGGGGAAAAAGTCTGGGAAATATGCTTACTAAAAGTCACCTCCAAAGATGGACTTCAAGGACAGGCAGAGGTTATACAAGTCAGAGATTTGACAGGGATTAAAGAATTCAAAAGGTAACTTCAATTGTAAGACTACCAATGTGGTCTATGCTTTAAGCTGTGAGTGCAGCAAGCTTTATGTAGGAAAAACTAGACAAAACTAGACTACAAAACTTTGTGTAGCCAGATTCAAAGCACACTGCACTTCATCTATGGTCTATAAGAGTTTATAATCACTAATGCTGCTCCTGTTTATTAATGCTAGTGGTTTTGATACAATGATGGAATATCTGATTGTCAATAATATTAATTACTGGTGGTAGCTAGGATGTTGTAAATAGTTTCTTTTTAAAGACACAGCTCCTTTACCTCCCATTCTTAAACTAAATGGATAAACTTTCAGGGTTATTCAATATAAGTTCTTATCCTTTAAAATGGTGCTAATTTTGCCCCAACCAATCAGATGTTAGCTTTCAAATGTTAAATAAGATCTGATTAGTTGGGGCAAAATTAGCACCATTTTAAACAATAAGAACTTTTATTGAATCTCCCTGTTAATCTTTTCAGTGAAAATACCATTTAAATATTTTTAACTTGTTCTGTTCATACTTAACATGGAATAAACTTTTCCCCATTTAAAATTACTAATAAGGGATTTTATTCAATATTGCAGTGTGTTGCAGGTGTCTCTTTCTTTAATTAGTGCCCTTTTCCTGCATGGCACTTCTCCTGTTTTTACAGGGCTATCTAGTGCCCTGCCAACTGTGATGTTTGGATGTGTGTAGGAGGCTTGACTGTCTATGTATATTGAGGGGGTATTTAAAAAGTAAAGTTGAAATGAGGAGACCGTGTCTTTCATTCAGCGCACACCGGTAAAGTAACAGTCCAAGGTACTCACAAAGTAGGTAAAAAATCCTGTCTTTATTTCGGCTGCATCAGCCCCATACAAACAAACGAACAAACGAGCATGTGGATGTCCCGCCTTACGCGTTTCAAGCCTCACCGGCTCTTAATCATAGGCTGGGGGTGTATCCTTACTTGTTCCGTTTTATACGGAGACTCACATCACAGGGAAAGGTTGCTCCTCCTCTGTCATTACATCAAAAAAACTTTTAAAATAACAATTAAATAGCCTATTAGGTAAACATTAGATACACATTTGTCATGGCATAAATGGTCTATAATGTTACATTAAAGTCATTTAGCTTTGCTACCTCTTAATGTTACCTAAAATATGTTTTAAAAACAAAATCCACAAGAATACAAAAATACAAACTCCAATCATGCTGTTCTGACTGTTAGATCCACAATAATTATTTCTTTAATATATTAACTAGCACCTAAAATTCCTTCATATATATCATATATATATATTGCTTATGGTTAAATAAATAAGTTAATATACATTAAGCTCATGATGTAATTACAATGTATCTTCCTTAAATATTGCAAATACGAAAAGAGAATACAATATTATGATTCAATCTATATAACATAAGATGTCATACCTCGAATTGAGACCCAATGGTATTCTAGTATCTAAGTTGAATATCCATTGTACTTCTACTTTTCTAAGACGGGCTAGTCTATCCCTATTACGTATATCATGGTGGACTTTCTGTATTCCCTGTACTTTAAGGAATTTCAAATTGGACTGATTACACACTGTGAAGTGACGACCCACAGGGCTATTTAAATTACATTGAGATATGTCTCTGATATGTTCTCGTATCCTTGATTTCAAGGAACGAGACGTACATCCCACATATTGGATGTTGCATTTATTACAAGTGATTAAATAAATTACATATTCACTATTGCAATTTATGTGTTGTCTTATTTGATAAGATTTATTCGTAACTGTACTTTTGAAAGTTATGGACTTGTGCATATATAAACATGTCTTACACCTATTCGCACCACATTTGTAGCTACCATTACATGACAACCAAGTAGATTTATGTGTATATTTAGTGGTGTATAGGCTTGGTGATAGCATATCACCTAAGGACTGAGCTTTTCTAGGGACGAACTTACAGCCTGCCTGAAGTACTGAATGCAGTGCAGGATCCTGTTCTAAAACAGGTAAGTATTTTTTAATACATCTAACTATTTGTTTGAATTGTGGGGTGTATTTGGTAGTAAAAAAAATACTACCCTCTCGATTAACTGTAGACCCTTCCTCCTTTCCTATAGTTTGTGAGGTATTGTATAGTTTGATTACTTTATTTTCCTTCTTCTTACATTTTTTGTTGTTATATCCCCGTAAAAGATGATTACGGTTTATCCTTTTTGCTTTATAATAAGCTGATCTTAATAAGGGTTCCTTATATCCTCTTTCCTTCAGCCTGAGTATCATCTGTTCACTTTCTATATCATACAAGGTTTCCGTTGAACAATTTCTTCTTAATCTTAAAAACTGACCATACGGAATTGCCTTAGTGCAGTGTATGGGATGATTTGATGTGGCCATGAGGATAGAATTCCTTGCTTCCGGTTTGCGGTAATTGCTAGTATATATTCTAGAATCATTAACTCCTATAAGGAGATCCAGATATATAACAGAGTCGCCTCCAAAATGGTAAGTAAATCTCAAATTTAAAGGGATTATTATTAAGCTCTTTCATTAATGAATCAAATTCAATTTTTGTTCCTCTCCATATGATTAATAGGTCATCTATGTATCTATAATATGATACAACATTAGGATCTGGTCCTGTGTACATGGGGTGGTGGAAGAAATATACTTCCTCCCACCACCCCATAAACAGGTTAGCATATGTGGGAGAAAATTTCGCTCCCATTGAGGCACCCCTGTTTTGTATATAAAAAATTCCATCAAATTGAAAATAATTATGAGTTAACAGATATTTGAGAGCATCCAAAATGAACAACTTCCATTCCACTGGGTATATGCTATACTGGTCTAAATGATAGCGTACTGCTTGAATGCCATATTCATGTGGAATACATGAACCACATCTGCAGTGGTTAAAGAATAAGCCACCTTCCAAATGATATCATCCAGTATGTTAAGAATGTGAGTGGTATCTCGTACATGTGAAGTCAATCTCTTTACAAAGGGTTGTAATAAAAAATCTATTAGTTCCGACAGACCCTCATTGAGTGAGGATATGCCCGCCACTATTGGTCTCCCTTGGGGTGGAAAAATCCCTTTGTGTATTTTAGGGAGATGATGAAAAATGGGGGTTACTGGTTTTAGAGGTACTAGGAAATTTTTCATGTCAGAGCTAACCATCCCAATGCGAATTCCCTCTTCAATTAAATTTTCTAATTTTTCTCTGAATTGTGAAGTGGGATCTGATGATAGTTTACCATATGTTTCTATATCATTAAGGTTACGTAAAGATTCTTTTTTATATTCTTCCCTGTCCAATATAACCACTGTACCACCCTTATCTGAATTTTCGATTATGATACTCTCATCTTTCCTTAGTAGTTCTAGTGCTTTAAATTCCCCTGATGTCATATTCTGTCTTATTCGAGCATTACTAGTGTAATCATTATTACACTCTTGTTTAAGTTTCTTTAATTCTTTTTCTACTAATTCTTGAAAACTATCTATTGCTGGGCTTCTGATTTTCACTGGGTAATAATTGGACTTTGCTTTAAATTTTTGTTTATGACATTTAGGATCAATGCCTAAATATTGATAACCTGTGGATCCAATGTCAGAAATATTACCCAGACAAATCAGATCATTTATTGTCTGTCTGTCAGTATTCATCTGCTCACTAATATCTATAAGAGACGTGTCATGACATTCAGTACTATTTTCTAGGAAACATTTTCTTAACACGAGCTTTCTTACAAATTTGTTCACGTCCATAAGTGTACCCAAAACATTAAAAGTTTGTGTTGGACAAAAAGATAATCCCTTATTCAGAACAGATAGTTCATATTGGTTCAAACGCCTTTTTGAAAGATTTAGTACATTGTCCTGTTTTTCTTCCGTTCCCTTAGTCGATATCCTTTGTGTCCCAATGTCCCTGTGTCCTCGTCTTGTTCTTTTGTGTCTAAAGGGAAAGTATTCCTACCCGATCTATTGTTGACTCGTGATGTAATGACAGAGGAGGAGCAATCTTTCCCTGTGATGTGAGTCTCCGTATAAAACGGAACAAGTAAGGATACACCCCCAGCCTATGATTAAGAGCCGGTGAGGCTTGAAACGCGTAAGGCGGGACATCCACATGCTCGTTTGTTCGTTTGTTTGTATGGGGCTGATGCAGCCGAAATAAAGACAGGATTTTTTACCTACTTTGTGAGTACCTTGGACTGTTACTTTACCGGTGTGCGCTGAATGAAAGACACGGTCTCCTCATTTCAACTTTATTTCTAAACCTGTAGCGAAGGGTTCGGGGCAGGTAGCACCCGGACCACCAAGGAGAAATGGTGAGTACCTATATACCGCAGTCCGTGGAATGATTATTGTTCATTGAAGAAATTAGAACTCAAGTGAGAGGCACGGGGTATGTTACACCCGTGCCTACAACAAAACCAAGTGAGTTAAACCTGTGTCTCACTGGTTAAGTGCACTGGCTAGAAACGTCATTTGCTATGTAACTTGGTATTTAAAAAGGAACAATATCGGAAAATACAGATATGGCAGATATGGCTCCTCTATTGCAGCAGGTATCCCACTCCTCCCGCAAGCCGCAGGAGCCTCCCTGATTCTGGGGTGGGCACTCCTGTGAGACCATCCTGGACTCCTGCGACCGAGAAAAGACTCTAATCTCCCCGGCCATGCCCCCTTTTGGTTGGACCGCCCCTGCCATACCCTAACCCAGCCCCCCCCAAATCCCAAGACACTAACGCTGCCCCCTTGGTGATGTCACTGACATCACGCCTCTCATCATGCCCTCCTCGTCATGCCCCTTTCCCCACCCTGACTTGGAAGCCTCAAAAGTGTTTTTAATTCCAAAAATCTCTCAAAGGATCAGCGTAAACACATTTTAAATACCTTTAATACTGCAATAGTGTAGATCCTAAATGGCTGTTGGTAAGATGCTTCTAAACCAGCATGTATTGAATAGTTGAATGATACACGCAGATTGGACCGGCAATGTATTTTGATCATATTGATCGAAATATACAAAACATTTTCCTTTGGTTTTAATAGACCACTTGGCTATATCGATCAGCCTGTCAAAAAATTAACATTGTGCAAGGAGGAAAATTTTATTTTGTAGTTTTAAAGGGTCTTCCGGACGCTGCATGGCTGGTCTTAAAAAAACTGTTGGCACTGCTGTTTTAATGGGCTTGTCTACCCTTATAGGGAAAATTCAGTGGAAAATATATAATTATTTTAAAATTCTTAGTTTATATTATGCATACCTAGTTATTCTACATATTCTCTTCCATTTTGAAAAATCTGTTGAATTTATACCCCTTGCTATTCCCTTCACTTAACATTAGTGAGCTGACTTTTCAGGCTCTGTAATGGTCCCAGGATGCACCACTACCTTGTAATGTTCCTAACAATATATTCTGCTGATTGGCTGTGGGATGGGTCAAACATGCTCAGATCTCTACTGAGCAACTGAATAAACACAAAAAATCAGAAAGGTTTTTATATTCCAGCCTCTTTGTATTGCTGGTCAAATACTGTGTGTCAATAAATCTATGATGGGGAAAAAACCTTTGTCTCCAACATTGGGATGAATCGATTGATGTCTGTAGGTTAATATGCTTATGGCCAATAGTTCCATCTCTTATGGTTATTGTTCTCTGTGTGGAACTGGTATTACAATTTTGTCATTAACTTCTCTGTGGAATATGAAACATACTCAATCACATTATCCTACATCCCCTGCACTCATAAGTAGAATTATTTAAAGTAGTTTTAGCATGAAGATTATTCTTTGTGTATGGATATATTAAAGGGCAATACTACACCGCAAATTAAACATTGTGTATATAGGTAAATCAACCCCCCCAAACCCAAAAACTGCAATCGTTTGCTCAGAGGATGCAGCTAGGGAAATAACATTCAGTGGTTGACTGTAACATCATATATATGATTGACAGTTACTAACTGGAAGAACCAGGAAGCAGAAATAGGGGTAACAGGGCATTGTGCAGCATTCAGACTGGTCTTTTATTTTTCATCTTCCTGGGGTTTGGGGATTTACTATCTAAAATTTTTAATTATAGGGTATGGACTTGTCCTTTAATATTACAGATGATTGAATATTGGAATTACCAACATTTGAAAGAGAACAAAAACCAATATTAGGGAATCATGCAGGATATTAAAGGGCATGTCCACCCTAAAACTAAAAAACTGGTCACAGGTCCATCATCTGCCCCCGACCCCAACTGATATATTCAGCACATTATTAGATGTATTATTAACCAGGTATTTAAGGATAATTATTGTCCCCATTCTGACAGAGTAAGCTGGCTACTCCCTCCATGCAATCAATAAAGGCTGTGACCACTGACAAACAGTGATGGCTGTTGTTTCCCCTGCTGTCTCCTCTGCACATGCTCAAGCTTATTGAAAGCTCACTAAACAGAGGGAATAGGCAGATACCTTTGCCAGAATGGAAAAGAACTTATGGATAATTAGCTGTTCAGAAATGTAACAAAGGCCTAAAAATAGCAGTTGGTGTTAGGGGCATTATTTTAACAGTGGACACGCCCTTTACTCAGCAACCACACACTCCTGATCACAGAGTTTTTATCCTCTAAGTTCCCCTGTAGTGATACCTCCCCTTTATTAATGCCAGTGGTTGTTGGGTAATGATCCGGTACAATTTCGATGAGACCCAACAAAATTTTGATTGCAAGAAACTAGGCAACGCCAGCCACTGCTAGTACTAAATATTGATGTGGAGACTTTCCAAAGAAAATGTCTGAAATATAATTGTACCCACAGTCCAATCCCATTAAATCTCCCCATGTAGAGAGCACAGACGTATAAAAATCATTTGCCAAACATAGCTCAGGAAACTCATCTGAGAACAATTGAAATTGTATGGGACATTATAAAATATTATCTATGTAACACTATGGAAACTGTTTAGCCTAAAGATCTACTGCTGAAATGACAACATACAGTTTTTAATAATGTCATAAATCATATGTCAAAGGTCCTGTTGGTGCTATTGCTCAGACACTGGAATGCAACTTAACTAATGGCCTAGACTGTGGGAAGTGAATGAATGGTGATTTCTTCCTCTTGTGTCAATTATCAATGTTACTATTAGTGCTGGGTCCATATACAGCTTAAAAGACACACGGGGAGAATCAATATGCAGAGCTCACGCTACTTACCTATGGCGATACAATACCAGAAGCAAACGAGATCACGTCTGGTATTGCATCGTGGGATTGCATAAAGGTAAGAACCTCCGGTTGCGCCTCATACAAAGCCCTGTTACCGTTAGTTTCGCACTACGAGGTAAAGCTAAAAGTAACCAAATTGGTTTTGTATCAGGTGCACTGTGGTACTTCCAAACACATTTGGAAATGGCACATGCCCCCCCTCCCCACCACACACACACCACAGATCCATTTTTACCACAGATTTACTTTTGCAAAGCCACAGAAAGATACTTACAGGTCCCCCCGGTACTATTCGGGCTGCTGCCAGAAACATCTCAGAGGACAGAGAGGAAGCAGGGACCGGATGACTCACTGACCATAAGGAACAGAGATGGAAGGTAAGGATTTTTGAACACTACACAGTTGGGCCAGTATGGGGTTAAATTTTAGTTCTGGGGGTGGACATGCCCTTTTAGCTGTATATCCCCTGCTGCCTCTTATTCCTTCAAACCATTGCATTGCTTTCCTTTCCTTTCCTAATCCTCATTATTGCTCTTTACGTTTCTTATTAGTTTAAAACTGAATAACTTTATTTAGGAGAACACGCATTACAGTAACATTTTTTTTTTTTCGGTACAGACATACAGGACATTTTTATCCCATTAGCTGTAATGGGTCCAATCCTCAATTGTAGACATTTTTGACATTTCTGGGTCATGTGATATAAACAGTTTTTATGGTCATAAACACAAATTCATACCCACCAACCCCCACACAGGCACAAGTACCTACTAACATACCCTTCCATTACCGTGCCAGACATACTTAAATGGTAACTATTATTAAAAAAAAACACATTTTAAAAACTTAAACTGGTGTAAAATGCAAAAACATAACACACACACCTACTGATAAACCCTCTCAACCCAACCTACCCTTCTGTTTCTATGGCAACCATACATAAAACATCAAATTTTGTTTTATGGTCCAAAGATTCTTTTTGCATTTAGCTGACCTTAAATAACGTGTGTGTTTAAACCTTTTGATGCTTACTTTATTCAGTGGAGGGAATAGTAAATAACTAATAGTCTAAATAGAGTAAATAACTAATAGACATTATGGGGAAGTTTTTGCTACAAATTAATCTTATCCTGATGTCCTCTCAGGATCCTTGGATGCAATGTGTGATAACTGTGGTAATTACAAGATTAATTGTTACCCCAAAATTGGAGTTTATATAAACCTTGTATTGTTCTATGGAAACTGTCACCCCAATATTAAAAAAAATCCTATTATATCTATAAACAAAAAACAAAAACAAACTTGTGGAAAACTTTAACTTGAAATAGTTAGAGGGATGTGTCCCTCTAAGTACAAGCAGGGAGATTCAATAAAAGTTCTTATAGTTTAAAATGGTGCTAATTTTGCCCCAACCAATCAGATCTTATTTAACATTTAAATGCTAACATCTGATTGGTTGGGGCAAAATTAGCACCATTTTAAACTCTAAGAACTTTTATTGAATAAACCTGTTGGTTCTCTAAGAGGCAGTGGGGTCTCAGAACTTTGATTGTTTTTGAATATTGGTCTTCAAAAATTTGCTTGATCTGGTTGTATATTTTCTCCAATGTGTCACCCTGAACAGTAGCTGTAAATTGTTCTGTGAACTCCTGCTCTAGTGCTCTATAGCCCTTCCAAATGTATTGCATGCTTGTCCCTCTGTCAATCGTTTGTTCATTTCCATTATATTTTCCACAAATTTAGGATTTGTTGAACTATTTGATGAAAATAGTTATAGGATAGAGTTGTGCTATTTGTAATCGTTTGATTGCATCACTGGAGACCTCAAGAATGCAATGTTTACCCGGTTCTGCTACTTCTCTTACAGACTGAACACTTGTTCCATAAAGGTGGTTAGTGTACTGTCCAGCCTCGATGAATTTGTGATCTTGAATATCCGTTTCCATCTGCTCTCAAAAAAGTCACAAAGTGGTGATATCTTCGGTCTGTTTCATTGCCTCCATTGGTGTTGTTGTGTGTGTTACACAAGATCCGAATTTTTCTGGAAATTCCGAAATGAGGTCATCGTTCACTCTCTCTTTCATGGGTCCCAATATAATTACTGGCTTGGAATAGTTAATTTCCTGTTGACAAACTGGTTCATATGATAAAACATGTTCTTCCTAGCCACGGTAACTACTTTCACTGGTATTAGATGTTACATGTTGGTGAACATCACTGGTTTCCATTTTACTCCTTCTTCTTGTAGAATGTAAAAATTCAGGGGGAAAATGAAAGAAGGGAGTCTGGAACAATGACTTGCTAGCTAACACAGGGAGATTCAATAAAAGTTCTTATCAATAAAAATGGTGCTAATTTTGCCCCAAACAATCAGATCTTATTTAACATTTGAAAGCTCCAATAAATAAAGGAGGTCCAATAAATCCTGTTATAACATGATTATTGATTTGCTGAGAATATGAGTCTGGTGGTACATAGTTGTCATTCATGTACATTTTTGTAGGCTTTGCTACTTTAAGATAAACAAAATATAAAGTACCTTAAAAATATTTCACAGCATCTTCATGAGTAACTTCTTCTAAGCACATAGAGTTGACAGCTAGAAGTTTGTCCCCAATTTGAAATCTTCCATCCTTGTGTGTTGTCCCTCCTTAGATGATTTTAGTTACATAAATGCTGTTATCTCCAGGTATATGTTGTTTTCCTACATCACCAGCTATGCTGAATCCCAGATGTTTGGAGCCTTTAATAAGCTTTATCTCCATTATTTTCTCTGTAATCAGATATCTCCTTCTGACATACATTTGCCTGCAAGGACAATGGGAAGACAAGAAGAATCAGCTTCTGGGGTCTTCAGAGGAGAAAGATGGTAATGAGACACAAACCCATGAACATTCTCTAGGAGGGAGCATTAGAGGATAGGGAGGCATGTACGTCACAGTGTGGAAGTAAATTAAATGATAATCTTGAAATGTATGTTTACAAATGCAAGAAGTCTGGAAAAACTGGGGAACTAGATTTCTCTGGATCAACTGCTACAGTAGGTAGGGTTAATGAGTTGGGTATAAAGGTTGGACTAGATGGACTTATGTTACTTTGTTACTACGTATGAAGTTAAATCTTCTGAATAGAATCGCATAGTAAACGTTCACTACAGAGCAGCTAAACAACAAACGCAATGGCATCAAGTGTATATCTGCATCATATTTATTATGACATCACACAAACAAATTGTTTGCTGCAAAAGTTATGGTTACAATGTCAGCTGACTTGTTTACTAAAACAATCTAGATAAAAAGCTAAAATAAATATATTAATAATACACATCAGTGTTGATTATTATAATTGTAATTAAAATAATAGATAATATATCCCTCTCTGTATTTTATAATAATAGTGCAAGCTTGCCATTGCTTTATTCCATATTGAATATTGCATGTCATGAGTTCCCAAGCAGGATATAACAAAACTACCCATAATCCCATAATGCTTCCTAAGATGTAAAAACATCTACAGTTTTAACATGCATTGCATAACTTAAAATGTAGATTGTGTAAGTACGACACATTACACAAAAAAAATGGCTGAAATTGCAATCGCTGGCAAATTAATGCTACAAACTCAATTCTATCTATAATCACTTTATTGGAAGCTGTGACCTCAATATTATAAAATTAAACTATTTCCTATTATCTCTATAAATAGTTTACTTACTAATGAGTTGAACCTTCTGACGAGGATGGCAGAATAAACGTTTTGCAACAGAGCAGCCACATGTGACTGTCCTGAAGCACAGCAACAAATGCAATGGCATCAAGTTACAAGTGATGCTGTATACTGTATATGTATCCTATTCACTGTGACATCAAAATTACATCACCCAGCACAAGATATAAAAATCGGCAAATTGTTTACTGGAATAAATCATTGTTACCACAGCAACAGCTGACTTGTTTACTAGAACAATGTTCACCTCTTCAGGGCCATTGGAGGGACAGGTATTGTGGTCTTAATGGCCATGTTTAGTGGGAAAAAAAAAACATTTGAGATAAATGCAGAGCACCACCTGTGACGGAACTACAGCTCTCAACTCAGACCAAACGGAGCTTTCCCAGCTCACAGGGTCAAAACCAGGTTGAAGGTTGTCATCACTAACGTATACCCCTTACCAGGTATATAAACTACTGCAAAAACCCACTTACTAACGGCCTTAATGGCTACAAATCTAAAATAATACTAAATACCTGTATCACTCCCTGCCACACTCAGGCAGGAATAGTACCAGATAATACGACAAGTACTAAATACAATTACTATACGTAGCCTCTCAGAGGACAGGATTCTTACTTAGGTCTGTTAGAGCACTAGGAGAATCAGCTTAATGATTTTATAGAATATCGTTTAATAAAAGAACAACAAAAACGGTGCAATAGTGGTTACAAAAAAATAATTAATAAACAGACATAAAAACAAGCAACAGTAAAATAAAGGGATAAAAGGGAAAAATACTTATATGGTGGTCAAAGTCCAAGTCCTTAAAAGAATAAGTCCATAGATGGTAAAAGAGTTCCTTGGCTCCAAAAAGGTAACTCGCCGTAATCCACTTTGATGTTCCATAAGATGTAAAATCAGGAGCTCCCTCCAGTAGCTATGTAGCTCCTTATCTACCCCCAGGAAAAAGGAGGGCAAATGATTTACCCCAACCAATTACCAACAGGTGTAGGCTGGACTGAGGGTGTGTCAGATATGTGATGGAAGACACACCCGCAGTGACATTATGTATTAGAGAATTCATAACTCTGTGGTCCAATGTGCTACCAACTGGAAATCACTAAATTAGTTATTGTCATGAATTTACCAGTTGATAGACACCAAACATGACAGATATGGAAAATATAGTTGACCAGAACGACATACTGTAGGTTTCCAGCCTCTACTAAGGCCTACATACATGATGTTTGGGTTGTACCGACTGGTCTCACCTACCTGGAACCATATTTCATATCGGCATGCCATGTTCTATTACATAGGCAGAGTTATGTATAGGTTATGGAAAAGGGGATTGTGCCTTTATCATAGGTAAACCAGAGGACACATTCCCAGGTCTGTTTGACCTCCTGCTGAGATCAGGAGACTCTAGTCTACTGTATCCTTTAAAGTAAGATACAAGGAATAACAATCATTGGCACCCTGCTGATTTTTATGACACCTCAGCCAAATGGTACCGAAATACAGAGGGAAAGGGCGAAAACACAATGTACAAATAAATAAAACAAATGGAATCCTACTATTAGTGATATTATATAATTAATAACTATACTAGATCTGCTTACAGCAGGATCCATATCATGACACCACCCCAAACCCCTGTTTCGCATTTTAAAGAAATGCAAAATGTGCCCCTGAAGGGACTTACCTGACTCTTTCCCTCGCCACTCCTCCTCTGCAGCTGACAGTCACTCTACTTCCGGGTTGCGGATGTCAGTTAAGGTGTAGTGTGATGTCACGCCCAACTGCCTGACAGCTGCGACCAGGAAGTAGGTTAGCTCAGAGGCACTCTGCTGAGTCTGCTCCTGTTTTTGCTCGAAACAAGCTTGAAACAGGAGCAGTGGGCGGTGAGGCACTGGGTCAGGTCCCTTCAGGGGCATCTTTGGCATTTCTGTATAATGCAAAACTAGGGTTAGGGGGGTGCTCTACATTTATATCAAAAAGAAAATAATCCAATGCAAAAATAGCCCAAATCCTGATATCAATGTAGTGAGGTGTGGATATCTGTGTGAATAAACACGAGTTTTTCACAGCACAGTCTGTGCCCTAGTTTGGTTTCTCCATATCCTTTATGTTTGGACTATAGATATGTAAGGGGAGGATTGGAATATCCCCTGGATGGTGGATGAAACCTATACATATACCAGCTGCCCGCCTCACCTACTATATTATCAATGTAGTGAGGCACCATAGGGAATTGGTGAAAAAAGACCCAGCAATACAAAGAATAAATAGATGTAAGACTAGAATCACATTTAAAACACATTTCTTTCTTTTTTTACCATTTTCTCACTAGACCAGAACATACAAATAACCTATTAATATTAAACTAGTGTATAAAGCTTCACTGCACTGGCATCTAGACAACAGACCAAGGCAATTACCTAGATTATTATATTGCGTCGGAGCCTAAAGAGAAAATTGTCCCCCTGCACTTGCAGCAGCGTTTCTAACATAAAAAGTACAAATTCCAAACACAGAGACTTACTAGTCAATTTATGGGCCACTGAGGTTAATATGGTTCATCTGCTGTCCAAGACCATATTGTGCTGTGTTCCCCTTAATGTAAAGATTTACCCCCAGGCATTTGAAACTTTAAAATGTGGGTTAAAGAGTGACTAAGATCTACGCCACACCGCTGTGTTTTTCTGTCCATATTTTAGTTTGCTATTGCAATGACGGGCGGTTATATTGGTAATTGTGGGTGCTGTGCCCCCGTTATGTGCTTTGTGATCCTGTCTGCTTTTGAAACCATCGTTGGGACTTTTTCAGTCCAGATAACACTATATTGCAAGTCAATGGAGGCGCAGCCAATCAAATTCAACCACATGTTTCCCTACAAACACAAATGCACAGCTATGCATGCAAAAGTCCAGTGCAAATAGTGCTATGCTTTTTTAGTGCAGTGGGATTCAGACTAAATGAAAGGAAACTCACATGAGAACATCTTGTTATCTAATCTGTACATGTGATTTAGATCTTTGTCTGGATTGGAGAAACGAAACCCACAAGGTCTAAATAAATCAATAACAAAAACTAATCGCCGCCCTAGTTTAGAATTTCGGGTTTCCACCTCTTTATTTGAAGCTAAAACATTAAACTTCACGGGCTGCATGGGGACATTTGAATTTGTTAAACATGTGAAATATGTCTCTGATGCTAACTTGCTCCTAATGTAGATACTTACTAGCCTGTCTGCATGATCATTTTATATGTGTTCCCAATTCGGTTATTGAAATGTATTTAAGGAAAAAATTAGGAGCCAGACAATCTGAATTTTGTAGTTGCCATAATATGATGGTCCATTAAAATTAACAGGGAAACCTATAAATAGTTTCTACTTGCTAGAAGTACATTTGTAGGTGCATTGGCTAGATGACTTTGTAACTCAGGGGTGTAACTACCAGGGGGGCCCAGGAGCCAAGAGGGCCCATCTTCTTATTTTCCCTATGACAGATTCAGCCTTCTCAGAGAAAACCACATGGATAGGGGCCCAATCATAGTTTTGTTGGGGGGGCCCAGGGATTCCTAGTTACTCCACTGGATTTGATGAGCTGTGTGCTAGTATTGTCAGTATTGCTATGTCAGTTAAATATTTATACCATCTTCTGTGCTTGAGAAAGGGAATCCTTAAAAGCTGTGTCATTGTCTGTACTATGAACTGTAACACCGAGAAAGTGTAAACTCTTAATATTGTCTGTGCTTAATTATGGTATAAGGAGCACAAGGCACCCTTAGGCACCAAGATGTAATACAGCATGTTACAGATTTGGATGTCTGTCATTTTTTCATAAAATATGAAAACTTTAAAAAGTTTGCATAAAATCTGCAAACTTTCGCAACAAAACCAGAATTTCAGTTTTGCCGCCAATATTTTATTTTTTGTCTTTTGCCATTGAGCTTTGCTGTTCTACTTATTTATCTGTCTGTAGTGTTTTTCTTCTGTTTTCTCTACTGTGTATTACAACAAGACAACGCAGGCCAGTCAATGTATTTTGCATTTTTGTAAAGAGTAAGTAAGAAAACCTTTAGGGTATCACAAATAAACAGTGTTATTATTTTTTTTGTGCTTCACTGGAATAAAATGACTTCTTTATGGATATGTGAATATGTATATGACTTATTTGCCAACAATGCATTCATTTTTAAATGGCTCCAGGGTGTTATTACAGTTTTTCTAAATGTAGATCTTGTTATTTACAGATGGCCCTTAATTTTAATGAAACACAAAACACAATAGCAAAGCTATTTCATAGCACAGATTACCTCACCTAAATGCCTTTAAGGGATTGGACAAAAGGAGAAACAGTCTAGGTGCTATCCATGGTCATATCTAGAAGTTCAGCTAACCCTTTGCTAACATAAGAAATCTAATGGTATTAGACATGTGTATGTAGAATTCAGCTATGGATAAGAACACTAAGGGGCACATTAATAAATGTCCGCTAACTTTTTGCAGGCAAGTTTCCCGCCGATTTCGCCCAAAATCGCTATTTATATAGGTTTGCAGAAAGTCCAAATCCAATTCTGATTGGTTAATTTTTCAATGCTTGCGATCACATGGTTATACAGTACCCAATCATATGATTGGAAACTGTATAACCATGTGATCGCAAGCATTGAAAAATATCTGACTAGCAATGCATGTAATAAAGGGTTATAAATAACGTATCTGTTGTATTCAGTTAGATTAACTGGACTAAATGTTTAATTCTTGAAGACATTTCGCTAATCATCTGACTGGATCTCTCAATTCAGAATGACTTGTACAAGAATCTGTTGGCAATTATGTACCCTGGAAAGTCTTAATTAGCATAAGACAGCCAGGTGTTAGGGACTAGAGATGTCCGAACTTCGCAAAATCCGGTCCGCTCGAGGATCCGCGAATTTTCAAAAAAATTGGAAAATTCGAAAATCCGCGAGAAATCTTTGTAATTTCGAAAATTTTCAAAAAAATGTATTTTCGAAAAAACAAGAAATCCTCGTAATTTTGAAAATTTTCGAAAATGTGTATTCTCGAAAATACGGGAAATGCCCGTAATTTCGAAAATTTTCAAAAATACGAGAAATCCGCGGTTCAGAAGTTTGGAAGGCGGAAAATCCGGAAAAATCCGCCGTTCGCGAACGGGATAAATCCGCGGCGGATCCAGGTTCGGATCCGCGAACCGGCCATCCCTATTAGGGACCTTCTGATGCAAGGTTTGGATGCATTGAAGCTAAGGGGTGTTATCGAAACTGTCCAGGGTAAGGTGTCAAAACAACTCTGGGACATTCCAGGGTACATAATTGCCAACAGATTCTTGTACAAGTCATTCTGAATTGAGAGATCCAGTCGGATGACTAGCGAAGCGTCTTCAAGAACTAAACTTTTAGTCCAGTTGATCTAACTGAATACAACAGATATACCATGGCCTGGATGAATGAATATTACAGATATACCATGGCCTGGATAATGAAATACAGTATACCATGGCCTGGATAAATGAATTACAGATTAAATGTCCTGGATGATGAATTTACAGATATACCATGCCTGGATGAATATAATTACAGATATACCATGACCTGGATGAATAATATTACAGATATACCATGACCTGGATGAATGAATTTTACAGATATACCATGACCTGGATGAATGAATATTACAGATATACCACGACCTGGATGAATAAATATTACAGATATACCATGTCCTGGATGAATGAATATTTCAGATATACCATGTCCTGGATGAATGAATATTACAGATATACCATGTCCTGGATGAATGAATATTACAGATATACCATCCTGGAGATATAATATTACAGATATACCATGACCTGGATGAATGAATATTACAGATATACCATGACCTGGATAATTAAATATTACAGATATACCATGTCCTGGATGAATGAATATTTCAGATATACCATGTCCTGGATGAATGAATATTACAGATATACCATGTCCTGGATGAATTAATATTACATGAAATATATGACCTGATGAATGAATATTACAGATATACCATGCCGGATGAATGAATATTACAGATATCCATGACCTGGATGAATGAATATCAGATATACCATGACCTGGATGAATGAATGTTACAGATATACCATGACCTGATGAATGAATATTACAGATATATCACACCTTGTATAATGAATATTACAGATATACCATGCCCTGGATGATGAATATTACAGATATACCATGACGTTGGTGAATGAATATTACAGATATACCATGACCTGGATGAATGAATATTACAGATATACCATGTCCTGGATGAATGAATATTACAGATATACCATGACCTGGATGAATGAATATTACAGATATACCATGACCTTGGTGAATGAATATTACAGATATACCATGACCTGGATGAATGAATATTACAGATATACCATGACCTTGGTGAATGAATATTACAGATATACCATGACCTGGATGAATGAATATAACGATTATACCTGACCTGGATGAGATATTCAGTATACCATGACCTTGGTGAATGATATTACAATATATGACAACGTGGATGAATGAATATTACAGATATACCATGCCTTGGTGAATGAATATTACAGATATACCATGACCTGGATGAATGAATATTACAGATATACCATGACCTGGATGAATGAATATTACAGATATACCATGACCTGGGTGAATGAATTTACAGATATACCATAACCTGGATGAATGAATATTACAGATATACCATGACCTGGATGAATGAATATTACAGATATACCATGGCCTGATGTAGAATATTACAGATAACCATGACCTGGATGATGAATATTACAGATATACCATAACTGGATGAATGAATATTACAGATATACCATGGCCTGGATGTATGAATATTACAGATATACCATGACCTGGATGAATGAATATCAGATATACCATAACCTGGATGAAGAATATTACAGATATACCATGACCTGGGTGAATGAATATTCAGATATACCATGGCCTGGATGAATGAATATTACAGATATACCATGACCTGGGTGATGAATATTACAGATATACCATAACCTGGATGAATGAATATTACAGATAACCATGGCCTGGATGTATGAAATTACAGATATACCATGACCTGGATGAATGAATATTACAGAATAACCATAACCTGGATGAATGAATATTACAGATATACCGTGACCTGGATGAATGAATATTACAGATATACATAACCTGGAGAATGAATATTACAGATATACCATGGCCTGGATGTATGAATATTACAGATATACCATGACCTGGATGAATGAATATTACAGATATACCATAACCTGGATGAATGAATTTACAGATAACCGTGACCTGATATATGAATATTACAGAATACCATGACCTGGATGAATGAATATTACAGATTACCATGACCTGGATGAATGAATATTACAGATATACCATGACCTGGATGAATGAATATTACAGATATACCATGACCTGGATGAATGAGAACCTTCACAAGCATGTTAAAAATAGAAGGAATAGAAATAAATGACAAGGAACCAGATTTTTGTTGTAAGGGTGGACACACCATTTAAATTATAACCAGGTCTGACATTTATTATTGTAGAAATATCCAAACATTACATGCTGATCTAAAAGAAACACATAAATACATGAAAGTGCTAAATAGTATTCAGATGGGACAATCGCAGGCTCTGATGCACCGTGACAGTAAGCCCTGGAGTATGTTAATTTTAGAATGTTCTACTTCACTGAAATTTTAATGGATACTTGGAGCGATCTGCCATGAGAAGTGACAAAGACTAAAGAAATATATTTAAGGTTATGGTCTTATCAGTAACAAATAAAACTGTGGTTGAATGGCTAAGCATAGCGGACTTTTTTTTTCGATCTCATAAATTTAGGATTTTTTTTTGTAATGTCGAACTACAGCATACTGTATATAACTAAAAAATAAAATATGTAGCACTTTTAAGGCTTATTTTAGTAGTCATGTGACTGACTAATGTATAAAATTGGAAGTAAACCCTATGTAAGATATTGTGATATTATATGGGGTCAAGGAATGTGCATTGATGATATTTGTCTCTGACTAATGTAGCCATTAGGGGTGAGGAAGGTAAGTGTGGCCTTTTATTATAAATTGAAAGACTTATTTTTCCCATTCTGCAGTTACAGAAGAGAACTATTTCCATGGTGTAGAGAACACCAAAGCAACCATAGCAGCTGATATGGGACCCTGAGCCAAGATGGGCGTTTTGATTTTCTCCTACAAGCCTCCCCAGTAAAATTGCCCTTGTGAGAACCTTGTGTGGAGGTGGAAAGCTGGAAAATGTGACTGTGCCTTAAAAGTTTGGTTTTGCATCAGGGTAAAATTGTCAAATTACAGTTATTTATTTTGTTTTTGCACGGCTGCTTCCTAGTTTGGATAAATGCAAACAACCACATCCATTTTCCCACATGTTAATTTCTTTTTTAAATTTAAGTCTAGCAAATAATTTAACCATCACTATAAATCATTATTTTTAAGGGGAACTGTGGTCCAAAAATGACTTGACAGGAATTGCTCTCCTGAGAATATTTGCAATTTATTGTCATTGCTTATTTTGCAGTTTTTAAGATATTTACCTTTTTTTGTGTGATATGGCAGCAGCATCATCAGGTCTCCTGCACTTCCTGCTTTCTACTCTGAAACTATGTGACAGTCAATCTTCCCTGTGTCTCCTCCTCCCATTGCAGCCCCCCTCCTCTTGCGAGTCACCCTGGTCCCATCTACTCATGGACCCTCCCACTCATGGACCCCATGGACCCTCCATTTGCAGGCCCTTTTTGGCTGTGAAGGTAGGAAACTGGCCTTTCATTTAAAATCAACTTGTTTGGAGACCACAGTTTCCCTTTAAGTACTGGTATATAATGTTTTATTTCTAATTTTCTTATAACGGAAACAATTAATTCATTTCTGTGAATTTGTTCAGGTCGTGCTAGAACAAGCCCAGTTTGTTATAATATGTCGGAGTGGGGAAAATATATATATATATAGTCCTATAGTCACGTTCTTATGCTTTTTACTTGTCTTGTCTGGAAGTAACATATTTGAACTATATAACAGCAGTGATTCCTGCATAAAACTTCCTGAAAGTTGAGTTAACTTTGTTCCTGTGGCGCATGAAGGGACAAAACGTTACGTCCCCTGATGTCCGACTTTTCTGGTATTGTTTTATTCCCGAGATGGATGGAGGACTACCATCCAGGGAAGCCTGAAATCTTGTGATGTTATGACCCAAGAAAAGGAGAAGTATCTTTGAAAGATATTAACTTTTGTTAAATTGTATCATTTAAAGGGCATTTCCACTCCCCCCAACTAAAACAGTTGAGCCCACTGTGCAGTGTTAAAAGATCCCTACCTTTCTCTTCTGCTGCATTTGGTTGTCCTGCAGGGCCTGAATAATATACAGGAAACTGAAGAGTAGAAAGCCTCTCTGTGTGTAATTTGTTTCTGTTTCCACCTGTGCCTCTGAGAGGTTTGTGGCATGTGCAGTGGAGCTATCCCCCCTCCATCCGGCTCCCTTTTGCAGCTGCATCGCATTTCAGCAAAAAACCCAACATGAGGCAGGTCGTGGGTCTAGTTTTCTGCACCCAACCCGCAACCCGCTTTTCTATCCACTTCATACCCACGACCTGACCCGCAAGTTTCAGACCCAAAACCCGACCCGACCCACTTTTTTAAGTTTTTCTTCCTAAAATTTGTACAGGGAAGTCTAGAAGTTAAAATAAATGTTTTATTCATAACTGAAACAAACCTACCATACCACTAAACTATTTAGCAGGGGTCTTCAACTTGCAGGCATCCAAATGTCTAAAAAGTACAACTCCCAGAGTCCCTGGATGACTTCTGATGAAGTGACTAAATCACAAACGCGTCAGGTGTTCCCTCCTCCTTCTCTATGTTCATGGTGGTTTTTACCAGGCTCTGTTTGGATATTAGGATGATTTTAAAGATATGAAATAAAGCTTAGATTTTATGGAACTCTGTGTGCATCCTGCTCAGATCCTTGTTCACTTGTTTGGGAGTCTGTCTGCTGGTTGAACAGTGTTTAGGAGCGTGTGAGTGGGAATGAGCTCCCGGCAGTAAGCACTTTGACATTTGTCTTTGGATGCCTTCTGATATTGTAATTGCTGTAGTGGAATGCTGGGAGTTATAGTTTTCAAACAAATTTAGGCCTACAGGTAGGAGATCCATAGTATAGAGTACAATGTACACTTTATATAATATATATAATATATCCCTACTGTCCCCAACTACCTAACCATTGGCCTCTACAGTCCCCTACTATCTACCCATGGGCCTCTACTGTCCCCAACTTCTACCTCAGCTCATTTTAAATTTTTATCTGCAACTATTTTCTTGTTGATCTGTGACAGGGATAGGTACCGTAACCAGTAATTATCCAGATGGTTTAAAAACTACAACTCCCAGCATTCACTCTAAAGCCAAGGAATGTTGGGAGTTGTAGTTTTCAAACATCTGCAGAATATACATTTTGTATCTCCACCCACTGTCTAAACTAGCAGTTTAGGTCCTCTTCCTGGGTACTATCACAGGATCTGATGGGATTACTAGGTCCAACTGTATACCCTTGGGAAAAGTCTACCCTATCCTGCTAGAAGAAGTTTAAAATGAAAAATAAACTGTAGTCCCAGAGGTATTGACAATCCAAGGATACCATTGCTTTCCGACAAAAAAAAAAAATAGCCAGAAATACTAAGTTATGGATAAAGGAAATGTGTCCTGTGTCTGCGGAGACAAATAATGACATTAATGGGAAACTTCCCCAGGCAAAATAAATAGAACTAATTCAATTTCAAATGAAAAAGAACTAAAAGGAATATTTCCATTCATGTTTGTGAATGAACACATTACTGAGCAGTCTGCCAAGAAACACATTAATTGTGAACACTGTAATAACAATATTTTGCCTATTGCAATTATAACCGTAATGACCAAAGATTTGTAAATTAGAAAAACCTCTTGGATACAATTTGAATATTAATATTCTATGAATCCAATACAGGGATTGTCAAATACTCAAACTCTAAATCTAAGGGGTCTTCCTTTTAAATGCTCATGTGGGGGTCTGCTACTGTAAAATACCCTTAATGGTTATTGTTTATACTCCCCCAGCTATGCAGGTTATAATGCAACTGATAATAAACATTATTTTCATTTTAAAAATGAACACTTGTGTATGATAGGCTGGAATTTATTACAGGCCATCTATAGTGAAATGTATACATTGCTCCATTCCAGGCATAATAAAAGGTTAGTGTATTCTGCCTTATTCCCACCTTCCTCTGTGGCTCCGTGTTTGCACACTGTCTGATTTATTGCAGGGCTCCCCCTCCCCTCTCTGGTCATTCCCCCGTTCATATAGTCCAGCTGTAAATTAAACCTGTGAAACAAGCCGCTCATGCGCATTAATCCTCCTACACATGACACATCACTCTAACCTTTGGAAACAAACAAACCTTGGTATGTAAGTCTGTAGAGAGGAAGTTTCTCTGTTGTTCTGAAGATAGTGCTATGTAAGGAATGGGAGGGGGGAAGTGGGGGAGTTTGGAGAGGCCGAGTACTGAATCACTGCAGCCCAGTCTCCCTTTGACAGGCAATAAATCGGTGAAAGCTTGCAGAGGAGGGGGACTTCTCCTTCCCTTTACTTTTGTTTTTAACCCAGTATTTACCAAGCATTTTTGAGAAGGAAGGAGTCATTGGGAGACTTGCTGTAAGTCCTGTGTAAGCCTACACACTACACCGGCATGCTGTTAGGGGATTTGATTGACAGCTCATGCAGGAGTGGTGTATTGAAATCTTCACTTCTTTTAACTTATGTATCTCAGGACAGAGGTGGAATCTGAAGAAAATAAAGGCACTCTGGGGGTTGGGGGAAATTATACAACACATAGAAAGAAGAAAAAAATTTCCCACTATAGATGCCCCTTAAGGTCATTCAATTACGATCGCAGTCGCACAATTACCATTGCAGTGATACAATTACTATCACAGTTGTACATTTGCAGTTGCAATTCCTAATCCTATACAATACCATATTGGTATTGTACCACCACTTAGTATTGTACTGTTGTAATGTGTGCCGCGGTCGTACTTCTTATGATAGCATGCATTATTGGAACCGATATCACAGGTTCCAATACCACACTGCATAGCTGGAGTTATTTCTCTCGCATTGAAGGCCCTGGAACTATGACTCCCAAGCCTCATACATATTGCGGATTTATTTATTTTTATTACACAGGAATTGCTTTCCTAAGTATTTTTGCAGTTTACTTATTATTATTATTATTTATTTATTTTTTTTACATAGTTTTGAAGATATTTACATTTTTATGTAACAATCTCTCTTCACTGTGTCTCCTCCTCCTCATGGGCCCCCATGGCCCCACCCCTTGCAGGTCCCCTTTGCAGCCCCCTGTGGCCCCTCCCACTCACAGGCCCTGTAGGCACACAAATTAAACAGCCTTTTCAGGCAGAGGCAGAATTAGCAATTTTAAACTCTGATTCTGCCTCTGCCTGAAAATGCTGGGAGTGGGAGGGGCTATGGGGCCGACTAGTGGGAAGGGTATGGGGATTAGCAAGGGGGAGGCTTTCAAAAAAATATTTAAACACCTTACACATTCCCTGCTGTGAGCTGTGCTGTTCTCTCCCCCCCTCCTCCCCTTCAGTTACTTTAACTCAGTCTCTTCCTGGTTTCTTCTGCTTTCTCCTGCATTGAGCATGTGCCAACCGCAGATTAAAAGGAGGAAATATTATTTGTGACCGCAGATTCAGAACCTCCCACCTCCTAACTTTCTGATCAGTGATTTTTTCATATCTTAGGCTGTTTAGCATGTAGATAGGTGGCTCATTTTAAAGGTAGGAACCTTGCATTTCATTTAAAATCAAATTGTTTGGAGACTACATTTCCCCTTTAAGGTGGCATTGTTCAACCAAAGAAGACTACAATGCCCATCTATACTCAAATACCAAAGACAAATTCACTGAAGTTGAATCGTAGTCTGAGTACCAGTGAATACTTAAGTTTGTTCTAGTGTGTCCCGTGTGTCTCTATTGTACATGATTATATTCCTCAGCCAATGTGTCAGCCAATAAAATTGCAAGGGCCTACTTGACACATTTTGATATTGAAATACAGTACCCAAAGTGTCGCCATCAGGGAGGAAAAGAAGAGAATTTTGTGGGGGAGCCTGAAGTGGAGGGGATAAAGAAATAGTTAAACGTCCAATTGGAATCTATCAGAACTGTTGCTAAAACATGCATAAACAGCATATTGAATAGGTTGTGTCTTTTGCAAAACCCAGTAAATCCTCAGTATATTCTGGATTTTCTTTCTTCTTCCTTTTGGGTTTATTATCTTGTTATAAATGTAATTAGCTTCTTACTTTCTGTTAACCTTTGTTTCAATCAGTCCTGCCCTGACCTTAGGAAAAGGGTTGATCCCTTGAAAGATTGACTACTAAAATAAACTGTTAGTCCATTAAAACTATCACAGTACTCGATTTTTTATTATATATATTGGACTAATATGGCAAAACAATCATTATTTTTGCAAAACCCATGCTCCCGTCTCAACTTCTATCTATAGAGCCACTTACTGAAAAAATGTACTTAGTCACTTGGAGGCCTTGTGCCTTGAGCCTACGCTGTGCCGTCCATGCATGCAGAGGAGTAGGTGTGTGCACGCATGTAACAGGCGAAACTGCAGCAAGGTAAGCTTCTCTCATCGGCAATGTCCATGTGGCTGCGCTGCGTAGTGAATTTAAAAAAAAAATGGTGATTGGCAGGAACGTGCCACGAGCAAAGTTTTCACTTTGCTTTATGGTAAAGATGCCCCTGAAAACCGGCTTTACTAGTTTTTACACACCTGAAATGATTCTTTACCAGCAATATTGTAAGGAGGGAGAAAAACCTCTTCCTCCCTTGAATCTATAATCCTCTTCCAATGGGGTGATACTGGACAGTATTGAAATACCAGCTGGAAATGACTTTACAGCTATAGCACTGATTTGTACAGTGGTAGGAAAACATGGTTGCTACTATTATTAGTAGTTTTTATGATGGTTATAAAAGTTTGTTATCGGACTTTATATTTTATAAATACGTCCCCTTTATATTATTGTAATGAGGGTTTTTTTCTCTCCCTAAATTTAAACATAGAATTTATGTAAAGGGCAGTTTGATTTTATTGTAATGCATATATCAGTCACCTTCAGGGCAATTTAATTCTACTGCAGCTTTTGTAATATAAAAAGAACTTTCAGTAGCAGTTTTATTTAAGCATTACTTTTCATAAGTCTGAAATAGGATCTTGTTAAATCTTTCATTTTGTAGTTTGCTGTTTCTCGGACTCAGCTGAGAGGCTGGAAATTACAATATACAGTGGTCTATATGTATGACCAATTTCATGTTCTTTCTGAAATTCAAAAAAAAAAAAAAATGACCAATTTTGCCCTCCAGAAAAAATATATCCAATAGAAGTATATTTTCATAATTGAATGGACAAAGTTTTAGACCGTTTCAAACATATTACATTTAGTGATACTTACAAAATGAGTCTATAGATACTGTACGGCAGCTGCAATGATAAACGTGACGTGGATTAAAAATTGATCTATGGGAAAAAAAAACCTATGAATATTTATTCAGCAATCAGGTTGATTATAATAACTCCAAACTGCTATGTTAGAATACTAATATGGCTAAATAAACAAAGGGTCAGGAATATAATTAGAAAGTAAAATATTGAAAATATCATGTGAAAATTAGATATTAACAGGGTTATTCAATAAAAGTTCTTAATGTTTAAAATGGTGCTAATTTTGCCCCAACCAATCAGATGTTAGTTTTCAAATGTTAAATAAGATCTGATTGGTTGGGGCAAAATTAGCACCATTTTAAACGATAACAACATTTATTGAATAACCATGTTAGTGTGTTCCAGCTTGCTTTGTAAAAAATAATGGACACAAACAATCAAATCACACAAGAACCTATAATGACCAGAAATGTACATGACACATTTTTACACAGTTAATCCTTTCCAACCATTCATTGGCTTTAGGGACCTAAACACGCCCCAATCCTGGATGTAAGATCGGTATTGTCCTGCTAAATTTTTTTCCTTTGATCTGATAGGGAAAAAAATGATCCAACATTTAAACTATTGGCCGTACATGAACTGCCGATTGTGCAATATCAGAATATCCAGATATATGTACAACCAGGATTGGTGTGTGTGGGGTATCCATTAGGCTGGGGACAACAATAGTTGTTTCTATTATTGGACATATGAATGGAGCGTTCTGGAATCACCTGAAGGCAGCAAACAATTGGTTGTTATTCGCATATTTATTTATTAGGCTGGGGACACCTGGTATGATAATTTTACCTGACCACCATGGATGACCAGTTAACCAGGTTGAAATATCATAAACATATTTATAGCGCACTTCCAGTCTTTAGGAAAATAGTTTATATTATTACACACGTGACGTTTCGGTGTAGGTCACACCTTCTTCAGAAAATAAGATTCAAATAAAGTGCACTGTGCAATATTAAATAGTTCAGAGCAAGAGGAATTTACAGAGACCTTTGGTGGAATGTTGTAACAATGTTTCATAGTGCAGTATCAATATAAGTTTATCCATTTTAAGTTAAAGTGTACTAAGATCAATGTAAGGTATAAGGAGGATTATGCAACCTATGTTTTACCTTTACTAGATTTACTACCATATATACTTGAGTATTCGGCAACCTGAGTATAAGCCGAGGTACCTATTCTCACGTCAAATAGGAAAACCTGATTCACACGAGTATAAGCCGAGGGTAGAAATTATGATCACTACTGCCTTCTGATTCAGTATTGTTTTGAGGCTTATGTCTGAGCAACTACATTGATGCCGGTAAGGACTTGACTTGAGTATACGCCGAGGCAAGGTTTTTAGGTTTATTTTAAAACCTAAAAACCTTGGCTTATACTCGAGTATATACGGTTTATAATACATAAGGCTTCTATATTTTCAATGGGGAGGTGCAATGGCGAGAATCCTTATTACAGTCACTCACGTGCATCACTGAGTGACTGTAATAAGAATGCTCACCACTGCACCTCCCCACCTCTCCCCCTCCCTCTATACTCCATTTACATGTGAAGCTGTTTTCTGGAATATAAAGGGTTAACCATGCCGCTTTGTATTTAAATAGGAAAAGTACTGACTAGACTTACACTCCCGTCCTCTCCCCTTCCCATCCAGATCCTGTCACAGATTGAACTACACTGAAGATAAGGAGCAGCAGCACATTCCAATGAGTCATAATTAATTGACTCGGCTGGCCACTCCTCCTTATCTTCAGTGTAGTTCAATCTCTGACAGGATCCGGATGGGAGGAGGAGAGGACTGGAGTGTAAGGCTAGTCAGTACTTTTTACATTTAAATACAAAACGGCATGGTCAACCCTTTATAGATACAGGGAGGTGAGGGGTAGATAAAGGGAAGGAGCGACAGGGGGGTAGATACAGGGAGGGAGGATAGATACAGGGGGGAAAGGGAGGTGGGGGTAGATACGGGGGTAGATACAGAAGGTTGGGGGGTAGATATGGGAAGGTGGAGGGTAGATACAAGAAGGGGGTGACAGGGGGGTAGATACAGGGAGTATCTACGGGGGGAGATGAGTGAGTGTGCCGTTGGTTGGTTGGTTGTGTGCTGCCTGTGCTGTTTTTTTCTTAGGTATTATGTATTATGTGCCTTATGTATTATATGGAATAATATGCTACCTACAGAATAATATACAGATATTACTTCACCTCGGAGTTCCCTGACCTGTATAAAATCACTCGGCCTAACGGCCTCTATATGGTCAGGGAACTCCTCAGTGGCGTAATATCCTTGAATTACACTGCAGATAGCTTATTATCCCTAATATCATCTCTAATTTAAATAACATTTAAGACCCAAATTGGTGTTAAGTCCTCATGGCTGCAGTGTACCCAGGGTATATATCCAGAAGGATACTTTCCTTAAAATCATGTTGTTCCTATTAGCTCCTTATTTTGGGAGTGCTATTTGTTCTATCAATATTCCCCTTACTTTGTGTATGTGATACTTATCTTCTAGAAAATGGGCCGCCACTGGTGGTATATCATATTTCCCATGCTTCTGTTTACTGTTCTTTCATATGGTATTTTTAATACCATTTGGAATCTTTTTTTGAATAGTCCAATAATATACTTTAAAACCAATCGTGCAGCCAACAATTGGCAGAAATTTAATGGCCTATCAAAAGCTTATAAATAAGCAAATACAAATCTGGGGCCCAAAAATTTCCTTTAATATTTTGGCTCAATTGACCATCAAAATGGAAATTTAAATCAATTGGGCCAAATAGAAATATTGGATCATGTGTACGCAGCCTTAGTAACTAATAGAGATGGATTAGAACTCGAACCCAAGTTCGAGCTGAACTATTCGAGTTCGAATGGACTCAGACTTCTCAAACTATCCCGGATTTCTCGGACTTTTGATATTTTCTGGACTTTCCATAATTAGTGAATGTATCACGAGTATCGAATCCGCGAGTAAAATGTCTATTATACCTATTGGCGAGTAAATATCGAATCTGCAAGTAAAATGTCTATTATACCTATGCGCAAGTATCGAATCCGCAAGTAAAATGTCTATTATACTTATTTGCGAGAAAATATCGAATCGCGAGTAAAATGTTTATTATACCTATACACGAGTAAATTTCGAATCCGCTAGTAAAATGTCTATTATACCTATACGCAAGTTAATATCTGTCAGGAAAGTGTGTAGTGACTTGACAAGAATGGGTTAACTATTGGTATTAGTTCTTGCAAAGGACCAATAAAATGCCATTCCACCCTGGAAACAGTCCCTATTGTTTATATTACGATTAGTGAAGCATGGAACCAGATCTTCTTTTCCAGACAATGTAGGGTTGAACCGTGTATCTGGAATTCTCTGCAGCTAGAGGTCTGTTGGATACATTGAGGTCACTTAAGGGCAACCATATGTATAAAATAAATATATTTGTGTATGGGAATATGTGATATGGGAACCAGTATCATATTTGTGAATGGGAAGTATGCCCATTAAAATGATACCCAACATGGAGACCTTATTCTGTTGCCAAGGTGAGTTATTAATATCTTGGGAAATATGTCATGTTTGGTATTGTAGGAATTGATAATTAATACAGAAGAGGAATATGTGGTCAATATCCCAGTACAATGTACATATATACATTTATATGGAATCTGCCTAACTGAGGGGGAATGAATGCTTTTGGCTAGTCGTAAATCTGGACATTCCTAGACACTCCCACCTAATGCATAGCCCAGGAGGGGGGTGGTTAATCAAGGGGTTTAAAAATCCTTGTAGCCCCTATAACTGTGTTCATACTGAGGGGACATGCTAAAACTGTGTGTATGGACCTGATGTTTCTTCCCGCCCCAGGACACAGGACTTCTTCTAGAGAGTAGGGTCTGTGAATATTTTTATCCTTTTTATTTTATATAACTGTTGTTCCTATGGTATGTCATTTTATGGGAACACCATTTTATTTTTGTATTATATGCACTGTCCACCTTTTGGAATATTAAATCTAAAATTTAATAAGTTTTGTCTTTGATGCTCTAAAAGAACTCGGTTAGCCTCTGATAAGTTTATATGTGGTTAGATGGAATGTTTTGCAGTGTAAATGCTAATTAACTCTGTGACTGCTTGTGAAGGACTGATGCTAATTAACCAGTTAGTTGCTGGAGTGAATGGTGTAGTGTTAACCATTTAGCTGCCAGGACAGTCAAAAGTGTTTTTGGGGCGTCTTTAAGGCCATAACTTAAAGTGGTGGCAGCTTGTACCGATTGATTGGTCAGATCATGTGGCCAGCGAATTGGCGTTCGTGACAATATCGGATTCGCAAGTAAAATGTCTATTATACCTATACGCGAGTAAATATCGAATCCGCGAGTAAAATGTCTTATACCTATAGGCGAGTATCGAATCTGCGAGTAAAATGTCTATTATACCTATTCGCGAGTAAATATCGAATCCGTGAGTTAAATGTGTATTATACCTATAGGCAAGTAAATATCGAATTATTGAATTCGCGAGTAAATGTCTATTATACCAAAACGCGAGTAAATAACGAATATCGAATCTAATTTTCGATCATTTGAGGCTATTTTCAAAAATTATCGAAAGTAGCCTCGTACTTTAGAAAATTATCAAAAATGTGTTCCGGTGTCGGATCTTCTGTATTTTTCCGAGATCCAGGGATCCGAAAACGGAATGAAACCAGTTTCAGCCATCTCTAATGTCCACATCACCAGTGCAGACAATTTTTCTGCAAAAGTTTTAAGCACAATCTAATATCTTTAATGTTTTATAACGATTTTATTAACAATCCCATTGACTCCAATGTTTAAAGGGCAAGTCCAGCCCCAAAATAAAAACTTACATACAGGTAAATCACCCCCCAAAACCCTAAACGGTAATAGTTTGAAATCTGAAATATATAAGTCTAACCTGAAATCCTGCACAATGTCCTGTTTCCCGTTTCTGCTTCCTGGTTCTTCCAGTTAGTAACTGTCAGTTATGGTTTAGACAGTTGACTTTTACAGCCAATGACTGAATGTTAATCCCCTGTCTGTCTCTTTTGAGCATGCCCAGGCTCAGTACAGGCTCAGTAAAGGTTTCTAAATGGCTCAGTTTCCATGAGGCCTCCAGAAGCATAGCAGGCATACAGTAATGAATTCATAGGGCAAACTATGATATATCAACATATTTTAAAGAGTCCATTCTTTCTAAAAGATGTTCTTATGAGGGTGGAGTTGTCTTTTAAAGTCAAATAAATGAAAGGGCTGAAAGAATCTACATTTTTCCTTACAATTCCGAACACTACATTTCTCAAATGTTGGTAAATTGAACTCTCATAGGTAAAAGTGAAAAGAAGACACTAATGACGACTGGTATTAAAATATGGGAAGCCAGCCATCTCTCCTTATTGCTTTCCTGCAGTGTCAATAACAACACATTCAGAAGTCTGCCAGTTGAGGGGCACAGAATGCTGTAAGATAACCCTCATTAGTCTTGAATAGGGGCACTAAGTAGAGTAGCACGCAAGGTTTCAGGTTTTTACATTGCCATACACAAGATTGTTATGGGTCTGCCAAGGAAAGAATGCAGATGGATTAAAATGAATAATTAAATTGCAGAAGGGCTCAGGAGAACACTGTCTGCACATCATTTTAATTCCCTCTGACCTTTTATGTCTTTTTTAATATTGTTCTATTCATTTTTTATACTTTATGGGGCTCTAAAGAGACTTCTTACAAATTTACCTTTACTAATCCCCAGGCACGTTTGCACATTTTAAGTGTCAGAGACCATCTGGTTAATATCATCAAGGAGGAACATCTGACTGCAGCTGTACAAAGAGGATGGTTCATTTTACCACAGAAAAACCTTAGCCCAGATGAAGGATTATGTAGAGGATTCAAAGATTCCATCACCTCTCTCTGTCCCTTTCACAAAGTAATTTAATCTCTCACTTGGATAGAGACCCAAGTAAATCCAGGTGAGGTATGTGAACATTTTTTTTTGCCTCCTGTCGCTATATATTTCCCAACCAACCCCACCCCACCAGCTACACACAAAGACATTACAATCTTTCACTACAGCAACGCCTACAGTTATTTTCTAACCCCAAACATGCATTAACCATATTAATATATAACAGACACAGAGATTTTGGCAATGCATCTACAATTATGTGGTAGGCAAAGGGGACATTATTACCTTGCAAAGTGACATGAATGGAAAGGCGGTCCCTGCCCCATAGAGCTTACAATCTAGTTATAATGGTTATAGACATGCTCAGTTACCCAGGTAAGCTACTAAATGTAGCTGCAGCTATTAAATGAAACTAAACTACGACTAAAATCAATAGGCGAAACTGAAAAATGGCCAGTTTCTGTGACAAATCTTCATCTTCCAAGTGTAATTTTGACACAGATATTTAGCTTTGACATCAACTTAAATTTAAGTCTTAAATTTAAATCTTAAGCCAGCAACATTCCCTAGTATCTCTCCTTAATTTAACACATGGTCTGTTCAGATAAAAACATGGTGTGTGTGACCATTGGGTGTGGTTATTGATGTGGCCTGCCGGGTTATAAACTAGGTTTGGGTCATCAGAGGTGGGTCAAGAAAGCTAGGGTGCCACTAGCCTGGACCAGGTTTGGTATTCCTGTCTAAAAATTAGTACAGAGCTAAAGCAGTTGCTGACATGGAACAGACAGAGCAGAAGGGAAATTCCGAAGTGTCTACGTAGCTTTGACCCAAACCTCTTTTTGGTTTGAAACTACTGGTTCCAACGTCAATTTCAAAATTTAATCAGTCATAAACCTCTGGTGGAATTTTAGAGCAAAACGAAATTTTTAAATCGGGTTTTGACCTTGTATTTTCATAGTCCTTCTGCAGAATCTCGGAATCAAAATGTTGTTTTTTTAGAGAGATAATTTACAGTGATTTATACATTTGTTTTGCAGTTACATAAGTGTTTTTTATAAAAAAAAATACCATTTATATACAATTATATAATTAGGCATTAAGTAACATAAGACTAATAAAAAAGCGAAAGTTGTATTATGGTAACTAGGAAAGTTTCCTTACTAAAGGTCAGGAAATGATAATAATTGGCAGAAAGATGAGCAATTCATTCATGTGGCTTAAAAACCTGGTAGTGAATATTTGAATCCAGGAAATAAAATCTAAATATTGATAGGGCTATAGGGTTAGTTAATGTACGATCGCGGTCGTAAAATACTGTGCAGTAGTAAACAACCGCAATGTTATTCCATGGGGATCGTAAATCTATGATTTCATTATCGTAGATTTTCAATCGGTACCAGTAACTACCGATCGGAGATTAACGATCATAAATTTTCGATCGTTAAACCGATCGGAAATTTTCGATTGTTAAACCGTTCAGAAATTTTTGATCGGTTTAACTATCATTTTACCGATTGTTAACGCCACAGTATTGCTAAAAAGCGATACAGCGGCTTTAGAAATACAGCCCTATGTACCAAGAGCCAGTATTGCTCGCTATTGTCTTCTCTAGGCAATGCATTGAGCCGGCTCTCAGTGCATAGCTAATGGGGTTTACCCATTCTGAATCTTTAATGCCAGATATCTGCTGGCGTTAAAGATTCTGTATTAAAGAGCCTTTATCGGTTCAGGACATACCTTGCGGTGGTTTTGCGTTCCGCTGCAACCACCATAAGTTATGTCTTAAAGCCACATTAACCCTTGGTACATGAGTTAACGCAAAGATGGAAAAAGCTATTTACAGCTCTCTGAACATAGCCCTATGAGTCGCCCAGACATCCAGTCATTATTTATCTGTTACTTTTCTCTGCTTTTATTCAACCACTCTTTGTATTAATCTAAGTAATAAACTGAAAATGCCAACATTCCTTTTTTATGAATGATATATTTTAGAAATTAGCATGAAAAGTTATTGCTTTGTAAAACAAACAGTAAACAGTAACACTTCTGATGTGGGGGTTTAAAATGAATTGTTTCAATAAACTTTATTGAGGTTAAAGAAACATGTTTGGAGCTTCGTGCTCCTGCTAGAGTGCTCTTAATCTTTTCTAAAGAGCACTTGAGAAAGAGCACAAAGCTCAAAACATGCTGTGCTTTAGCCCCCAAAAAGTTTGTTGAAACTATTCATTACGTCCCTCATGGCAGAAGTGCTTATTTCTTGTGTGTTCTGTGTAATTTCTGTCTTCCGCATGCTGTTGGCGTTACCTGCCCAGCATGCGGAAGACGGCGGTACAGAGGGAGCTTTGTGTTGTTCTTGCACATTTTTATATGATATCGGTGTCTCACAGATTAACACTGATAACTTGTAGTGCTGGGCTGTAGGTTCAAAAAAACCTTGACATCAACAAAGATTCAATGTGTTCTTTGTGTTTGTGATGTGGTTTCGTCCGTGGTTTCCCCTATGAAATTACAAAACAACACAGGGATCATATTTGCATGTAGGCAAATTCTCCTTTCTTTTCTGGGTACTTCTGGCCTGGTGCCCCAATGACATCAAACATAGAGATTAGGAGATAAGAAGAGTAAGGTAGATGCAAAATCTGTGTTAATTGTTGGCACTACATTTTTCGGTTACACTAACCATTTACCAATTGTCAATCAAACACCAGCATCTAAAAGAAAATGGAATACAAAACCAGGTGACATAGTAGTCTCTCCATTAGCTACCCTATGACTACATAGAGGGTTAGTGGATCATAAGAGTAGAAATAAATCAATAAATTCAAGTGATAGGGCTACATGTCCGTAAATCACAACTGATCTTGCATTCTTTAATGGACCGGAGTTTCGGTTACACTGATTTAGTGGTTTAATGTTTTAAATCCTTCCTGACCAACTACCAATCAGTTTATTAATCTGTCAGATGGGGATATTGGGTCTCTGTCAACCTGTCTGTTCCAAGCCTTACTCTAAAGCAAGGTCACAATTAAAGTACTGGTGCAATCATATATAAGTATAATGCTACCCTCCCATTTTGTTTGTTCCCCACATTAAAGTTTCTAAAAGATAATGGCAACAACTTTACCAAAGTCATTTTCCGTTATAGGAAAGACTGATAAGTTCCCCTTAATTCACAGGCTCAGAATCTAATTGCAGTAATTTCTAATATTCCTTATATACATTACAGCAGAGCGATTTTCATCTATTTCATCGTTATAAATGTTTTACTTGATAGCACTTTACTGTGTCAATTTGATATCATTCCTGCCACTCTGGATTCTAATTATAAGTAAAAACCTTCTCTTGCATCGTCAGGTGAAGTGTACTTAGCCTTTTTTTCTTCTAACTTGATGCAAAATTGGAATTAATCCCACGTAGTAATTACTGCATAGCTTGGAAAGTGTTTTCAAAGCAAATTGATCCTAAATATAGATGGATTACACATTCACTCTTCATAATTAAATAACAAAGGACATTGACCTTGTTTGTACAGTAATTGCTTTAATGATCCCCCTTTTTTTAATGCATCCAAAAATATACACAGGTAAACATATTTAGATACATACTGTATAACACCCATGTCCTGTATTAATAAGTTAATAATGAAATATGTAATGTTATTGTGCTCAGGGCAATTATACCAATTAAAATCAAAATATACCCAGGGTAAGGACATTAACAACTAGGTCCTCACTCCTGGGTTCCATCTTGATGGACGTGTGGGGCTGTAAAAGTCCAGCTAGTTACGATGTTTATAAAATTGCTCTTTTTTAAGGTTATATACACATATAAATAATTATTAATATAAAACATATTAGTCATTTTCGATAATATTTATTATTATTACAAAAAAATAAACCTGTTTGTACAGATATCAGGGGAGATACAAAAAAACGAATACTAGTGCTAGGATTTATTTGAATGTCTGTAGGATTAGAATAATGTAGTGATAACTGAGCCAGTGGTTATAGTCAAATTTAATAGAACATTTATTATTGCAAGGTGTGATGCATATGAAGTGGCAAATAAATTTTGCCAAACGTTTTTAATAACTTTACAGTGTCATGAATTGTGTGGAACATCTTTTCAAATGTCATAATGGTGTCCAAACATCGAAGCACTTTTATGAAGTTTTCGTGCTAGCATTGTGTATGAATCCAGTAATTAGTAGAAGTGGATAATTCTGGTATCTCCTGTTCTAAGAAAGCTATTTTTAACCATGGGTTTACCAAACAGACTTACAGGGAGATTCAATAAAAGCTCTTATTGTTAAAAATGGTGCTAATTTTGCCCTATCCAATCAGTTGTTAGCTTTCAAATGTTAAATAAGATCTGATTGGTTGGGGAAAATTAGCACCATATTTAAGGATAAGAACTTTTATTGAATCTCCCTGTAAGTACCCATATGTTAGGAACTTACCTTCCAATGTTTTAGCAAATTTTTTCAGAAGTTCGAGCAACACTTGAAGAACTGCCTGTTTTTGTTATTTTTGTGATAAACTTGCAATAAAATAAATGGTCCAGTCAGTATTGTACCAGGAACATAGGAAGACAAGGACCTCCAACCTGCATATATAGCATGGACATTAGATTGTTAATCTATCTTATGTCTTTATAGTGTATGGCCAGCATAGCACCTCTGAGATCACGAATAATATAAAAGATACAGATGCTTCCTGGAAGCTCAGGAAACATGCACAACGTTTCTGGGGAGACACAACGCTTTCATCAGGTGCAATGTTGCCATTAAACGGGTGCAAAAACCCTAAAAACTGGAGTTGTTTGAACGTCTTTTGCAACATTTTTTGGCATAGCAAATATCGGTGAATGACTGCCATAATGTTAATATTTAAGGAAATAATATTTTTATTTTCTTGTAATTTAGCTGTGTGACACAGTGTTAACAGTCAATAACCAAGATCAGCACTGATAATAAGATAATTAGATTGTGGATAATTATTTTTGCATTGACAGGTTTCTTTTTCCAGTAGGAAGATTTCTAAAAGAAAATGGATTCACAGTCGATGGGTCTTTCTGACACTTCGTTCTTAGTTGTGACTTCATTAAAGTTATTCTGAAGCTGAAAGAGAACTAACAAGTTACACTGTTGAACGTACTATAAAGAGCACCATGACCTGGGAAATAAGAAACAGGCAAGTCCAATGCTGTTGTTTAATCTCCATGTATTTTTGTGAGTAGTCATTTCCCCGTATTGTGTCGTTTCCATTGCTCACTGAGAAGGAGGGGAGATTGAAAACCTCAACCCTCAGGAGAGACGAGGAGAGACGAGGCACTATCCGCTCTCGTGATTTATCTGCCCGGGTGCCTTCCGTGAAAATAGAAATAGCCACAGTAGAATTATCGGAGCACTCCAGGGACTTGAAAAACAATAGTTTATTGTAACATACAACACGACATCAACGCGTTTCGGCCGCCATGTTTTTCAAGTCCCTGGAGTGCTCCAATAATTCTACTGTGGCTATATATATATATATATATATATATAAACAAAAGAGCAAACGGTGCATTCCTGGGTCTTGAAACCGATTTATTAATAATTCAGAGGTAGGCAGATAACCTACGCGTTTCAGCGCCTAGTAATAGGGCCGTCCTCAGGGTTACAGATCTGCAAGTAAAACATCTATATATACACAACACACAAGGTACCTAAAAAAATCACCACATAAAAATATAAATAGTAATCTGAATATAAACAGTAGTCAGAGAGGCTATTGGGTCAAGGGAAAAGAGTCTAAGGACCTATGGGTAGGGAGATGAACTATCTTGGGGGTTCCCTCCTATTGGCCAAATAACACTACGGCAGAAAATGTACCAGGGGCCCCAAACATAAGATAGTTATTTCTATAGGAAGCAAGACATGGCTAATTGATCGTTAAGCCCTTTGGGCGACATAGTGTCCAATGTTTTGATCCATCGGACCTCTCTACGTAAGAGGGCCCTTTTTCTGTCAATGCTTTCTTGTAGGGGTTCCTGATCAATAGCCATCCACCTCAGCGTGGCTACCGAATGCGCTTTTAGTCTAAAATGTTTGGCTACTGATTGTTCGCCAAATTTCTCCGCTAAATTCTCCTGTTTGGGTTCCACCGTGCTTCTAATAGCTGTTCTGTGGTTGGCCATTCTTTCGCGTAAAGTGGTTGTGGTTTTGCCAATGTAATATTTGCCACAAGGGCATACTATATAATAGATGGTGTATTGGCTCAAGCAATTCAGCCTGTGTCGTATCTTTATCTGTTTACCGTTGACGAGGTGAGGAAAGTCGGGACCCGTGAGTGCGCTTCTACACGCTAGGCAACCGGAACATTTATAAAAGCCATTTTTTCCAGATGGTAACCACATGTGATGGGTGGTGATATTAGGGTTTTTTCTGAGATCAGTCTTTACCAAATAATTGCGGAGGTTTCTACCTCGTTGGTAAGCGAACGAGGTGTGGAGTCCTGAAATGGTAAATTTTTGTCGCCTTTTACTAGGTCCCATCTTTCCCTGATGCTATTTTTTAATACATTGCTGTATGGAGAGTATATGCTAATGAATGGGATCTTGTCAGCCCTGGCATATCCAGTATTGTTGGGAGTGGATCTTGTTTTTAGCCATTTTTTGGTAGCTCGATCGATTTGTGTTATGATTTGGTCCATAGGGTATCCCCTGTCAATGAATTTGTTTCTCAGCTCCAGTAATTGTGTCTCCGCTTTCTCAGATTCTGTGTTGTTTCTAAGTACTCGGAGGCTTTGGGAGAAAATTATCCCATTTTTTTGTGGGAGTGGATAGAAGCTGTTAGCGTGCATCAAAGTGTTGCGGTCTGTCTCTTTGGTAAATAATGTGGAGCCCCAAATGTCTCCTCTCTTAAAACCACAACCACTTTACGCGAAAGAATGGCCAACCACAGAACAGCTATTAGAAGCATGGTGGAACCCAAACAGGAGAATTTAGCGGAGAAATTTGGCGAACAATCAGTAGCCAAACATTTTAGACTAAAAGCGCATTCGGTAGCCACGCTGAGGTGGATGGCTATTGATCAGGAACCCCTACGAGAAGGCATTGACAGAAAAAGGGCCCTCTTACGTAGAGAGATCCGATGGATCAAAACATTGGACACTATGTCGCCCAAAGGGCTTAACGAACAATTAGCCATGTCTTGCTTCCTATAGAAATAACTATCTTATGTTTGGGGCCCCTGGTACATTTTCTGCCGTAGTGTTATTTGGCCAATAGGAGGGAACCCCCAAGATAGTTCATCTCCCTACCCATAGGTCCTTAGACTCTTTTCCCTTGACCCAATAGCCTCTCTGACTACTGTTTATATTCAGATTACTATTTATATTTTGGTGGTGATTTTTTTAGGTACCTTGGACTCATCACTGCTGCTACTGTCTGACTTCTGTGCTTGTTTTACCTTTACTGAGCTTGATTGCTTTTTAGACTTGATTCATTTTTAGCTATGGCCATAGTTTTTAGCACTAACACTTTGTATCTGTAGTATGGAGCTACTATATGCTGTGCACTTAGACACTTTGTAACCTAGACACTGACACTTTGTATCGTTATTAACAGGTACGATATGCTCTGCACTTGGACATTTTGTTACGATAAAGGAATAGCACTGACACTTTTTACAGCAGTAGCATTAGACACTTTCAGGGTTATTCAATAAAAACTCTTATCGTTTAAAATGGTGCTAATTTTGCCTCAACCAATCAGATTTTAGCTTTCAAATGTTAAATAAGATCTGATTGGTTGGGGCAAAAATAGCACCATTTTAAACTTTATTGAATCTCCCTGTTTGTCTCTAGACACCTCATAGCCACGGCACTTTATTTTCTGGAGCTCCTATGGAGACGGCACGAGTTCTCGTCCTTCTCTCTCTCACGCTGAGTTGGAACAGGTGAGTCTTTGTGGCGAACCAGTCCCGACCTTACTGTATTCTTTGTTAAGCCACTGTCACGGTAGCACCTTAGGTGGCATAGTTTGCACTTCGGCTAGTGTGGGGTTAACTAGCACGGCACATTGTTTCTATCCACACAGCTGTTTTGATTAATTATGCGGGAGGGGAGGGAGGGGGACGGGGGAGGGGAGTTGTGTTGTATATATAGATGTTTTACTTGCAGATCTGTAACCCTGAGGACGGCCCTATTACTAGGTGCTGAAACGCGTAGGTTAACTGCCTACCTCTGAATTATTAATAAATCGGTTTCAAGACCCAGGAGTGCTCCGTTTGCTCTTTTGTTTATATGAACTCTTACGCGGCAGCACCCGGGCAGCTGAATGTAGAACGGAGTGCGGACGAGCACACTATTATATATATATATATAATAATATAATACAGTGTGCTCGTCCGCACTCCGTTCTACATTCAGTTTATATATTATATATATAATATAATATATATATATATACTGTAAAGGATGAAATTAGCACTCCTGGGTAGAGATGGCCAAACTTTTGAAAGTTCGGTCCATTTTCGAACTTTTGAACTATATGGAAAGTATTTTAGACCTATTATAGTCAATGGGAGTCAAATAGTTCAAATGTTTGAATATCCAGGACATTCGAAAAATCAATTTTACTCTCACGCTATTTTCGAGCTCTCACGTTCGAACATTCGATGTTCGCGCCTAGGTACCATGTACATTTTACTCGCGGATTCGATGCTCTCGTATAGAATTTAATGGACACTACTCGCGGATTCGATGTTTGCGCCTAGGTATCATGTACATTTTACTCGCGGATTTGATGCTCGCGTATAGGTTTTAATGGACACTTTACTCGCGGATTCGATGTTCGCGCCTAGGTATCATGTACATTTTACTTGTGGATTCGATGCTCGCGTATAGGTTTTAATGGACACTTTACTCGCGGATTCGATGCTCGCGTATAGGTATAATAATAGGTAATTTACTCGCATATTCGAGCGGTCGATCATTCAATATTTATCAAAAGTTCAAAAATCCGGGTCCGGGATAGTTTGAGAAGTTCGAATTCGTTCGAGTTCGAATAGTTCAGCTCAAACTCGGGTTCGAGTTCGAGTTCTAGTCCATCTCTACTCCTGGGACTTGCATGTGAAACTATCAACGCGTTTCGACCACAATCATGGCCGTCATCAGGATACGATGTAAAACAAACAAGTGACATATAAAACTTAACAGTACCCACCCCTTTTGGTGAAACACTCCCATGTATTAGACAGACACCCCTCTGTGACCAGAGTGAGCGGAGCTGTCCAAGTGCTGACTTTTACTCTGCATACTTACAAGTAAAATAAAAAAAAAAGTGATAATAGGGCAAATAAAGTGCTAAGAGTAAGGGGCACATATTGCATAAATAGTAAAGTGCTACAATACAAAATATAATAAAACGCTAAATATAAAAAATTTTTAAAACAAAGGTATATCAATTTCAACACTGATATAAAATATACTACAATATGGAGGCAAAGTGGCAGAAAATCCAAGATAAACCAATTTTTTGCTAGCCCTATAAACACGGGGATCAAGGTAAACAAAGATGGATGTTATAAATGTAGTGGTTGCCAAGCATGTTGAAATATGATAAGTGGATCAAATTTCCCACATCCTCAATCAGGGAGGAGAATCCCCATTAAAGGTAGATTTTCCTGTATGACCACTCATATCATATATTTCATAAAGTGTCCCTGTGGGAATAAATACTATGTAGGCAAGACCACCACATCCATGCGTAAAAGACTTGCTAATCATAGAATTAGCAGAAGGTACTCCTAAATCTACAAGCGACAAGGATTATACATATGGCGAACAGTCAGTAGCTTGGCATTTTAGTGAATGTGGTCACCCAATGGCCACCCTCAGATGGATGGCTATAGATGGTGAACCACCCAATGTGGGACGAGATAGAAATAGGTTATTATTACAATAGGGAGGCACGATGGTTCAAGAGACTTGAAACATTGGCCCCCAAGGGCCTTAATGAACAGTGGTCACTAGCCTGTTTCATATAGACGACTTATACATGTGGACGTTGCAATGACTTTCGCTCCTCATTCTGAAATAGATCTAGCTTGATACATGAACATTGTATTTAGAAAAAAAATAGTTTTAGTCCTTTCCCTATGATATTAGTACAGAGTATTTATTTATCTATTATAATTCATCACTCTTGAGATATAACTAGTGCTACTTTTGGATCTTGAGCCTCCAGAACATAGTAGAATTGTTGAGGATCCCCTGTATATATATGTAAGAAGTACAGTGTTTGATGACTAGAGAATATATCCCCCATTGAAGTGTGAGCAGCCACAATGAGTGATTATCGCACTGGGCTAGCAAAAAAATTTTTGTCTTGGATTTTCTGCCACTTTGTCTCCATATTGTATTATATTTTATATCAGTGTTGAAATTGATATACCTTTTGTTTAAAAAATATTTATTTATCTTTAGTGTTTTATCGTATTTTGTACTGTAGCACTTTACTATTTATGCAATATGTGCCTCTTACTCTTAGCACTTTATTTGCCCTATTATCACTTAGCACTTTTTTAATGTTAGTATGCAGAGTCAGCATTTGGACAGCTCCGCTCACTCTGGTCATAGAGGGGCATCAGTCTAATACATGGGAGTGTTTCACTGAAGGGGACGGCGACTGCTAGGTTTTATATGTTACTTATATATATAATAAAACAGTTATTCATTTTAAGAAAGTTACAGTTTTTTTCTCATTCGGACCTTGATTTCCATGTTTGTTAGTGCTCAATACAAACCGCCACTATGTTTTTGAGGTGCCTGTGGGTCACAACTTCTGCTTATTGGTTCACAGTTGCAACAAAAATGAATTGCTTCCAGACACACATACACATGATCAATCATTTCACAGAACATTTTTTGGTAAGACAAAATCAGAACATTATCAAAGCGCAAATAATTCAATGGATAAGCAGACACACGTTTAAAGCTCCATTGAACCAGAAGTTCATTCTCATTACATCCTAGTTCAGTGACCATGGAAATCAGAACTAAATCTTGTAGTTTTAAAATTTTAAAAAAAATCCAGAAATAAAAAAAGTACAAATGCGTCAATATTGGGTACGTCTAGGTGTCCTGCGTCTCTGTGGCCAATATAGACTTATCCAAAATGAAGTGGAAGGCTGTCAAGTCTTCAGTAATTCAAATAGGGTGTGCAAAAAAACACCACAAATTACGTTTCGGCCTTGAGGCCTTTATCATGTAATGCTTGATACTGACTGGACAGGCTTTCACTTTATTTAGGATAAGTATATTAAAAAAAAAGCAACTGCAACCTACAGTAAAAAGATGTCTGTATACAAAGTACAGTGTATCTAAACATAGGATTTCATACACTATGATGGTCGTAGCAAAAATAGGGCATTGTTCCCTTGTTTACAGTTGGACACTTTTAATTAGCCTCTCTTCCTTAATGAGGTGTATTGTAAGTTACAGAGTGATACTTAGATTGTACGCTCTTCAGGGCAGGGATCCCATTCCTAATGTGTTGAGGCATGCTGCACTTTTTATTTATCTGTATAATTGCACTTAATACCTTGTTTGTATACTCTGTATTTTATCATGTACAGCGCTGTGTAACTAAGAGGCACTTTATAAATAAAATTATACATACCTACCAGGCAATACCAGTCATTTCCAAAACCATGGAGTGCAAAGTAGTACAAGTATTTGTATTAATCTTTTACTTTAAAGGACAATTATACTTACCTCCCCTTCTTCCTCCATAGCTGTATAGTCCCAAGGGTCAGGACCTAAATCACTAAGTCCTCACCTCTGGGTATTTTACTTAACTCCTGCAATACTGAAAATCTTCCTTGGTGTTCCTTTCTTCCACTATCAGTGACAGTCCGCAGTGCAGCCAATGTGAAGACACCTTACACTTGCAGGGTGTGTCTTCCCATTGGCTGCATCGCGTTTTGTCACTTACAGGAGAAGCGGAGCACCGAAGGAGGGTTTCAGTCAGTATTGCAGGCATTACCAGAGGTTAAGACTTATAGGGAGATTCAATAAAAGTTCTTATTGTTTAAAATGGTGCTAATTTTGCCCCAACCAATCAGATCTTATTTAACATTTGAAAGCTAACATATGATTGGTTGGGGTAAAATTAGCACCATTTTTACTGATAAGAAGTTTTATTGAATAACCCTGTTAGTGATTTAAGTCCTCACTCTGGGAGCAGTGCAGCGATGGAGGAAGTTGAGCAAGGGGGAGGTGAGTATAATGTCCTTTAAGTTAAATATCAGAACGTTCCATTTCCCATACAGCTACCTGGGCCCTTGTCTCTTTTGTAATGTTCATACACATATTCCCCACTGATTGTTGGAAAGAAGAAAGTTCAGTTTCTCACTGCTTTTCATTAATAAAATCAATAGATTCAAATAGATAATGAACATGTAAAAACAATGAAAGATAAGCTGAGAACCTACCAGCTTATACAGAAAAGTACTACAAAGATAAAGCTTACAATGTATAAAAGAAAAACTTTAAAAGTATAACTCATAATTCTAAGTATTTTGTGGAAAATCTGATCTGAGTTAATCATGGTTGACCCTGCAGCCTTCAATGTACTATTCAGTTGGTTTAGCAATTGGTAGGTCGATTGGCAGGATTATGGGGCATGAAGTCTGTCCATGTGTACCCAGCCATACAGTCTATAACAGAAAACATCCTGCTGGTCGTCCAATGGGTGAATTTCTACAACACCAATTAAAAAAAAAGATTTTTAGAAGGAAAGAAAATAAAACAGGAGCTTTGGATCTTATTCCTACGTTTTAATGTCACTGAGCAGAATCTGATTTGAACAGGAAAAGATACATACAGAAATAACACGCTCGGAATCTGCTCAAATGAACAGTCATACCCCATGACAAATGAAAGCTTTGGGCAACTTCTATAAGTGTTCCGGAACAAAATATATCTATCAGTCTTTGTGGAAACCACAGGCAATGACTGATCTTTCTTCCCATAGCTGCTGGTTAAATATATATATATATATATATATATATATATATATAAAAAGCAAGTAGGGTTGGTGCACGCACTGGTGAGGATACCTGTATTCTTTCAATGGATATAGAAAAGAAGACAAATTTGTGCAGCACTTGTAGAATGTTTTATTTTTTGTAAATCATCATATCAAGATAAGGCGACGTTTCAGTAACATCCATTACCTTTCTCAAGCCATATTAGAATCATACATATATATATATATATATATATATGTGTATATATATATATGACGTTCTTTTAGCATATCTTCATAAACTATAAACTGTCGGAGGATGTTTTCCTTTCAAAAGTTCATTAACTAATCAGTCATCAGTATCTCATTATAGCCAGTCTTTTAACATTCAGATAATTACTCTGTGCTGGTGCATTCTTCTGTGAATGTCACTGTCGGATGCAAAGTATAATCTACTCAAAGGAGCTCACAAACTCTTTCATTAGTCCTCTGTTTCCAATGTAGCAATTTTATCACTATTTATCAAACCTTCCTCTATGTTCTCTTTGGTTGTTTTATTATGGATCCCCTGTGCAGCATAACTGTTATCACCATTTTCCCAGAGGTAGAGTGTAAACATGATCTAGTCTAGATTATGCAGAGGGGAGCACTGCCAATTAACTGTGTTGGTTTAACACCAAACGCTACTGTGTAAACATTAAATACCGTATATACTTGAGTATAAACTGTCCCGAATCTGGGGCATTGTTCACCAATAAAATGTCAGAGGACAGAAGGACATCCCTTAAGACTTGAAGAAAAAAGGTTTAGGCTTCAAGTTCAGAAAGGGTTTTTCACTGTGAGAACGGTAAAGTTATGGAACTGTCTTCCAGTGGATGTTGTTATGGAAGGTTCATTGGTCAGTTTTAAAAAAAAAAAGCTGGATGAGTTTCTGCAAACAAGGAATGTTGCAAGTGTCCAATACACAGCCCCATAGAAAGTCCCATACACCTCTCTCACAGCCCTATAGAAAGTCCAATACACAGCCCCATAGAAAGTCCAATACACAGCCCCATAGAAAGACCCATACACATCCCCATAGAAAGACCCATACACATCCCCTAAGAAAGTCCAATACACAGCACCATAGAAGGTCCAATACACAGCCCCATAGAAGGTCCAATACACAGCCCCATAGAAAGTCCAATACACAAGCTCCATAGAAAGTCCCATACACAGTCCCTTAGAAAGTCCCATACACAGTCCCATAGAAAGTCCAACAAACAGCTCCATAGAAAGCCCCATACACAGTCCCATAGAAAGTCCCATACACAGATGTGCCCTACATACCTTTCTGTGCAGCCTGAACACTAAAAGATAATTTTTTCCCCTATTCCCTTGCAGTCTGGGCTGATCTGAGTGAGCAGAACAATAATTGCCTAGCCCACTGAAATCAAGAGGATTCTCTCTGTTACAAGGTACAGCTTTCCCAGGGCTATGTGATTTTGTCCAGCAGCATCCAGATCACCAGATCAGCACAGACCAGAGTATAAACCGAGGGGAGACTTTCAGGATGAATTTAAAGGGAAAAAAATCTCGGTTTATACTTTCGTATATATGGTAAGCATTAAATATATAAGGGATAATACGCTACCTACAGTATAATATAAGGATATTACACCACCGAGGAGTTCCATGACCATATAGAAGCATGAGGTCACATGCTTTCATACAGATCATGGAATGCCGAGGTGAAGTAATTCCGTGTATTACTATAGGCAGTGTATTATTTCTTATAATGCATAAAGCCAGACAAAAATAAAAAACAGCACAGACACTCTCCCCCTACTCTAGCACTGTCTTTCCACCTCATTGTATTAGTCATTTATATAGGAATATTAAAGTATAATGTTTAGTGTATAAATAGTTAATTACCATTCCTATTGAAAAGAGAAAGAAGGACCGAACATCGTCTGTCAACAATAAACTGGGCTTCCTATATAAACACTAATACAAAGGGGGGAGAGACAGGGGGAGGGGCAATGGAATACAGGAAGTTAGTGACACCACTATAATATAGAGTCTTACCTCTGCACCTCCCCATTGATCCCTAGCCCTATGTTTTATATATATATAAGGAGACCATTTTGCTTCTTTGTAACTTCTTGAAGGGCTTCCTGTAGTAAGTAAAAGCATCTCCTCTAATGATACAAATAAAAAACTAGTCACGGAATAGTCAAGAGGGCATAGTATGAATAACGTCTGTAAAATCGAGTGATGAGTAGAGATGTCCGAACTTCGAAAAATCCTGTCCGCTCGAGGATCCGCGAATTTTCGAAAAAATGCGAAAATTCGAAAATCCGCGAGCAGACCCATTAAAATGAAAAATATCCTCGAAATTACGGGATTTCTCGTATTTTAGAAAATTTTCGAAAATATGCGAAATCCTCATAATTTCGAAAATTTTCGAAAATACGTATTTTCGAAAATCTTCGAAAATACGAGAAATCCGCGGTTCGGAAGGCAGAAAATCCGGAGAAATCCGCCGTTCACGAATGGGATAAATCCGCGGCAGATCCGGGTTCGGATCCGCGAACCGGCCATCCCTAGTGATGAGCACATTTTGCAGTAGACTATGTCAAAAGGATGTAAGGGACCCTAATAGAACAGAAACCTCTAAAAAAGCACAACCATTTTTATAGTCAGAATGTGTTTTAGTATGTCCCCTCAGTATGAACAAAGTAATTGGGGTTACAATGATTTTTAAGCCCCTTGTTGTACCACCCCCCTCCTTAGCTATGCATGAGGTGGGAGTGCTTGTGAAGGTTCTCATTCATCCAGGTCATGGTATATCTGTTGACATGGTGAGAAAACGGCTGGGCCAAGACAGCACTCTTACCAGCAGAACTGATCTCAACCCAGAACAGGTGTGTTCCTTGTTGGACTTGTGCCTGAATACCACCTATTTCAAATACAGGGATAAGTTCTATAAGCAAAAACATGGATGTGCTATGGGATCTCCAGTTTCACCTATTGTGGCCAACCTTTACATGGAGGAGGTAGAAACACAGGCGCTTAATACCTTTAAGGGCATAGCACCCAGCCACTGGTTCAGATATGTTGATGACACCTGGGTTAAAATCCACCAGAAGGAAGTACAAGCTTTCACAGAACACATTAATGCGGTGGACCAAAACATTAAATTCACAAGGGAAGAGGTACAAAACAACAAACTGGCTTTCTTGGACTGCTTGGTAGAAGTTAAGGAAAATGGTAAACTGGAAGTAGAGGTTTACAGAAAACCAACACACACAGATCAGTATTTGATGTTTGACTCCCACCACCCTTTACATCACAAGCTGGGTGTCATCAGAACCCTGCAACACAGAGCCGAGAACATCCCCACTAGCACAGAGGCGAAGGCTAAAGAAATGAAACATCTCAGAGGAGCCCTTAAAACTTGTGGATATCCAGACTGGGCCTTTGTCAAAAGAAGTAGAAGGAAAGAAAAGAACACGAATACCAACAGTGAAGGGGAAAAGCAAGACAGGAGGAAGAACATGGTCATCCCATATGTAGCAGGGGTCTCCGAGAAATTAAGAAGAATTTTCAAAAAACATCGTATCCCTGTCTGCTTTAAACCGAACAACACACTGAGGCAGCAATTGGTACATCCGAAAGACCCAATACCAAAACACAAGAAAAGCGACATCATATATGCAGTGCAGTGCAGTGAAGAATGCTCTGATTTGTATGTGGGGGAGACCAAACAGCAACTGCATCAACGTATGGCCCAGCACAGAAGAGCCAATTCCTCGGGTCAGGACTCAGCCGTGTATCTGCATCTTAAGGATAAAGGACATACCTTTGAAGATTGTAATGTTAACATACTGGCGAAGGAACGTGACTGGTTCAAGAGAGGTGTTAAGGAGGCCATTTATGTGAAAATAAAGAAACCAAGCCTAAATAGAGGTGGGGGGGTTCGACACCAACTGTCTGCCATGTACAATGCTGTTTTAACACCTTACTCTGGGCGTTCCTATAACACCTCTTAGCCACTATCTAATCACACCCTTAACACCTGGCTGTGATATGCTAATTGGGATTTTCAGGGTACATAATTGCCACAGATTCTTGTACAAGTCATTCTGAATTGAGAAAGCCAGTCGGATGACTAGCGAAACGTCTTCAAGAACTACATTTCAAGTCCAGTTGATCTAATTGAATACAACAGATATGAGGTGGGAGTGTTCCAGGAATGTCCAGATTTACGACTAGTCACAACCATTCATTCCCCCTTGGTTAAATAGATCCCATATGAATTTAGATATGTATATTGTACTGGGATATAGACCACATATTCTTCTCCTGTAGTATTTATCGATTCCTACAATACCAAACATAGCCCGTGTATAATACATATTTTCCAAGATATTAATAACTCTCCCTGACAATGGAATAGGTACGTTTTTAATGAGCCTAACTTCCCATTCACAAATATTTTCTTGGTTCCCAATTCACATATTCCAATATAATAATAATATTTTTATTTTATATGTATAGCTGTCCTTAAGGTGACCTCTTTGTAACCAGCAGACTTTTGGCTGTAGAGAATTCCAGATACACATGGCCCCACATTGACTAGAAGAGAAGTTCTGACTCCATGCTTCACTAACCCTAACATAAACACTGGGGACTGTTTCCAGGGTGGAATGGCATTTGTATTGGTCCTTTGAAAGAACTTATACCGATAGTTAACCCATTCATGCCAACTCACTACACACGATCATGACACCTCTCCCTTTAAAAATGGCTCACAGGATGTAACTCACGGGTCACCTCCACTGCATCCATAATCCGGTGGTCCTGATAAACACGAATATCCACCTGCATTCTCTTTGTTTGGTGAATGTAAATCATATTGCTGTGGTTCCACCTGCACATATTTACAAAACCCCATCTTCTTTACTGTGGTTATGAGAACTGGATTGGGTTCACATTCACTCACCCAAGTAGACTGGTTAACCTCTTGATGCCTAGTCTGCACACACTGATATAGAGAGCAAACCACCCACACTACCATCTTGTGACCACTCTGTGTGCTGGCAGGTACAGTTCTGTAAGCTGCCCCTCTTTATCCATTACTATTTCCTTTCCACTTAACACTGACGTTAGTACTGGCACTACCACATGCCCACAGCTACCCTCTTCTCAATATGACTGAGTGGATACATCCTTTAGGACCCTGCTCTGAGTCCTTACTACCTGCCCCACACACTCTTGCACTAATTCCTGACTGCTTTCCAGGACCTCAGGCAGATTGGGCACAGGATCAGGGATCCTACTCTGGAAATCCCTCTCTACTACCCAGAACATCCCCTCGGGGATACCTTTCCTCCCCCTCTAAATTCTCACATATAGACAGCACTGGTTTTGGTGCTAGCTGACACCTGGTCTCTCAGCCCTCCCTTCCAGTTACTTTGACATTCCCTACCTACAGGTACTATACCTGACTCAACCAGAGAGTGAACTTGGAGATCCCCCTCTCTCTCTCCATTCACACAATTAGGCAATACTGGTTCTAGCACTGATGGACATCTGCTCAGGTCTCTCAGCCGTCCCTCCCAGTTACCATTCCCCTTGTTACCTGTTCCCTTTACTGATTGCAGTGGGTGGTCACACTCCAGCGCAGTTGGACCTAGTGAGACCGGATCATTTAGCACAAAAGCAGAGACCATTCTCCCCAAATCATTCCCCAGTAACACATTTACAGGAATTCCATTGGATATCCCCACTTCCCTTAGACCTCTCCCACACCCAAGCCAAGTAAACATTGGCCACAGGCACCTGTGGATGACTCCCACCCTCTACCTTTACCAATAAAGTCTTCCCAGGAATAATGTCTCCAAAGTTTATCATCTCTGGACGCACCAGAGACAAGTTAGCTCCTGAGACTCGTAACCCCTGGGTAACTTTATCCCCCACAGTCACAGTCTGCATATGATGACATAAATTCTCTGTCTTACCAGATACGAGCATTACCACAGGATTGACTGGTGATGCTGGTCCCTTTCTTTCTGGACAGGAAGCTCTTACATGCCCCGTCTGGTTACATATAAAACATCTGTGTGTATCTCCGTGGTTTACGCTAACACTGGGCCTTTCCGACAAATTCTCACCAGCCTTGACATTCTGCGGCGTGGCTTCCCTGTGGTGATGCTCCTTCCAGCTTGGTGATCTTTGTAAAGATTAAGCCTTTGGATAGTTTGGCATCCTGTTGGCAACATACGTGTCGGCGACTTCTGCTGCTTTTTGCACAGTTTTTGGCTCCCGATCCAATACAAACTGTCGCCCATCTCCAGGACAGATGTTAAGGAACTGATCCATTACCATGAACTGATCCTCCAGCTACTAATCGACAGTCCTTTAATCCACTGGCGAAAGCTGATTCTCAAATGACTCACAACATCTGAGTAGCTGTCAGTGGGACCTCTCTGCAATGCTCAAAACTTTTTGTGCTACACCTCTGGCGTGAGGTTAAACTTCTTAATCAGAGCCTGTTTCAAAGCATCATAGTCCCCATCAAGCTCTGATGGAAGTTTAACAAAGGCATCTAAGGCTTTGCCTTTTAATCCAGGTGTCAAGTATCTCGCCCACTGCCCCTGTGGCAACTGATACTGTCTGCAGCACTTTTCAGAACTCAACAAAAAAGTGTCCAAATTGCTATCATTGTCCATGACAGGAAACTTGGGTGAACCATGCAAAGCAAATGGACCCTCTCTGGACTCACTGGACTGTGGAGACTGGGTCTGGTGCTGGTGCTTTGCCAACTACAATTACACGGTCTGCAGCTGCAGCTTCGAATTCTCTCTGCACCTGCCATTCAGCTCCTTCCCACTGGGCTTGCCTTTCAGCAAGACGTTACTGGGGGTCATCAAAACCCAACAATTGTAAATCCTTTTGCAAAGAAGAAGTACGGTCTTCCTGCACTACAGTATTCTCATGCTGAGAGGATCCAAGGAAACAGTCCTCTCTAGGATAGCTGTATCCACATTGCTTCCCAATAGAATTTAAAGATTGCAGAGCACTATGCAAATATATAAGTTATAATATATAACTCATTTGGAGTAGAGGTGCAAAACCTATTCTGGACAATATTATTGTCTAAATATAGAAAGAAAGAATATAGGCTGCAACACTCTATCAATTGTGTTCAGCTAAAAGTCCTTTATTTCAGAAGGGATATGTTAAAAACATTTAAAAAGGTTCAGGGTTATCACCAATCTAAAGTACCATACAGTAATCACAGTCTTAAATAACACAAGTGCTAAGACATATTATACAAGGTAAATGGGTCAGTTCCCAGTATATCTACCAATCAGTGTTTGTCTTAGAAGTCAGTGCTATCCATGTGGTGTTTAGAGGTGGTCCCTGTGGAAATCAGAGCAGGTGGGACGCAATTCGCTCCTCAACCTTGCCTCAACTGTAATGATGCCCTGTAATGATGTCAATGGTGAAAAGTTAAACCCGTTTTATTTCTAAAGAGTAGAGATGGCCGAACTTTCGAAAGTTCGGTCCATTTTAGAACTTTCGAACTATATGGAAAGTTCGAAAACAGACCCATTAAAGTCAATGGGAGTCAAATAGTTAGAAAAGTTTGAATGAAATACAATTAAAATATCAATGGTAACTTAATGTAAATGGCTGTGGGACCTGGGAAATGGTCTGGGGAACATATCCAGGTCAGGACTTGCGAAAAATGTTACTCTTACGCGCGCTACGTTCGGGCTCTCGCGTTCGAACATTCGAAAATTATCCCATGAACGACTCGCGGATATGAAAATTCGATATTTACTCGCGTATAGGTATATTTGACGTTTTACTCACGGATTCGATATTCGATATTTACTCGCATGTAGGAATAATAGACATTTTACTTGCGGATTCGATAATTCGATATTTACTCGCGTATTGGTATAAGACATTTTACTTGCGGGTTGGATATTTGATATTTACTCGCGTATAGGTATAATAGGCATTTTACTCGTGGATTCGATATTTACTCGTGTATTGGTACGATAGACATTTTACTCGCGGATTCGATATTTACTCGCGTATTGGTATAATAGACATTTTACTCGTGGGTTGGATATTCGATATTTACTCGCCTATAGGTATAATAGACATTTTACTCGCGGATTCGATTTTCGATATTTACTCGTGTATTGGTATAATAGACATTTTACTCATGGATTCGATATTCGATCTTTACTCGCATATTGATATAATAGACATTTTACTCGCAGATTCGATATTTACTCGCATGTAGGTATAAAAGACATTTTACTCGTGGATTCGATATTCGATATTTACTTGCGTATTGGTATAATAGACATTTTACTTGCGGATTCGATACTCACGTATAGGTATAATAGACATTTTACTCGCGGATTTGATATTCGATATTTACTCGTGTATTGGTATAATAGACATTTTACTTGCGGATTCGATATTTACTCGCCTATAGGTTTAATAGACATTTTACTCGTGGATTCGATATTCGATATTTACTTGCGTATTGGTATAATAGATATTTTACTTGCGGATTCAATTCTCACATATAGGTATAATAGACATTTTACTCTCGGATTCGATATTCAATATTTACTCGTGTATTGGTATAATAGACATTTTACTTGCGGATTCGATACTCACATATAGGTATAATAGACATTTTACTCACGGATTCGATATTCGATATTTGCTTGCGTATAGGTATAATAGAAATTTTACTTGCGGATTCGATACTCACGTATAGGTATACTAGAAATTTTACTTGCGGATACGATATTTACTCATGTATAAGTATAATAGACATTTTACTCGTGGATTCGATATACGATATTTACTTGCATATTGGTATAATAGACATTTTACTTGCAGATTCGATACTCACATATAGGTATAATAGACATTTTACTCGCGGATTCGATATTTACTTGCGTATAGGTATAATAGACATTTTACTCGTGGATTCGATATTAGATATTTACTTGCGTATTGGTGTAATAGACATTTGACTTGCGGATTCGATACTCACGTATAGGTATAATAGACATTTTACATGTGGATTCGATATTTACTCGTGTATTGGTATAATAGACATTTTACTTGCGGATTCGATATTTAGTCACATATAGGTATAATAGACATTTTACTCGCGGATTCGATATTTACTCACGTATAGGTATAATAGACATTTTACTCGCATATTCGCACGCCTCGAACATTTGAACATTCAATAATTATTGAAAGTCTGGAAAATATCGAAAATCCGGGCCAGGGATAGTTCGAGAAGTCCGAGTCCATTCGAACCCGAATACTTCGGCTCGAACTCGGGTTCGAGTTCGAGTTCTAGACCATCTCTGCTAAAGAGACCTGACCACTAAATATACATTTCTGCATATGCAAGCCCCCCCCCATTTTCCAAAATATGCAGTGCTCCCCAATCTGGAAAATATATCATTGCATTTTATAATGTTCTTAAAATACCATTGTTACAATAACTCCCAATGCTTAACCTCAGTCTCATTATAACATAATGGACATCAAATGTAAATAGGTGAATGTAAATGGTGTAGATAGGTGAAAGATCGACTTTATTTCCCTCATGTTCACTGTACTTGATGTTTTTCCTGGGAGAATTATAAACAGGGTTATTCAATAAAAGTTATTATCGTTAAAAAGGGTGCTAATTTTGCCCCAACCAATCAGATGTTAGCTTTCAAATGTTAAATAATATCTGATTGGTTGGGGCACAATTAGCACCATTTTTAACAATAACTTTTTTTGAATAACCCTGTAAATGTAAATTTAAATAAACCAATTGTTTTGCCAAATGACAGCTTTGAACATGGGCATTTTAGAAAATTTCAAAAATCTGTATTAAAGATAAAATATAATTATTCTATTCTGTATTGCATGTCTGTATAAAGAAGGGTAATAAAAATAGCCCTGTTATCAAAAAAGTGCTACATTGGTGTTAAAAAACTAATAACTAGTGATGAATACCAGTTTTGGGCTTGGTTTGGACATTTTTCATTGATAAATTGAATATTAGAAAATCAAGAACATTGCATTTAAAAAAATTCCTTCTGGAAATTCGGAAAAATTCCAGTTCAATTGGGTTTGAATTGACTTTTCAGAACTTCTATAGATTCTGCAGAGCCCCAGTCTACTGATAACATCAGGTACTTCCACGTATACGTTCTATTTTATACACTTGTAAGGGTTTTTTTCACCGTGGGCCCTAAACTTGTATCATTTTTAATTATAGGCCAAATTTTATCTATGCTAGATTTATTCATTAAAGTAACAAAAAGAAGTGTACTCTCCATATTCACACACTAAAATATATGTGGGAGAGTTTCTGCCCAAGTGAAAACCAAAACACCATAGACTGTAAATACCAACAGACAGGCTCACTCTACTCTAAAATTAACTTTTATTAAACCATTTAAAGGGAAAGCCAACTGATGCGTTTCGGGACTCACCGTTCGTATTTCGGGACACCGGAGCCAATTTTAGATGATTATCAAACGTTCAAGGCTATTTTCTATGATCCTTGAAAATAGCCTTGTACATTCGATAATCCTCGAAAATACGTTCGGAAATACAAAAGTAGTTTCCAATGGTATTATCTAATGTTCCAGGATTATAGAAAATAGCCTGAATGTTGAAAAATGGGCTCCAAAATCCCAAAAGTATGTTCCATTTTCAGATCTTCAGGATTTTCCAGAGATCTGTAAATCCAAAAACGGGATGAAACTTAACAGTTACAGCCATCTCTACTCACTGTAACTTCATAGTGACTCTGACAATGAGGGTTAAGAAACGTGTTATGAAAAAGTTAACTTTTATTATTAATGCCAGGACTGACAACATTTTTTTGCACAAAAGGTACCCCATTCACCACTCTGTATTTCCCCTGCCAAATCTGTCAAGTTCATAAAGGGGAACTGTGGTCTCCACACAAGTTACTTTTGGATTAAAAGCCAGGTTCCTATCTTTAAAATAAGCCATCAACCACCTCTCTGTGTGCAATACAGCCCAAGCTGTATAGAATTTACTAATAAAAAACTGAAAAGGTGGGAGAGTTTTATATGTCAATACTAAGGCTCCTCCACTCTCCTCTCCTCTATAGCACTGTCAGTATGTGCTTATTTCACTGTGCAGGAACACACACGCAGGTCTCTCCTAGCTGTGGGCTGTACTGTACTGACCCCTTCCTACCTCTGCCTGCTTTCTTATTTGTTATGCTACCTCTTAGGTCAGTTCTTTCAACTCGTTCTCCATTCACTACTGTTCTTATCAGCTCTGGTCTGGGCAAGGGGAGGGTGTGTGTACGGTCTCAGCCAGCAATAAAAGTTACAGACCATGAATAAGGGAAAGGCAGCAGGGGGGGGGGGGGGTTACAGTACAGCTCACAGCAGGGAGAGGTGTGTGTATGTTTTAAACTGCACAGTAAGTGCTCCAAGTTGTGAAAGGACATATTTCTATCACACACAAAAATATAAGTATCTTTACATTTTTTATGTTAAAAAAATAAATTGCAAAAAATCTTAGGAAAGCAATTCCTGTTAATTTACCTAAAGTCATTTTTGGACCACAGTTCCCCTTTAATAACCTCTTTCTGACCTGCACCTAATCAGTGCTAAAACTAATTAGCATTTAATGAAAAAGTGGAGGCTAAAAAGAGTCAGAAAAAGACCAAAACTGTAGAATGATTTAGGTTAATTTTGACTTTAGCTTTCATTCTCCATTTAGTGATTGAGGCATCTTCATCCACATGTTTTCACATTCTCTTCTGTATGGTTGCTACTTTATTGAAAGATAATCATTGAGGAGTAGAGAGTAGAGTAGGAGCAGAGCAGTAAAAGTTCGAAAGTTCTAATTCGGACCCATTAAAGTCAATGGGAGAGTGAGTCCGGATGATTTGCAGCTAAACTACCAATGGTAACTTACTGTAAATGGCTGTGGCACCTGGGAAATGGTCTGGGGAACATGTCATTATCACCAAAACTTTTATAAACACTTCTTAAACATGAACGGGTAATTGTCGGGTTTACACTACATACGCTACATTCGAGGGTTACGGCCAATTCAAGGGTTACCGAACTATACTTTCGAGGGTTAGCGGAAATAGAACAATAAATTCGAGGATTACTGAAATCAAACGATACTTTTGAGAATTACTGAACGATACATTCTAGGCTTAGCGAAAATGATCCACACATTTGAGGGTTACCAAAAATGAACGATACTTTCGAGGGTTACCAAAAATCGAAGGCTACATTCGAGGGTTAGCGAAAGAGACATTCTAGGGTTAGCAGAAACAATCTTTACATTCGAGGGGTACTGAAAACGATACTTTCAAAGGTTATCGAACAATACATTCTAGGGTTAGCGAACAGCTCATAAATTCGATTATTATCGATTTTTTCGACAATTATCGAAAATACAGCTGTGAGTCCAAAAAACAAACTAGTTCGAACCAGTTCGGCTCAAACACAGGTTTGAGTTCGGGTTTTTTTGTCCATCACTATTGAGGAGTTTAAAGGGTATCTCCACTGATAAGTCACCTGGGTTGTAATGATAGATATGTGTAAGGTGGAAATGTACCTGCAGTATCCTGTGTCTTTGAGCAGTAGTTTAGAAGAAATCCAATGAGTTTCCCCCAGAACGCTGTGGATGGTGCAGGTCCTCCCACTGTCAGTGACTGCCTGCATGGGAAATGTCTGACGCGCGTTTTCCTTTAGTGCATGCGCAGAACGTGAGAGGATCCATCGGGACTGTTGTCTGTGTGATCTGACTGGTTGGTCGATTCTACACACACACACGCACGCACACACACGCACACTTCAAGCTACTGAGTTCACTGATTAATGGAGGAATAATCACATGACCATCACAGCAGCTTGCTGACTTCACTAATTAATGGAGTAATCAGGTACTATCTTTTTCTCTCTCCCACTCCCTCCCATACCAGATTGCCTCATATTCCCAGCATCCCCTTTGAAATCAAGCATTGATCAATTTTTCAACCATCCCTCTCAGAGTTAGACACAAAAAAACTCTTTATTAAAAACAACAAAGTTCCCCTACTTACAGTAATGTGGGAAGAGTGTTTTAACTTTTTCTCCCCTGTTTCTCTGTGCATGATCAGCTGTAAAAATGAACTTAGAGAGTCAGGGAGGAAAGGATTTCTTACTGCAGCCAAGTGGGTGTGTCTGCTACCATGATGATGCAAATTGAGTGACAGCACAGTACAGGGGAAGACACATCCCCAGGAACCTGCACAACTTTCCCATGCTGCTGCAATCAAACGAAAGGGAATTCTGGGGAAAAAAGGTAGGGGGAGGGTTGAGGGATGGTGTACTTTAAAATAAACCCCCCCCCCCCAAAAAAATGCTTTTTCCTCAGTGGAGATACCCTTTAAAGAGTATCTATACTTTATATATACAAAATGTATACCTTTAGATACAGAAAGATCCCACTGCGTCAAAACCTTTTTCCAGATTTTAAATCTGAGCTGTAGATCCTGAGAAATAGTCATTTTAATCACAGCATTTACAGGGAATGACCTGTCACTCCACCTCTTACTAGGATATTGGCTGCCTGCCAGCTCACTTTCTGTAACAATTAAGAAAATCAGCAGAGAAAAGAAGGCATAGGGAAGGAGGGGGAGAGCAGTGTCCATGGTGAGGCTGTGCAGAACTTACAAGTGTCGCAGACACTACAAGAAAGCAGTGAGTAAGGGAGGGTGGGGGCAATTAGGAGCACTCACTTAACATTAATAATTTAATGACAAAGCAAGCACAGATAAATATGTGAGTACCATCATTCTACTTGTCTCAAATTGTAAATGTAAAAAATATATAGTGACCATTTAAAACCACTGAAAACTTCACATGCAAGTTAAGATTGAAGAGCTTGAAGTTTTATTTCATTCTTCAAACTCATTCCTGTGGTTGGTATTTCACATCTCACTTGATACTTGTGCAAATGTATCTGAGAATGTTATTTCAGTTTCTCAAAGGATTTCTGGCCATGACCTCATCAATTTTTGAAGGGCTTGTTCAGGAATATCTGGATCTGCTTTAGGAACTAGGGAATACATATGGACAGAAACATACTGGCTCTATCTGAGATCTAGACATACGTTCCTTGGATATTGTTAATGTTTATATAAGGTTAAGTAAACTAGATAATGAGGTTATTCTCAGTGAAACATCTGCCATCGTATATCTACTGAAAAACTGTAAATTTACAATGAAAGTGAAAGTTTGTGTTTCTCACTTGAACAGCCAACACTGACCCATAAGTTCTCTTTTTAAAGTACTTAAACACTGTTTATTCATGAAATATATGGGAGATTAAATTAGTATTTATTATAGTAAAGTATAACAGGTTTTCACACTAGCAAGGTGAAAGTAACATATCACAGGATTTGCAGGAATGGGTAGAATCTTTGGGGATAGTGTTCCCTCTACGCTGTGCACTCTTTTGCATGCACTCCACCTGTGCTGGACTGGACTGTTGGGGCCTCCAGGAAATCTGAGACCAGGGGCCCACCAGGACGAGTTTAGGGGCCCACCTAACATTTCATATGCATTTCTTTCTGTCCCTTTGGCTCTGTATTTAAATTTTAGCACTTTTCTGTTTTCTTGTGTGAATGGGCTATGGGCCTGTCGAATTCTGTAGAACTTGAGGAAAACATATTATGTCTGACCTTAACTATAATGTTACTATATACTTAGAAAGATAAAGCCTCAGTATATAAATTTACATTGGACATCAGCTAAAACTTCAGTAAACTTGGGATTTTTAGAAATTTAACCTGGGATTAATCTGATAGATGGTCCTAAAAAATGTCCCTGTGCATGTCTCATTGGTTTATGGTTAGCAGTGATTCTTTCTTTCCTTTGGAATATACAGTATTGTAAATCCAGTGACACCGCTCAGTGGAAATGAATGAGATGTTACATATGTGTTTTTCCTTAAACATGGAAACATACATAGTAACATTATAGCCAAGGTTGAATAAAAATGATATATGTCCACCAAGTTCTACTCTTAAACCGTACCCAAGATTCTACCTGAAAGATGGATTATTATAAATCACCAAAAATCTGCACAAAGGTTATTCCGTATAAAAAGTAGGTTTATAGGACACGCTAATAATCTCTTCCAAGCAAGAGTTTAACGGGCATGTTCACCCTAAAAATATTATTTTAATGTATGGTAGATACCCCCTGCCCACCCCCAACCACCATGTTATTTCTTTAAAAAATCAATTGGAACTGCACTTACAGCCCTTCGCTCCCGTGGCACACTGCAAGTTCTGGCAAGCAGGGAGCCGGACCGGTAGCCTTGTCTGTGATTGGCTGAGACGCAGATGTGGCTGCCGTCAATGTAGAGTGCGGTGGGAACGAAGGGCTGTAAGTACAGTTCTGATTGGTTTTTTTAAGTAATAAGTCATCAGTTAGGGGTGAGCCGGGGGTATCAACCATATGTTAAAAGGATTTAATGCTAGGTGGAAGGACGAGCATGGATGGATCTGGATGGTGGGCAGGAGGGGGCTCCCCTGCGCATGTCCTTACTGAGGTTAAGGAAGCACCGCATGACTCACAGAAACCTCCTACTCTTCACTTTTTGGAAATTTGGACAGACACTGCAGGAGAACCATAAGGAGCAGACATGTAAGGTAAGGATTTTTTTAAACTTTACAGTGGGGGCAGTAGTGGGTTAAATATTAGTTTTGGCGGTGGACATGCCCATGTATTGTTTATATTTAGCTGTATGTGATGCAGAGTATTTTTACAAAGTGTCTAAAAATATGCCAATTGCAGCTTTATAAATTTTAAATGACGACAAATGTTTTCGTAAAGCTCTAAGACACATCTTGGAATTAAACCGATTTCTTTATCAGTTGTACTTGGAACCTCTATATGCTTTGCTGATACTTGCTGAAAAATAAAAATCTATCACACTGGCCTGCAGTCTGAATTCATCAAGCACTTAAGCCTCGCTGTAGACTGCAGCATGGAAATTATTGCCAAGCGAGCGTAATATGATAACACTGCTTGATTATACATTCATAATGTGCTCACTTGACTGTCCGCAGCCTCAAACAAGCTGATTTAATGGTTAATATTAATAATTAATTTATATAAAGCTTATTAACTCTTTCAGTCCAAACACAGTTAATAGTGATATGTAGAATTTGACCCATATTCTCTTCTGCTGTCTATAAGGCTGTGTACATATGGGTCCATTATTTGGCCTAAATGATAGAAATTTTGCTCACAACTAGAGATGGGCGAACCTCCTAAAATTGTTTCCGATTTCGGATTTTTGAAATTTCAAAAAGATCCAAAATCGGACCCATAAAGGTCAATGGTAGAATGGGGAGACAAAAATCTGAAAAGCTTGAATAAAATAAGGTTAAAATAGCAATGGTAACTTACTGTACATGGCTCTGGGATCTAAGAGAAACGGTCAGGGTAAAATATCCAGAACTTGATATAAAACAACTTCCTTCACATGTATGCTATTTTCAAGCTTCCGCTCTCCAGATTTGATAATTATCCCAAATACGGAATGGAGGGTTCACAAATTCTGTATTTCTCCCCTATACAAAATTGAGGCTTATCGAATTCTGTATTTTTCCCATGCACAGAATCAAGGGTTCACGAATTCTGTATTTCTCCCATATACGAAATTGAGGCTTAAAGCATAAGTGCACTTTAAAAACAAGTATAGTTTAAAGGGAACTGTGGTCCAAAAATGTCTTAAGGTAAATTGGTAGGAATTGCTCTCCTGAGAATTTTTGAAAATTGAAAATAATGAAATTTATTTTCATTATTTATTTTGCATAGTTTTGAAGATATTTACATTTTTGTGTGTGATATGGCAGCAACATCACCAGGTCCCCTGCACTTCCTGCTTCCTGCTCTGTAACCAGTTAATCTGCCCTATGTCTCCTCCTCCCCTTTGCAGCCCCCCTGGTCCCTCCCACTCATGGACCCCATGGTCCCTCCAGTTGCAGGCCCCCCTTGGCCCATTCTCTTAGAGCCCCATGTGGCCCCGCCCACCCATGGGTGCCTAAGCCCCGCCCACCCATGGGTGCCTAAGCCCCACCCACAAGCGGGCACCCACCCACTTGCAGGCACATAAGCCCCGCCCACTCGTGGATGCACAAGCCCCTCTCACTCGTGGGCATACAAGCCCCACCCACTTGCGGGTGCCATGGGCCACTCAGACCCCCCCCCCCCCACACCCCACACCCACAGAAAACTTTGTGGAAACAGCCTTCTCAGGCAGAGTCTGGTGGTTGGGAAGAATTATAGTTTCCAGGTATGGTCAATTTAAAATAACCTATTTTTCAGTATAGATGCCCTTTAAGATTCCATTTCCTGATACAGATACTGTATACTAATATATAGAATATATAGATCTGATTGAGCTGGTGTTACTGGTATATTTTTTATATTGTACGTAAAAACTAAAGGCTGAGAATATGGTTTTTCAAAATGCATTGCTTTATAGTTCACCTCTTTATCTGCTATAATTGTATGGATGCAACAATTATTAAAGTAAGTAAATGCTGAACACTACAGTATAATAACCAACACTTTTGTGATTTCATACAAAATGAGGCAGAAAATAACCTACTTATGAGCATAAACCATGTTATTTCATTTGATCTATATGTTCCCTTTAAAGGGCATCTTCAAAAGGAAAATAGTTTTTTTCTTTTTTTTATTATTAAACTATAATTCCTTCAAACCACCATTTTGTTGCTCTGTCCCCCTTTTTTTAGATGTTCAATCTACCGTAATTCTTCTTAATAAAAACTTCTTTATTATAACCTCTTTTGCTGTTCACCATGCTGGTGTACCAACCTGTCAGGGTGACAGAAAGGTTATGAGAAGAAAGGATTTGTTATGTGTAAATTACCCTCTCCAAGTTCTGGGTGGTAGTGATTACTGAGCATGCTTGACTACCCAGAGAGTCAGGTGAGATGGAAGGAAGAGTCAGTTAAGAGAGGGAGGGGGATACCGAGCCTGTACAAAACAAGCAAAGTAAACTGTAACCCAATGTCAGGAAAGTGTGTAGTGTGGCTTCTCCTGCACAGTGTCGCCAGCGAGCACAGCCTCAGACTCCCTCAGTGTGTAAGGGAGACAGGACGACTTTCCTCCCCTCTGCTGTGTGAAGGACCTGCAAGCTGCAGAGAAGGTAAGGGAATCTACAGCCCTTCTCTCTCACAATGTGAAAACAGCCTTTTCAGGCAGAGTTCTCACTCTGCCTGAAAAGGCTGTTTCCACAGAGTTTTCGGGGGGTAGGGGGGGTGTCAGAGTAGCCCACAGCACCTGTGAGGGGTGGGGGCGTAGGAATTGAGTGGGCGGGGCTTAGGCACCCGTGAGTAGGCAGGGCCACATGGGGCTGTAAGGGAATGGGCCAAGGGGGCCTGCAACTGGAGGGACCAGGGGTCATGAGTGGGAGGGACCAGGGGGCTGCAAAGGGGAGGAAAGAACAGGGCAGATTGACTGACAGGTTTCAGAGCAGGAAGCAGGAAGTGCAGGGGACCTGGTGATTTTGTGCCATATCACACACAAAAATGTAAATATCTTTAAAACTATGTAAAATAAAAAATGGAAATAGAATGCAAAAACTCTCAGGAGAGCAATTCCTATCAATTTACCTAAAGTCATTTTTGGACCACAGTTCCTCTTTAAAAGGTCATTTTAAGGACAGTCATACATGGAAAATAAATGTATTTTGGTATTGGAATATTTAAGACAGAAACCAATATTATATTTGTGAATGGGAAGATAGGCCCATAAAAATGATATCCAACATGGAGACCTTATTCCCTTGCCAAGGCAAGTTACTAATATCTTGGGAAATATGGATTACACACAGGTCATGTTTGGTATTGGAGGAATTGATAATTAATAAAGGAGAGAAATATGTGGTCTATATCCCAATACAATGTACATATCTACATTTATATGGAATCTGCCTAACTGAGGGGGAATGAATGCGTATGGCTAGTCTTAAATCTGGACATTCCTAGACACTCCCACCTCATGTATAGCCCAGGAGGGGGGTGGTTCATCAAGGGGTTTAAAAATCCTTGTAGCCCCTATAACTGTGTTCATACTGAGGGGACATGCTAAATGTGTATGGATAAATTATCTTCCCGCCCCGGGCCACAGGACTTTTTCTAGTGAGTAGGGTATTGCATCAGTACCATTGCAATTAAAGATAAAGTCTGTGCATACAGCCAGCATCTGTATAATACTTTACAGTACGATATATTGTAGTCTCAAGAGCTGGAACACTAAAGGGCAACTATATTTTTTTAAATTGCCAATTATTTAAAATTATTCTCCTTCTCTACCTCCACTTTAAATTTTTAACTGATCTGTCCCCTTCTTCTTAAAGGGTATTTCCATCGTATTTTATAGCTTTCTTTTTTACTGTTTTACTGAAAAACAGGAGGTAAATGCACACAGTGTGAAGGAGCGTGGATGCATCAGAGATTGTCAGAGAAGCCTGCTCTGGAGGGGGTCTGTGGGTAAGTTTCTCCTGCTCTCCTGCAAGATTTACTGAAGAACGGGAGGTAAGAGATATTGCATTTACCTCCTGTTCTTCAGTAAAACAGTGAACAAGAAAATTATATAAAATACGATGGACATACCCTTTAAAATATCCTGTCATTCAGCCACTCTATTATGATAAACTCCTCTGCTGTGTGCAGTTCTGACAGGAAGACTGAGAAGGAAGGGGAGGAAGGAATTAATATGTTTAAATTGCATGTTTCAGGATTCCCCTCTCCCAGTGTTTACTGATTACTGAGCATGTTCAGCTTCACTAAAAGTCAGGTCAGATGAAAGGAGGAACAGGTTAAACGAGGGAGGGGGATACTAAGACTGAGTAAAACAATACTTAAGTGTTACTTAAGTCTTTAATTATATTGCATTTATTTATATACAGACAAAATGCTGAATTGGCAGATTAAGGTCATTGGGATAAAAATACTGCTCTTTTTTCTGAAAAGCATATGTATTTCCACTGAACTTCCCCTTTAAGTCATCCAAGCAAGTCAGATGACCTGAAGGACCAATAAGGGCAGGGTAAAAAGGGAGCTTCCATTATTATTCCTTGTGTTATACTAAATGCCACGAATAGTAAGGTAGAGGTACTGTAACAGAAAAACTCAACATCTAGATGCAGCATTAGCAGAAAGTATTTCATGAGCTGATATCAAGACACAACATTTCATGATTTCAAACTCAAGCAACTGGTGTGTGTGTGTCACTACCATCTTGTTTAGAGAATTCTGCAGATTTTGCATTTTGTGTGCATGTTTACCCTGTAACTTTTTGTCTCCGCACATGATTGGGTTAAACTGCACCTTTTTCCCTTTTCACGATCTACCTTGAGTTTGATTTTCCTGCTTATAAGAAACAGACACAGTTTTCAAATTGTTCATTCAACACAGCAACGCAACTGTTGCTTCATTTCACAATCACAGTAGTACACATGTATATACACATGTATAGACTTTGCTCATGTTACTAAGGCTGGCAAATTATTACCATTTTTTTTTTTTGCATTGTTTGTTTTGCTTATTATGAATCAATATGTTTTAACTCAACTACCAAACAAAATCTTTGGACTGTCTGTAATTTATTGAACAATTATGAACAAGCTCCGTTCCAAAGACAAATCTGCTTCAGTAGCTGTAAGACGTGCCAACTGAGCATGCTCCGCTGTGTGTGAGAAGGCTGCACAAGGATTTTTTTGTATCAGAGTAGCTCCTGAGGTATCCGAGCAAGCAGAACTCTAATTACTGGAGACCTTTGCTTATTCCTGCACCCCACACTGCATTAAGGTCACTCTGAAAACAATGATCCCCTTGCTTCACTTGATCATTTTTCTACAAATAAAAGGTAAGAAGCTTGCTGTGTCATTTTTTTTTCTTTGAATGAAAAGATCAGTGTACATTACTGATACACATGTATGTATATATATATATATGTATATATATATATCACGTTCAGTTGGTGTATAAATTGTAATGCATGTATGACCTCTACTGATTACCAATATTCCTGTACCTTGAATATTTCCTGTTCATCGTGCAGGGTTGTGTTTTGCTAATTGCAGTTTTATTCCTGTAAACAAGTTGTGCTTTTCTTTCTTTTGATCAATCAATAATCTGGAGATCTCATCACATAACTTATTGGCTTTGACCAGAATAAATTCATAAAGAAAAACAGAAATTTCACTTATTGTATCTTCACTCATCCCGAATTGTAATTAGGAAAAAAAAGATGCATAACTTGTAATAGAATATTTGATAACCAAATCAATGATTTTATTTAATAGCCGCCATTAATGGGATTACAAATGATTAATAAACAAGACAATCCCTAAACATCACTACTGAACAGTTCATTTATAAAAGTGAAGCAATCTCCCAGCTCTATCATTAAAATCTGAATGTTTGTCCTAATTCCACCCACCGAGAATGTTAAATATGTGGCTTTGTCCATAGTCATCTCTTTTTATGATTTAATTGCAACTCCGGAACATTTTTAAAGAACATCTCGCCTTCTTGCTAGTGCTCTATCCTGTGTTCAATTTAGTTTCAGTGTAATTACATTTTCCCATGGCAGTCCTTGATTTATAGCATTAAATGCAGATCTGAATGTGAACTGAAAAGTGACTTGTGTTGTTATTTTGTGCTCTGGGTCATGATCTGACTGTATTGTCCTTTTATATCTGGGGGAAAATACATTTGTGTTAATAATGGTTTTGCACCTAAAGCAGACAGACAGTGCCCATGTACACATGGAATCTAAATCAGTAACATATTACAGTAGATTTGTATATAAACCATCAATTTTAACCCATTGCTGTTTAGATTCCCAACATACTGAAAGCAATAGACCAACATTCTTTTGGTTTCTAAGAGTTAAAAACTGTTATTGGTCCCTTTGCATTTACAGGATATTAGCACGTTTAGTTGCCGTGTTTACTCTAGTATTAGCAGGATATTATAGTGATAATCCACCAGTTCATAGATGTCATAGATCTGGTGAAAAGTATTTAGCAAACCTAGAAAATAAACTGTCATATTATTATGGAAAAAGAACAGTTTATGTATTTTATTTCCAGTGTTACTTATGCTGTAGATATCCTTATAGATTGACACTTACAAGTGCAGGATGCTATACATCCTGCACTTATACCGTAGATGTCCTTATAGATTGACACTTACATTTAGGAATACAATCCTTTCCTTATAGTACACATCCTGCACTTATACCGTAGATATCCTTATAGATTGACACTTACATTTAGTAATACAATCCTTTCCTTATAGTACACATCCTGCACTTATACCGTAGATGTCCTTATAGATTGACACTTACATTTAGTAATACAATCCTTTCCTTTAGTAACACATCCTGCACTTATACCGTAGATGTCCTTATAGATTGACACTTACATTTAGTAATACAATCCTTTCCTTTTAGTACACATCCTGCACTTATACCGTAGATGTCCTTATAGATTGACACTCCATTTAGTATACAATCCTTTCCTTATAGTACACATCCTGCACTTATACCGTAGATATCCTTATAGATTGACACTTACATTTAGTAATACAATCCTTTCCTTATATTACACATCCTGCACTTATACCGTAGATACCTTATAGATTGACACTTACATTTAGTAATACATCCTTTCCTTAAGTACACACTCCTGCACTTATACCGTAGATTCCTTATAGATTACACTTACATTAGTAATACAATCCTTTCCTTATAGTCCACATCCTGCACTTATACCGTAATGTCCTTATAATTGACACTTACATTTAGTAATACAATCCTTTCCTTATAGTACACATCCTGCACTTATACCGTAGATGTCCTTATAGATTGACATTTACATTTAGTAATACAATCCTTTCCTTATGCTACACATCCTGCACTTATACCGTAGATATCCTTATAGATTTACACTTACATTTAGTAATACAATCCTTTCCTTATAGTACACATCCTGCACTAACATTTCTTCTAGAACCGGAACATCAAAAATAGATTTCAACCATTTTATTGGGTGCAAAATCCATAGGTCCACAGGTTTGACTTTTTGGTTCAATGTATAACTGGTATCTGAATGGTGCGTCAATTTTAAAGAAGGTTTCACATGGATCGTTCCCCTATTCTATCAGTTACATGTTAGGGATTTATAACCATGAAAGTAGGTTATATATATGTACATGGTAGGGTAGCAATATCTTTTAAGTTTTAACCCTGAATTGTGTGTTGGTAGAAAATCCTTGTATTCCATTCAATATTTATAACTGCCTAATGTTTTAAAAAAAATTACAACCTCCTTTCTAATATCCATTCATGGGTATGATTCAAAATCAGTTAATTTGCTTAAAATGTATTTGCTCCCCAGCATAATGCTTTGATATTGGCAGATGCAGTATGTGTGCATTAATGCCAAGTAAGATGTTGGTTTAGTGAAAAGGTTTGATCCATTCTCAGAGGAAAGGTTTATGGTCTAAAGCACACAAATGAATGTATTTTTTGACTGTAGTTAGATGTTCCATATTAAAACTGATTTAATTGTTTACCTAGTACTGGACATCACATAACCAATAGGTAATAAACTCACTGTACAAGTCTCTGTAATAATAATATATTCAAAACATTACATGCTTAATACTACTATTGACATACGAGTGATACTGAACTTAACTTTGTGAAGTTATATGCTTTGCTATCAAATCATTAGTTTTTGTTAAAAACATTAGGTGCTGTCAAAAAGACCAAAAACCATTACTGCCAATGGGCAAAGCTGGAAAAAAGAGATAGATAGATAGATAGATAGACAGATAAATATAGATAAAAGAGAGATATAGTGAGATCGAGAAAGATTTAGTTTAATTCTTTTTAATAGTAAAACATGCAATTCTACATATTTTGTCTTTTTAAAATTTTGTCCACGTTTTGTACAAATAAAATAAGATAATCAAGCTCATTTCTTTCCATTAGATAAGATAAGAATGTTTTAGTGTGGAAACTCTTTACAATGCATTGGAGTCCCAAGCTCAGTCTCCAATGGTAATGCCCTATGTCCCTTCACCAACTATTTTAAGGGTATAATAGTTTTTTCCTTTATCTAACAAGATAAATGACTTTCCATTGAAGAGAAATACTTTTTGGAAAAAGGAAGCAAAAGTAACAGCTGTATAAACTACAACAACCCATCTTTTTTTAATTGTGTATAGTACATCACTGTCCCGGTGTACAGATACACAGCAAATATACAACTGCTATAATAATGCATTTACCATGTTGGTAGTTAGTAATGTATCGCAATTAACTATACTAAAGATCCAACACCTGTGGAACTCCCCACGTGGCAAGTGAAACTCCATTTTAATCCCCTAAATTATAAACCATTTATAGATTTTAAATAATATGTTAGTTCCCTATAAAAATCCATGTCTCTTCTACATAGAAATTAAAGTATTTAGGGTTTGAATATGAAATCAAATGGATTTTACTGAAAGGACGTAAAGAAATAATAAATCAGTATAATCATAATAATAACTACCAAAATATATTCACACAATGGTGTGGACTTTAAAATACCTTCAAGTGTTTGAAAATAGTGAACTTTAAAAATCTATTTAGTCGAAAGAGATCAAGTATAATAACATGGGTTATTACATGCTAATTTGCACAATTGTATTGTTAATTGGTTTGCTAACTTGCACAACTGTTTTTAATTAAAGGGAATGTTCACTAATTATCAGTGTTGAGGGGAGGGATTTTGATACTTGATATAATGGATTCCTTGTATTCACTTTGGTATGCTTGATAAAGGAGCACACTGGCTCCGAAACATGTTGCATTTAATTAAAATTATTGTTGCAGTTTAAACTCCTGCGTTTGGCTCTCCTACATTTTATATCTCTGATGTTTCAGCTTGCCACGTGGGACAGAGTGGAGTGGGATTAGAGCCATAAAATAGCCAAATTTAGTGTGAGTAGCCACAGTTTTTGTTTGTGTATAATAACATGGGTTACATGCTGCTTATTGCATTATATTAACTGTAACTACAGTGTAATAAAAATAACAGATTTATTTAGTAGTTTCATAAACTATTTAAGTGAAAACTTATGTTGACCTTTTTAGAAACACGTTTCCTAATTAATGATTCCATTTCTTTGTCTTCTTAAAACTTTCCACCAAAAAACAACTTTGACCAGGTGACATGGCAGCTGATAATTGTTTTAACGGGAAGAGGAGCAGATAATAGAATGTTCAAATCTTAGCCATGAAATGACAGAACTTAGAATGTAAGTACAGGTTAAACATTCCCTCGGCATACTGGCATTGGTCGATCACTTTTTAACTTTCAGCTAGGAAATCGGCGGTTATCATTTTTATGTTTTATAAATAAGCAGTTTATATTTCAACCAAAGAAAGAATTAATCTATCAGCGCTCTTATAAATATGGCCTTAAACCATTTTAACCAAAGCATTTCAGGTCCTTTGGATAAATATTCTTATCGGCTTTATAAATATCACCCCATAAGACATTTCCCTTGAAATACCATTCAGTTACTGTGTATCCACAAAAATAAAAGGGTTTAAGTGAGAAGCCATGTGCCTCTGAACAATTAGGCAGTGACTGATTGGTTAAGACCGGTTTAACTTAGAAGTCAAAATGTATTAATAGCAATGTGTTCTGTCCGTTAAACTGCTGGGAACTTTCTATTATATTCGGTCACCCTTAGTTGTGAAGTCTGTGCTATGAATACCTTTTGATACCTTTCTAGTTGCAGCAGTACAAGCAGGTAGACTTTGGTAGGAGTAGGTTAAATCACACGTCTACCAATGCAGTGACTAAACCCGAATGGAAGGACATCCTCATGTATATAAGTGCAATCTACTTAACGTCTGCTCTGCTGTTTGCCTCAGTTTACTATATAATATTACAATTGAGCACAAAATAGGTCTATACATGAAACCCCATGACTAATATTGTTATATAATCCACACCTTCCATTAATGTCTATGGTGCCAGGCTATAAATAATATTTGTATAATCGGGGGTCACAGTCCTGTACCCCTAGGGGGAATTCTGTGTAATGTCAGTCTGGTGCGCAGGGGGGTGTTTGTTTAGTGCTGAGGGGACACACAATCTGGTACACAGCAAGAGGGTTGATCACATATGATACAATCAGATGCAGGGGAGGCTCTTAGATGTGCAGATTACAATTCACTTTATAATAACAACACATTGAAGTATTTTTACAATAAAGATAAACAATAGAATCAATTATTCCAAACTGCACCGTATACACTATATTGCTTTTGAGAGGGACTAGCAACAACTACAAATTTTTCACAGGAAAACAAATCTATTATTGTTATTATAATGTTCCTCCTAAAAGCAAAATCTACCTAACTAAAAATGGATCTCCTCATGTTATCTGTTGAATTATACAAACACACATTTATTAACCTTATACATATTCCTCACCAAGTATAGGATACTTTTTGTTCCCAGTAAAATCCCACACAAACGCTATATATAGGGCGCATTTAACTTGCCTTTTATACTGTACTAGGAAATGGGAATAAAACATAGCAGAAATTGGCAACTGTAGGATTCGATAGCAGGAGGCGTGAAGAACATACACAGCATTTGAAATAAGATCAAGATGGGTGGAAGTTGGTTTCAATTACAAAAAAAAACAACAAAAGTCTGAGTGGGGTGATTATTAATATTAAATAACTTTGTTTAAGTACCTTTGTTTCCCCCCCTCTATTTTAGATATAAGGTTTTAAAGTGTCTGGAATGTGATGGTGATGGGTGACAATTTTCATCCTTGAAATGTCACAGTCAAATCCTCGGCTTGGAACAATGTTTTTATAATGTGTTGTATTTCATGTGACAATATTGTTTTTTTCTTATGGGGGAGGGAGTCCCATTTTGTGGAAAGTTAATGTAAATTTAGCATGAAATTGGATACTGAATCTTTTCTGGTACCGGGTATAGATTAATATTAAGCTTCTCTGATTTAGTGATTGTGTAACAAGCAATATTTTATAACGTTTTTAACATGTAGCAGATAATTTGGACATGAAGTTGGACATAAATTGAAAAATGTAGAAAATTCAACTTAATGTATGAGTTTAATTCTTCCAATAGTGTCAGGAAGGAGTTGATGTGGCCTTTAAAGACTTTGGAACAAATGGCTACATGTTGGTTTTCCTGTAATGTTATTCTACACCTCCATGCTTGTTCAGCCTGAAATGAGAGAATGAAAAGTAGTGATCGTAGCCATGCAGCCCAAAGCGCCAGTACAGTTTTCATTGTACTTTTTTTTATTCCTTTAAATTCATCAATTGATTTTTTTTAACAAATGAAACATTTTACTCAAAATAGAATATTAGTCATTCTGCTTTATGTCTAATATTCATTTAAATGACAGGAAGGTTTGAACATCCTTCTATAAATAACATTTATATGGATATATTATACCAGTGTTTCTCCACCTTTGATCCTTATGGAACCCTGTAATAAATGTCCATATCTCAGGGAACCCTTACATAAGACATCAGTACACCAAACACATCATTCATACAAATATAGAACATTGATAAATATAGAATATATAAGGATATAATAAAGAATATTGTCAGGAAAATGTGTAGAGTGACTTGGTAAGAATGGGTTAACTATTCCTATTAGTTCTTAGGACCAATAAACATTCCATTCCACCCTGGAACAGTCCTATTGTTTATATTACGATTAGTCAAGCATGGAACCAGATCTCCTTTCTCAGACAATGTGGGGCCGAACCGTGCATCTGGAATTCTCTCCAGCTAGGGGTCTGGTGGGTACTAAGAGGTCATTTTAAGGACAGTCATACATGTAAAATAATTGTATTTCGGTATTGGAAGGCGTAAGACAGAAACCAATGTTATATTTGTAAATATAATAATTTGCCCATTAATAGGATACCCAACATGGTGCCCTTATTCCCTTGCCAAGGTGAGATATTAATATCTGGGGAAATATGGATAACACACAGGTCATGTTTGGTATTGGAGGAATTGATAATTAATAAAGGTAGAGGAATCTGTATTCCATAGCCCAATACAATGTACTACTTCATTTTATTGGAGCTCTGCCTAAATAGGGGGAATGAATGCTTTTTGGATAGTCGTAAATCTGGACATTCGACACTTCCACCTCATGTGGAGGGCGTAGTTCAACAAATAGTTTAAAAGTCCATGTAGTCCAAAATAATGTGTTCATACTTGGGGACATGCTAAAAACGTGTGTATGGACCCAATGTTTCATCCTGCCCCAGGAACAGGACTTCTTCTAGTGAGTAGGGTCGTGAATCTTTTATCCTTTTTATTTTCTATAACTGTTGTACTTATTGTATGTCATTTTATTATAACACCATTTTATTTTGTTTTTGTATTATATGCACTGTCCACCTTTTGGAATATTAAATCTAAAATTTAATAAGTTTTGTCTTTGATGCTCTAAAAGAACTCAGTTAGCCTCTGATAAGTTTATATGTGTTTGAATGGAGTGTGCAGTGTAAATGCTAATTAACTCTGTGACTGCTTGTGAAGGACTGATGCTAATTAACCAGTTAGTTGCTGGAGTGAATGGTGTAGTGTTAACCATTTAGCTGCCAGGACAGGGGTGGGCATAGTCAGTGAGAGTCAAGAGTGGGTTTTTGGGGCGTCTTTAAGGCCGTAACTTAAAGTGGTGGCAGCGAATACCGATTAATTAGTCAGATCACGTGCCCAGCGAACTGGCGTTCGTGACAAATATAATAAAGAATATATAAAGATATAATATAGAATATATATCTGTATTCATTACAATGATAGATCCATACAGTTTGTCACAATCACTCGAGGACCCCTATGAACCTCTCAGGGCCCCCTAGGGACCCCCGTGTCCTCAGTTAAGAAACACTGTATTATACCATAGATTTTAATTTCATTCATCTTATTTAGCCATTCCAAGACGATGTTCATTACATACATTTTGATTGACTTCCTTTGTGACCTGTTTTGAACTGTACAACTGTACATTGTACGAATGTAACAGACATAAGTAAAAAAGCAAAAGTATATCAGCCTGTTAAAGTGACAGAAAACATTATATCTGTAATAATACATTTATCATTAGATATCACTATGTATAGCAGCGCATAGCATCAATTTATATAGGAAAAGATAATAAAGCTTTTATTGGGAATAAGGTACGCTAATATCACTCCTTTGTTAATGCTGTACTTCCCAATGACCATTTGAATTATTGGCGGAAAAAATTTACCCTCAGTGTTATACGGTGGTTATATTACCGAAATTCATTGTGTTAAGTGTAATAACGCAGTTATACACCAGAACTTTTACCAATACCAGACCAGGGCTGTAATCGAGAATTAGGTAACATAGCAGGGAGGCTTCTGAATTTAACACAATAAGGGTTAAACTATCAGGGACAATTCTGTACATGTGGAAATTAGACCCCCCTAGTTGACTTTATTGTAAAATAATTGAAAATTTAAAGCTTGAAAGTCAAAAGTTGCAGATAGGTTTTTTTTTGTAAATGAATAAAAATAGTCTGACGTCTCCTTGCCCCTTATTTACACTGGCAAACTAACTATGGGGAATAGTAATGAACTGACACATTCCAGTGAGAACTATTTCCAGGCTAGAAATATGCTCACTAATACATTATTACCAACTCAGATTTGCCATTTTTCCATGCTTAATAAATATGAATAAGCGAAAATGTCAATATGCAGCGTAAAGGGTTTTCACCACCGATTTCTGCTGCTTAAAGGGCATGTCCACCCCCAAAACTATAATCCGCCCCACTCTGCAGTGTAGTAAAATCCTTACCTTACATCCCAGCTCCAAATGGTTCTCCTGTAGTCCCCCCCACCAAAGTAAACAAAGTGGCCACCAGGAGTATAGCAGAGTCCATATAGGACTTCTCCCCTGGGAGAAGTTTGGCATGCACACTGCAGCCCTTCTCCCCCTCCCTCCTTCTTTAACCCACTTTGGTTTCCCTCCCCCTAGCGTAAATCCCTTTCTGTTTATTATAGCCCATGTTCCCCCAGCCCCAACCGCTATAATTATATTCTCAGAAAGTCCCCCGATCATTAATTACCTTACCTCTCTCCTACGCCGTTCTTGGTCTCTCAGCCAATCACAGACGCGGCTGCCGGTCCTGCCCCCTGCTTGCAGTTCCGAGCAAGCAGAGGGCCAGGGCAGTGCGGTGAAGGAGAGAGGTAAGGTAAATAATGATCGGGGGACTTTCTGAGAATATAATTATAGCAGTTGGGGCTGGGGGAACATGGGCTATAATATACAGAAAGTTTGTATAAAGGGTGGACATGCCCTTTAATAATTCCAATTTTGGTGAATACCCTTTTTGACCACAAGTTCTCCAGTTTTCATCTATATATATATATTGTCGTATTCACTGAAAGAGACTGAAAGGGATGTTAATTTTTTAGCAGTTATTGCATTTTGACAATGAACTTATTTTGTACCTCTATAAACATTACTGGAAATGAACTATATCAGTTTTTAAGGCTAAAAATGAATCAGTGCTGAATGAAGAACCAAAGCTTGTTTTATAAGGTCCATGAAACCGTATAGAGAAGTGTTCCATAAAAGAAAGTAGCTTTCACTGCAAATCCAATCAGTCTATGCTCGGAGCCATATTTTTTATCTGTTAATGTATTCAATTTTTTTTTAAAATCCTGATAAAAAATGAATCTTACAAAATATAATAATAATAAAAAATATAATACCATATATACTCGAGTATAAGCCGAGGTTTTTAGGTTTAAAAATCAACCTAAAAACCTTGACTCGGCTTATACTCGAGTCAATAGAAACTTACCTTGATTCCAGTTGCAGCTGCAATTCACGAAGGAAAGCCGGCAGTTCCCAGTAGTTCTTCGGGTGCGCGATGATGTCATCGCGCACGCCGCGGGGATGACGTCATCGCGCAGCCGCGAAGAACTACTGGGAACTGCACAGAGGGAGCGGCAGCCGGAGAAGAGCTGAAGACTGAGACCGGCGGAGAGCTGAAGACTGAAGGATGAGACTGAAGACTGGACAGATGAGACTGGAGAGATGAAGACTGAAGACTGAAGAGATGAAGACTGAAGACTGGAGAGATGAAGACTGGCCAGGTACGGTAAGTGAACTGGGGGGGCTCTAGGGTGCCATACAGTAGCACACTGGGGGGTGGCCATACAGTAGCACACTGGGGGGGCTCTAGGGTGGCCATACAGTAGCACCCAATACCTTTCTACTATAGGTGTTTGGAAACTACAACTCCCAGCAACGAAAGCATGCTGGAGTTGTAGTTTCCAAACATCTACAGTGGAATGGATTAGGCAACTATCTACCCTCGGCTTATACTCGAGTCAATCATGGGTTACCCATTTTGGAGGCAAAAATGGGTACCTCGGCTTATACGGTCGGCTTATACTCGAGTATATACGGTAATAGTAATTTTTTTTTTAGCTTTTTCAACTTCACATGAGTAGAGGAGAATTGTGTCCTTTAGGATATTACCCTGTTAATGGCCTAGGTTTATTCTAAACTATTCATGTTGTATCTAAAAACAATTACTGAATAATAGAGATGTAGTGTAGATTTGAATAGAAATCGTATCTGAGGGTTCTGAAGTTCTGATAAAACTTTGAAACTCAAATTTTAAACTTTTGTTTTTTCTGAAAATTCATAATCATCAAAATCAACAATCCAGCCTCATGTTTATTTCACCAACCACAGCAGTGCCAACCCCCTCTGTATAAAAGGCAGCGTTCTGGGCACCATTTTGTCAGTGTGTTGGAGTGTTAGTAGTAGACCTGATAGTGTTGGTGTTTGAGCTTTTGATTGTGGGGATTTCAGTGTGGGGGTTAACACTTGCTGTTATCCCCCTCTGTGTTCACACATCAACAGACCCAAAAGTCCTGTAAAGGAATAACCATTATGTTTTTTGGATTAGTCCTATCAGAGGGCTAGCAGGGGGATACACCAAGAGGCATACAGCTCCTGCTGTGGAGTTTAAGTCACAATAGCCAATGTTACAGTATATTGGTTAGCACGATTTAACTTCTTCATTGTGGCAGCCACCGCAATTGATGTTTTATGCCAATAGTGGCACTCTATTTCTTCACTTTTTAAAAGTGGCTAGATAGTTTCAGTCACTTTGCAGCTATCAGAATATAAAATCAACGGGGAGCCGATAGCTCTTTCTGCTCCACGGCTGTGTGTTTCTACTCCATATCTGTACTGTCAGCTTTCCTTTTGGTTGTTTTTTTTATATGTGTCTGTGTCTGTTTGTCTTAAATTAGATCAGAATTTTCTGATTCTTTCCTCCCATTGACTTCGGAATTTGAAAATTACAAAAAGGAAGACAAACTCGCAGGTTTCGAATACCGTATATACTCGAGTATAAACCGAGATTTTCAGGCTAAAAAGCCTGAAAATTGAGACTCGGTTTATACTCGAGTCAAAGACTTACCTGCTCCGGCGGCTGCATGCTCCGCATCCTCTGCTGGCTGACGTCACTATACGGCACCGGCCAGCGCCGAGTAGTGATGTCAGCCAGCAGAGGAATACGGAGCGTGCGGCCGGGTGAAGGTTGCCTGTGAGACTGTAGATCTTTAGTTGCACAGTAGCTGTGCTCTTGATCCCTTTTGTCGGGTGTGGTAACCATGGAGAGGGCTGGAATAAAAGCCAGAAGGAGGGAGGGTGGAGTATTGGATTCCACAAGTTATTCCGCGGAGCAGGTAGGAGAAGGCAAATGTGGGGAGTATCACAAGGGGGGGGAAGTACACTTATTCCTGCAGTGGCAATTTACACGTTTATTTAAAATATCCCCTTTTAGAATTATTATTATTTATTGTGAATTATTGTTAATACAGACTTTTAAAATGGAATTAGGAACAAATATATAACAATGTAATACAAAAAAACATGGTTTAAAATACATATTCATGCAGTGGATGGAATGTTTTTTTTCCTGAATTACCTAAACTTCATTAGCATATTAAACATTAATATTATGGTCTAACACAAGGACACAAGTTTAGTAGACAGAATTTATGCATTAACCATGCCAAACACATCATTTATTTGATTGAGAAAATGGCTTAGCTACATATTTTAAATTCGTAAATTAAAGAGGTATAAACACACCTGTGTGGGTGCGGAGCGGAAAATACGACCAGCAAAGTCGAAACTCCCTACTGAAACTATAAAATTACTAAACGAGGGAGTAGACTTCGAAATATCGTTAGTTCTGCATCGACTCTATTGTTATGACAATATAAATTTCATATAAAGAAGTTTAGAGGTGAAACTATATTATTATATATATACATTTTATATTAATATATAACTCTATAGCCCAGCTTTAGCAAAAAACTAAAATGGCTAACTATACATGAAATTACCCAACTATCTATTACATCTCTTTTTATAAGATTTCTTTCGTAGAGTGAAATTTATTAAACTCCCCAGAGTTTCACTGTGCTGATGTAAATAGTTTATATTTGGCGGTTTAAATAAAAGGCAAATGAAATCTTAGAATAATAGAATGTATCCCTGGTGTGTGGACTTGCCCACAGTCTCATTTATTCTCATTTGTTTGTTGTAACAGAAACTAATTTCTACTTTCGGATTTTTGAATGAATGGAAATGGATAATTAGAAGGTAATAGAAGCAACATGTCTAAAACTGCCCGCATTCTATTTCATTAAAGAAACCGTATACAGTACACAGTATGGTGTTGCTTTCAAAATTACTCACCCGTTACAAGTAAAGTGGACTGGATCGTGGATCTGAACACGATTCCGATGTGGATTTCCAAGTTCCACAGATGGTGGATTTCTGGAATTACAATTTCTGGATTTTTCTGTAACGCATTCAAATTAAAAAAAAAATTGTGTTTAAAAATTTGGGTTTTCGCAATTTTTGAAAATGATCCAGCCACATTCACACAATGGCAGCTATTTTTATCACTACCAAACCTCCTGGGTATAAAAGGCATCTCAAGGGGACATTTCAGTGTGTTAGAGAGAGTTTAATAGAGACCTGACAGTATAGGATTTGGAGAGTTTTGTTTGTGCTTTTCCATTTATAAGTGTAAAAATAACTTTTTATGATTGATAATATAGAATAATATAAGAAGATACATATCCCACCCCTCCTGGATATACTGGGAGTCTCCCTCAATTGGGGTGGTCCCGCGACGGAAAGGAGTCCGAATCTCCTCCCCGTCACCCCCATTTTCACAGCACCACGCCCCTGAACCACCAATGTCCACCCCACAACCCAGCCTCCTCCCACCTTGACGTAAATGACGTCATGCCGCACCGCCCCTCGCCCCACCCACAACGTGACGTAAATGACATAATGCCGCACCGCCACTCCCCCTCACCACGCCCCCCCCACACCGCAAGTACATAGTGGCAGGGTGGGATGTTTGAAGATAAGAATAATTATGTAATAACCAGTGAATGAGAATATAAAGAACGGGATCTGTCTCTCTGAAGCCAAATCAGTGGATTTGTGAAGGATTAATGAATCTACATATACAACAAACAATCTTACAGTTTGTGTGTATAATATATATATATATATATATATTTTTTTTTTTTTTTTTTTTTTTAATTTAGTCAGACAAAAGTGAATTTGAATTATTTACTACTTATTTCAATACAGTTATAATAAAGAGGATACTTGTATTTCATTGTCACCCTGCAAGAAACTTTTTATATATGTATGGCATCCCTGCCCACCCCTCAGATTGTTAAAAAGATTTAGAATACTACTTACAGCATCACCAACAATGGGCTGATTCGGCGCGCACTGAAAACTCCACAGGAAGCTTAAAATCAGGAATCTTTATTTAACAGATATGCTCACATACATTGGCTCCGGCCTTACGCGTTTAGGGCCCCACGTGGCCCTTACTCATAGGCTGAATGAGTGCTTACGCCTGCAGGTGGCCCACTTAATATTTAGGATCAGTATAATCTAAGACAGACATACCTCTAATGAAATTGTTAACCCCACAAAGGCTCATGGGAGATGCTCGGAGCCATATTTTTATCTGTTAATGTATTCAATTTTTTTTTAAAATCCTGATAAAAAATGAATCTTACAAAATATAATATAATAAAAAAATATAATACCATATATACTCGAGTATAGCCGAGGTTTTTAGGTTTAAAAATCAACCTAAAACCTTGGACTCGGCTTATACTCGAGTCAATAGAAAACTTACCTTGATTCCAGTTGCAGCTGCAATTCACGAAGGAAAGCGGCAGTTCCCAGTAGTTCTTCGCGGGTGCGCGATGATGTCATCGCGCACGCCGCGGGATGACGTCATCGCGCAGCCGCGAAGAACTACTGGGAACGGCACGAGGCGGGCAGCCGGAGAGAGCTGAGACTGAAGACCGGCGGAGACTGAAGACTGAAGGATGAAGACTGAAGACTGGACAGATGAAACTGGAGAGAGAAGACTGAAGACGAAGAGATGAAGACTGAAGACTGGAGAGAGGAAGGGGGTGAGACTGGCCAGTCGGTAATGAACTGGGGGGGCTCTAGGGTGGCCATACAGTAGCACACTGGGGGGTGGCATACAGTAGCACACTGGGGGGCTCTAGGGTGGCCATACAGTAGCACCCAATACCTTTCTACTATAGTTGTTTGAAACTACAACTCCCAGCAACGAAAGCATGCTGGGAGTTGTATTCCAAACATCTACAGTGGAATGGTATTAGGCAACTATCTACCCTCGGCTTATACTCGAGTCAATCATGGGTTACCCATTTGGACAAAAATGGGTACCTCGTTATACTCGGTCCTTATACTCGAGTTATATACGGTAATAGTAATTTTTTTTTTAGCTTTTTCAACTTCACATGATAGAGGAGAATTGTGTCCTTTAGGATATACCCTGTTAATGGCCTAGGTTTATTCTAAACTATTCATGTTGTATCTAAAAACAATTACTGAATAATAGAGATTTAGTGTAGATTTGAATGAAATCGTATCTGAGGGTTCTGAAGTTCTGATAAAACTTTTGAAACTCAAATTTTTTAAACTTTTGTTTTTTCTGAAAATTCTATAATCATCAAATCAACAATCCAGCCTCATGTTTATTTCACACAACCACAGCAGTGCCAACCCCCTCTGTATAAAAGGCAGCGTTCTGGGCACCATTTTGTCAGTGTGTTGGAGTGTTTATGAGTAGACCTGAAGTGTTGTGTTTGAGCTTTTGATTGTGTGGATTTCAGTGTGGGGGTTAACACTTGCTGTTATCCCCTCTGTGTTCACACATCAACAGACCCAAAAGTCCTGTAAAGGAATAACCATTATGTTTTTTGGATTAGTCCTATCAGAGGGCTAGCAGGGGGATACACCAAGAGGCATACAGCTCCTGCTGTGGAGTTTAGTCACAATAGCCAATGTTACAGTATTGGTTAGCACGATTTAACTTCTTCATTGTGCAGCCACCGCAATTGATGTTTTATGCCAATAGTGGCACTCTATTTCTTCACTTTTTAAAAGTGGCTATAGTTTCAGTCACTTTGCAGCTATCAGATATAAAATCAAGGGGAGCCGATAGCTCTTTCTGCTCCACGGCTGTGTGTTTCTACTCCATATCTGTACTGTCAGCTTTCCTTTTGTTGTTTTTTTTATATGTGGCTGTGTCTGTTTGTCTTAAATTAGATCAGAATTTTCTGATTCTTTCCTCCCATTGACTTCGGAATTTGAAATTACAAAAAGGAAGACAAACTCGCAGGTTTCGAATACCGTATATACTCGAGTATAAACCGAGATTTTCAGGCTAAAAAGCCTGAAAATTAGACTCGGTTTATACTCGAGTCAAAGACTTACCTGCTCCGGCGGCTGCATGCTCCCATCCTCTGCTGGCTGACGTCACATACGGCACCGGCCAGCGCCGAGAAGTGATGTCAGCCAGCAGAGGAGCCGAAGGAGCAGCAGTTAGCTGTGCTCTTGATCCCTTTGTCGGGTGTGGTAACCATGGAGAGGGCTGGAATAAAAGCCGAAGGAGGGAGGGTGGAGTATTGGATTCCACAAGTTATTCCACGGAGCAGGTAGGAGAAGGCAAATGTGGGGAGTATCACAAGGGGGGGGAAGTACACTTATTCCTGCAGTGGCAATTTACACGTTTTTTAAAATATCCCCTTTAGAATTATTATTATTTATTGTGAATTATTGTTAATACAGACTTTTAAAATGGAATTAGGAACAAATATATAACAATGTAATACAAAAAAACATGGTGTTAAAATACATATTCATGCAGTGGATGGAATGTTTTTTTTCCTGAATTACCTAAACTTCATTAGCAATTAAACATTAATATTAGGTCTAACACAAGGACACAAGTTTAGTAGACAGAATTTATGCATTAACCATGCCAAACACATCATTTATTTGATTGAGAAAAGGCTTAGCTCATTTTTAAATTCGTATTAAAGAGGTATAAACCACCTGTGTGGGTGCGGAGCGGAAAATACGACCAGCAAGTCGAAACTCCCTACTGAAACTATAAAATTACTAAACGAGGAGTAGACTGTCGAAATATCGTTAGTTCTGCATCGACTCTATTGTTATGACAATATAATTTCATATAAAGAAGTTTAGAGTGAAACTATATTATTATATATATACATTTTATATTAATATATAACTCTATAGTCCAGCTTTAGCAAAAAACTAAAATGGCTAACTATACATGAAATTACCCAACTATCTATTACATCTCTTTTTATAAGATTTCTTTCGGTAGAGTGAAATTTATTAAACTCCCCAGAGTTTCACTGTGCTGATGTAAATAGTTTATATTTGGCGGTTTAAATAAAAGGCAAATGAAATCTTAGAATAATAGAATGTATCCCTGGTGTGTGGACTTGCCCACAGTCTCATTTATTCTCATTTGTTTGTGTTAACAGAAACTAATTTCTACTTTCGGATTTTTGAATGAATGGAAATGGATAATTAGAAGGTAATAGAAGCAACATGTCTAAAACTGCCCGCATTCTATTTCATTAAAGAAACCGTATACAGTACACAGTATGGTGTTGCTTTCAAAATTACTCACCCGTTACAAGTAAAGTGGACTGGATCGTGGATCTGAACACGATTCCGATGTGGATTTCCAAGTTCCACAGATGGTGGATTTTCTGGAATTACAATTTCTGGATTTTTCTGTAACGCATTCAAATTAAAAAAAAAATGGTGTTTAAAAATTTGGGTTTTCGCAATTTTGAAAATGATCCAGCCACATTCACCAATGGCAGCTATTTTTATCACTACCAAACCTCCTGGGTATAAAAGGCTCTCAATGGGGACATTTCAGTGTGTTAGAGAGAGTTTAATAGAGACCTGACAGTATAGGATTTGGAGAGTTTTGTTTGTGCTTTTCCATTTATAAGTGTAAAAATAACTTTTTATGATTGAATAATATAGAATAATATAAGAAGATACATATCCCACCCCTCTGGATATACTGGGAGTCTCCCTCAATTGGGGTGGTCCCGCGACGGAAAGGAGTCCTGAATCTCCTCCCCGTCACCCCCATTTTCACCACCACGCCCCTGAACCACCAATCTCACGCCCACAACCCAGCCTCCTCCCACCTTGACGTAAATGACGTCATGCCGCACCGCCCCTCGCCCCACCCACGACGTGACGTAAATGACATCATGCCGCACCGCCACTCCCCCTCACCACGCCCCCCCCACACCGCAAGTACATAGTGGCAGGGTGGGATGTTTGAAGATAAGAATAATTATGTAATAACCAGTGAATGAGAATATAAAGAACGGGATCTGTCTCTCTGAAGCCAAATCAGTGGATTTGTGAAGGATTAATGAATCTACATATACAACAAACAATCTTACAGTTTGTGTGTATAATATATATATATATATATATATTTTTTTTTTTTTTTTTTTTTTTAATTTAGTCAGACAAAAGTGAATTTGAATTATTTACTACTTATTCAATACAGTTATAATAAAGAGATACTTGTATTTCATTCTGTCACCCTGCAAGAAAACTTTTTATATATGTATGGCATCCCTGCCCACCCCTCAGATTGTTAAAAAGATTTAGAATACTACTTACAGCAGTCACCAACAATGGGCTGATCGGCGCCACCATGAAAACTCCACAGGAAGCTTAAAATCAGGAATCTTTATTTAACAATATAGCTCACATACATTGGCTCCGGCCTTACGCGTTTAGGGCCCCACGTGGCCCTTACTCATAGGCTGAATGAGTGCTTACGCCTGCAGGTGCCCACTTAATATTTAGGATCAGTATAATCTAAGACAGACATACCTCTAATGAAATTGTTAACCCACACAAGGCTCATGGGAAATGAGGCTTATATTCCTTAGGACAATACACAAGGCAGACATACCTCTAATGAAGTCGTTATGTCACGTACTCACAGCAGACATCCTAATGAAGTTGTTAATCGATCAGCCCATTTTGGTGACTACTTTCTGTGTATTTGAACCGGCGAAGGGTTCGGGGCAGGCTGCACCCGGACCACCACTATTGGGTGGTGAGTATACCTTTGTGAAAAGTTTTTTACAAAAACATGGAGTCTGTGTGGATATATTTCTGGAGAAGCGAAGGGTCTGGGGTTTAAAATACACCCGGACCACCTGTGTTCTAAGTAAGCGGGAGTCTAATGTGGTAAGTGTTACAAGATACAGATGTATCAAGCGAATGCTTACTTAGACACACAGGTGGTCCGGGTGTATTTTAAACCCCAGACCCTTCGCTTCTCCAGAAATATATCCACACAGACTCCATGTGTTTGTAAAAAACTTTTCACAAAGGTATTACTCACCACCCAATAGTGGTGGTCCGGGTGCAGCCTGCCCCGAACCCTTCGCCCGGTTCAAATACACAGAAAGTAGTCACCAACAATGGGCTGATCGGCGCACACCATGAAAACTCCACAGGAAGCTTAAAATCAGGAATCTTTATTTTACAAATATGCTCACATACATTGGCTCCGGCCTTACGCGTTTCGGGCCCCACGAATCTTTTCTGGTACCGGGTATAGATTATATTAAGCTTCTCTGATTTAGTGATGTTGTAACAAGCAAATTTATAACGTTTTAACATGTAGCAGATAATTTGGACATGAAGTTGGAACATAAATTGAAAAATGTAGAAAATTCAATTAATGTATGAGTTTTATTCTTCCAATAGTGTCCAGGAAGGAGTTGATGTGGCCTTTAAAGACTTTGGAACAAATGGCTACATGTTGGTTTTCCTGTAATGTTATCTACACCTCCATGCTTGTTCAGCCTGAAATGAGAGAATGAAAATAGTGATCGTAGCCATGCAGCCCAAAGCGCCAGTACAGTTTCATTGTACTTTTTTTTATTCCTTAAATTCATCAATTGATTTTTTTTAACAAATGAAACTTTTACTCAAATAGAATATTAGTCATTCTGCTTTATCTAATATGCATTTAAATGACAGGAAGGTTTGAACATCCTTCTATAAATAACATTTATAGGATATATTATACCAGTGTTTCTCCACCTTTGATCCTTATGGAACCTGTAATAAAGTCCATATCTCGGGAACCCTTACATAACACATCAGTACACCAAAACACATCATTCATACAAACTAGAACATTGATAATATAGAATATATAAGGATATAATAAAAATAAATAAGAATTAATAAAGAAATATTCTGTATTCATTACAATGATAGATCCATACAGTTTGTCACAATCACTCGAGGACCCCTAACCTCTCAGGGCCCCCTAGGGACCCCCGTGTCCTTAGTTAAGAAACACTGTATTATACCATAGATTTTATTTCATTCATCTTATTTAGCCATTCCAAGACGATGTTCATTACATACATTTTGATTGACTTCCTTTGTGACCTGTTTGAACTGTACAAACTGTACATTGTACGAATGTAACAGACATAAGTAAAAAAGCAAAAGTATATCAGCCTGTTAAAGTGACAGAAAACATTATATCTGTAATAATACATTTATCATTAGATATCACTTGTATAGCAGCGCATAGCATCAATTTATATAGGAAAAGATAATAAAGCTTTATTGGGAATAAGGTACGCTAATATCACTCCTTTGTAATGCTGTACTTCCCATTACCATTTGAATTATTGGCGGAAAAAATTTACCCTCAGTGTTATACGGTGGTTATATTACCGAAATTCATTGTGTAAGTGTAATAACGCAGTTTACACCAAAACTTTTACCAATACCAGACCAGGGCTGTAATCGAGAAATTAGGTAACATAGCAGGGAGGCTTCTGAATTTAACACAATAAGGTTAAACTATCAGGACAATTCTGTACATGTGGAAATTAGACCCCCCTAGTTGACTTTATTGTAAAATAATTGAAAATTTAAAGCTTGAAAGTCAAAAGTTGCAGATAGGTTTTTTTTTGTAAATGAATAAAAATAGTCTGACGTCTCCTTGCCCCTTATTTACACTGGCAAACTAACTGGGGAAAGTAATGAACTACACATTCCAGTGAGAACTATTTCCAGGCTAGAAATATGCTCACTAATACATTATTACCAACTCAGATTTGCCATTTTCCATGCTTAATAATATGAATAAGCGAAAATGTCAATATGCAGCGTAAGGGTTTTCACCACCGATTTCTGCTGCTTAAAGGGCATGTCCCCCCCCAAACTATAATCCGCCCCACTCTGCAGTGTAGTAAAATCCTTACCTTACATCCCAGCTCTCAAATGGTTCTCCTGTAGTCCCCCCCACCAAATAAACAAAGTGGCCACCAGGAGTATAGCAGAGTCCATATAGGACTTCTCCCCTGGGAGAAGTTTGGCATGCACACTGCAGCCCTTCTCCCCCTCCCTCCCTTTTTAACCCACTTTGGTTTCCCTCCCCCTAGCGTAAATCCCTTTCTGTTTATTTAGCCCATGTTTCCCCCAGCCCCACCGCTATAATTTATTCTCAGAAAGTCCCCCGATCATTAATTACCTTACCTCTCTCCTACGCCGTTCTTGTGTCTCTCAGCAATCACAACGGCGCTGCGGTCCTGCCCCCTGCTTGCAGTTCCAGCAAGCAGAGGGCCAGGGCAGGGCGGTGAAGGAGAGAGGTAAGGTAAATAATGATCGGGGGACTTTCTGAGAATATAATTATAGCAGTTGGGGCTGGGGGAACATGGGCTATAATATACAGAAATTTTTGTATAAAGGGTGGACATGCCCTTTAATAATTCCAATTTTGGTGAATACCCTTTTTGACCACAAGTTCTCCAGTTTTCATCTATATATATTATTGTCGTATTCACTGAAAGAGACTGAAAGGGATTTAATTTTTTAGCATTTTATTGCATTTTGACAATGAACTTATTTTGTACCTCTATACCATTACTGGAAATGAACTATATCAGTTTTTAAGGCTAAAAATGAATCAGTGCTGAATGAAGAACCAAGCTTGTTTTATAAGGTCCATGAAACCGTATAGAGAAGTGTTCCATAAAAGAAAGTAGCTTTCACTGCAAATCCAATCAGTCTATGCTCGGAGCCATATTTTTATCTGTTAATTATTCAATTTTTTTTTAAATCCTGATAAAAATAATCTTACAAAATATAATATAATAAAAATATAATACCATATATACTCGATATAACCCGAGGTTTTTAGGTTTAAAAATCAACCTAAAAACCTTGACTCGGCTTATACTCGAGTCAATAGAAAATTACCTTGATTCCAGTTGCAGCTGCAATTCACGAAGGAAAGCCGCAGTTCCCATGTAGTTCTTCGCGGGTGCGCGATGATGTCATCGCGCACGCCGGCGGGATAGTACGTCATCGCGCAGCCGCGAAGAACTACTGGGAACTGCACAAGGGAGCGGCAGCCGGAGAAGACTGAAGACTGAAGACCGGCGGAGAGCTGAAGACTGAAGGAAGAAACTGAAGACTGGACAGATGAAGACTGGAGATGAAGACTGAAGACTGAAGAGATGAAGACTGAAGACTGGAGAGATGAAGACTGGCCAGGTACGGTATTGAACTGGGGGGGCTCTAGGGTGGCCATACAGTAGCACACTGGGGGGTGGCCATACAGTAGCAACGGGGGGGCTCTAGGGCCATACGTAGCCACACATACCTTTCTACTATAGTGTTTGGAAACTACAACTCCCAGCAACGAAAGCATCTGGGAGTTGTAGTTTCCAAACATCTACAGTGGAATGGTATTAGGCAACTATCTACCCTCGGCTTATACTCGAGTCAATCAGGGGTTACCCATTTTGAGAGCAAAAATGGGTACCTCGCTTATACTCGGTCGGCTTTATATCGAGTATATACGTAATAGTAATTTTTTTTTAGCTTTTTCAACTTCACCATGAGTAGAGGGAGATTGTGTCCTTTAGGATATTACCCTGTTAATGGCCTAGTTTTTATTCTAAACTATTCATGTTGTTCTTAAACAATTACTGAATATAAGAGTATGTAGATTTGAATAGAAATCGTATCTGAGGGTTCTGAAGTTCTGATAAAACTTTTGAAACTCAAATTTTTTAAACTTTGTTTTTTTTCTGAAAATTCTATAATCATCAAATCAACAATCCAGCCTCATGTTTATTTCACCACCCACAGCAGTGCCAACCCCCTCTGTATAAAAGGCAGCGTTCTGGGCACCATTTTGTCAGTGTGTTGGAGTGTTAGTAGTAGACCTGATAGTGTTGGTGTTTGAGCTTTTGATGTGTGATTTCAGTGTGGGGTTACACTTGCTGTTATCCCCTCTGTGTTCACACATCAACAGACCCAAAAGTCCTGTAAAGGAATAACCATTATGTTTTTTGGATTAGTCCTATCAGAGGGCTAGCAGGGGGATCACCAAAGAGGCATACAGCTCCTGCTGTGGAGTTTAAGTCACAATAGCCAATGTTACAGTATATTGGTTAGCACGATTTAACTTCTTCATTGTGGCACCACCGCAATTGAGTTTTATGCCAATAGTGCACTCTATTTCTTCACTTTTTAAAAGTGGCTAGATAGTTTCAGTCACTTTGCAGCTATCAGAATATAAAATCAACGGGAGCCTAGCTCTTTCTGCTCAACGGCTGTGTGTTTTCTACTCCATATCTGTACTGTCAGCTTTCTTTTGGTTGTTTTTTTTTAATGTGTCTGTGTCTGTTTGTCTTAAATTAATCGAATTTTCTGATTCTTTCCTCCCATTGACTTCGGAATTTGAAATTACAAAAAGGAAGACAAACTCGCAGGTTTCGAATACCGTATATACTCGGTATAAACCGAGTTTTTCAGGCTAAAAAGCCTGAAAATTGAGACTCGGTTTATACTCGAGTCAAAGACTTACCTGCTCCGGCGGCTGCATGCTCCGCATCCTCTGCTGGCTGACGTCACTATACGGCACCGGCCAGCGCCGAGAAGTGATGTCAGCGCAGAGGATCAAGAGCACAGTAGCTGTGCTCTTGATCCCTCTGTCGGGTGTGGTAACCATGGAGAGGGCTGGAATAAAAGCCAGAGGAGGGAGGTGGAGTATTGGATTCCACAAGTTTATTCCACGGAGCAGGTAGAGAAGCAAATGTGGGGAGTATCACAAGGGGGGGAAGTACACTTATTCCTGCAGTGGCAATTTCACGTTTTTTAAAATATCCCCTTTTAGAATTATTATTATTTATTGTGAATTATGTTTAATACAGACTTTTAAAATGGAATTAGGAAACAATATATAACAATGTAATACAAAAAAACATGGTTAAAATACATATTCATGCAGTGGATGGAATGTTTTTTTTCCTGAATTACCTAAACTTCATTAGCATAATTAAACTTAATATTATGTCTAACACAAGGACACAATTTTAGTAGACAGAATTTATGCATTAACCATGCCAAACACATCATTTATTTGATTGAGAATGGCTTAGCTACATATTTTAATTCGTAAATTAAAGAGGTATAAACACACCTGTGTGGGTGCGGAGCGGAAAATACGACCAGCAAAGTCAAACTCCCTACTGAAACTATAAAATTACTAAACGAGGAGTAGACTGTCGAAATTCGTTAGTTCTGCATCGACTCTATTAGTTATGACAATATAATTTCATATAAAGAAGTTTAGAGGTGAAACTATATTATTATATATATACATTTTATATTATATTTATACTCTATGTCCAGCTTTAGCAAAAAACTAAAATGGCTAACTATACATGAAAATTAACCCAAACTTCTATTACATCTTCTTTTATAAAGATTTCTTTCTGTAGAGTGAAATTTATTAACTCCCCAGAGTTCACTGTGCTGATGTAAAAATAGTTTTATTTGGCGGTTTAAATAAAAGGCAAATGAAATCTTAGAATAATAGAATGTATCCCTGGTGTGTGGACTTGCCCACAGTCTCATTTATTCTATTTGTTTGTGTAACAGAAACTAATTTCTACTTTCGGATTTTTGAATGAATGGAAATGGATAATTAGAAAGGTAATAGAAGCAACATGTCTAAACTGCCCGCATTCTATTTCATTAAAGAAACCGTATACAGTAACAGTATGGTGTTGCTTTCAAAATTACTCAACCCAGTTACAAGTAAAGATGGACTGGATCGTGGATCTGACACCGATTCCGATGTGGTTTCCAAGTTCCCCAGATGGTGATTTTCTGGAATTACAATTTCTGGATTTTTCTGTAACGCATTCAATTTAAAAAAAAAATTGTGTTTAAAAATTTGGGTTTTCGCAATTTTTGAAAATGATCCAGCCACATTCATCACAATGGCAGCTATTTTTATCACTACCAAACCTCCTGGGTATAAAAGGCATCTCAATGGGGGACATTTCAGTGTGTTAGAGAGAGTTTAATAGAGACCTGACAGTATAGGATTTGGAGAGTTTTGTTTGTGCTTTTCCATTTATAAGTGTAAAATAACTTTTTTATGATTGAATATAGAATAATATAAGAAGATACAGATATCCCACCCCCCTGGATATACTGGGAGTCTCCCTCAAATTGGGGTGGTCCCGCAACGGAAAGGAGCCCTGAATCTCCTCCCCGTCACTCCCCATTTTCACACACCACGCCCCTGAACCACCAATTCACCCCACAACCAGCCTCCTCCCACCTTGACGTAAATGACGTCATGCCGCACCGCCCCTCGCCCCCCCCACACGTGACGTAAATGACATATGCCGCACCGCCACTCCCCCTCACCACGCCCCCCCACCCGCAAGTACATAGTGGCAGGGTGGGTGTTTGAAGAAGAATATTATGTAATAACCAGTGAATAGAAATATAAAGAACGGGATCTGTCTCTCTGAAGCCAAATCAGTGGATTTGTGAAGGATTAATGAATCTCATATACAACAAACAATCTTTACAGTTGTGTGTATATATATATATATATATATATATATATTTTTTTTTTTTTTTTTTTTTTAATTTGTCAGACAAAAGTGAATTGAATTATTTCTACTTATTTCAATACAGTTATAATAAAGAGGATACTTGTATTTCATTTGTCACCCTGCAAGAAAACTTTTTATATAATGTATGGCATCCCTGCCCACCCCTCAGATTGTTAAAAAAGATTTAGAATACTACTTACAGCAGTCACCAACAATGGGCTGATCGGCGCGCACCATGAAAACTCCACAGGAAGCTTAAAATCAGGAATCTTTATTTAACAGATATGCTCACTACATTGGCTCCGCCGCCTTACGCGTTTAGGCCCCACGTGGCCCTTACTCATAGGCTGAATGAGTGCTTACGCCTGCAGGTGCCCACTTAATATTTAGGATCAGTATAATCTAAGACAACATCCTCTAATGAAATTGTTAACCCCACAAGGCTCATGGGAAATGAGGCTATATCCTTAGGACAATACACAAGGCAGACATACCTCTAATGAAATTGTTAACCCACAGCTTCAGGAATGTAGGCTATATCGTTAGGACAATACACAACAGACATACCTCAATGAAGTTGTATCGATCAGCCCATTGTTGGTGACTACTTTCTGTGTATTTGAACCGGCGAAGGGTTCGGGGCAGGCTGCACCCGGACCACCACTATTGGTGGTGAGTAATCCTTTGTGAAAAGTTTTTTACAAAAACATGGAGTCTGTGTGGATATATTTTCTGGAGAAGCGAAGGGTCGGGGGTTTAAAATACACCCGGACCACCTGTGTGTCTAAGTAAGCGGTTGTATTCATTAGATCAACTGGACTTGAAATGTAGTTCTTGAAGACGTTTCGCTAGTCATCCGACTGGCTTTCTCAATTCAGAATGACTGTACAAGATCTGTGGCAATTATGTACCCTGAAAATCCCAATTAGCATATCACAGCCAGGTGTTAAGGTGTGATTAGATAGTGGCTAGAGGTGTATAGGAGCGCCAGAGTAAGTGTTAAAACAGCATTGTACATGGCAAACGTTGGTGTCGAACCCCCCCACCTCTATTTAGGCTTGGTTTCTTTATTTTCACATAAATGGCCTCCTTTCAGAGAGGTGTTAAGGAGCCATTTATGTGAAAATAAAGAAACCAAGCCTAAATAGAGGTGGGGGGTTCGACACCAACTGTCTGCCATGTACAATGCTGTTTTTAACACCTTACTCTGGGCTTCCTATAACACCTCTTAGCCACTATCTAATCACACCCTTAACACCTGGCTGTGATATGCTAATTGGGATTTTCAGGTACATAATTGCCACAGATTCTTGTACAAGTCATTCTGAATTGAGAAAGCCAGTCGGATGACTAGCGAAACGTCTTCAAGAACTACATTTCAAGTCCAGTTGATCTAATTGAATACAACAGATATGAGGTGGGAGTGTTCCAGGAATGTCCAGATTTACGACTAGTCACAACCATTCATTCCCCCTTGGTTAAATAGATCCCATATGAATTTAGATATGTATATTGTACTGGGATATAGACCACATATTCTTCTCCTGTAGTATTTATCGATTCCTACAATCCAAACATAGAGCCCGTGTATAATACATATTTTCCAAGATATTAATAACTCTCCCTGACAATGGAATAGGTACGTTTTTAATGAGCCTACTTCCCATTCACAAATATTTCTTGGTTCCCATTCACATATTCCAATATAATATATATTTTTTTTATTTTATAGTATAGCTGTCCTTATGGTGACCTCTTTGTAACCAGCAGACTTTTGGCTGTAGAGAATTCCAGATACACATGGCCCCACATTGACTAAGAGAAGTTCTGACTCCATGCTTCACTAACCCTAACATAACACTGGGACTGTTTCCAGGGTGGAATGGCATTTGTATTGGTCCTTTGAAAGAACTTATACCGATAGTAACCCATTCATGCCAACTCACTACACACACGATCATGACACTCTCCCTTTAAAAATGGCTCACAGGATGTAACTCACGGGTCACCTCCACTGCATCCATAATCCGGTGGTCCTGATAAACACATATCCACCTGCATTCTCTTTGTTTGGTGAATGTAAATCATATTGCTGTGGTTCCACCTGCACATATTTACAAAACCCCATCCTTTACTGTGGTTATGAAACTGGATTGGGTTCACATTCACTCACCCAAGTAGACTGGTTAACCTCTTGATGCCTAGTCTGCACACACTGATATAGAGAGCAAACCACCCACACTACCATCTTGTGACCACTCTGTGTGCTGGCAGGTACAGTTCTGTAAGCTGCCCCTCTTTATCCATACTATTTCCTTTCCACTTAACACTGACGTTAGTACTGCACTACCACATGCCCACAGCTACCCTCTCTCAATATGACTGAGTGGATACATCCTTTAGGACCCTGCTCTGAGTCCTTACTACCTGCCCCACACACTCTTGCACTAATTCCTGACTGCTTCCAGGACCTCAGGCAATTGGGCACAGGATCAGGGATCCTACTCTGGAAATCCCTCTCTACTACCCAGAACATCCCCTCGGGGATACCTTTCCTCCCCCTCTAAATTCTCACATATAGACAGCACTGGTTTTGGTGCTAGCTGACACCTGGTCTCTCAGCCCTCCCTTCAGTTACTTTGACATTCCCTACCTACAGGTACTATACCTGACTCAACCAGAGAGTGAACTTGGAGATCCCCCTCTCTCTCTCCATTCACACAATTAGGCAATACTGGTTCTAGCACTGATGGACATCTGCTCAGGTCTCTCAGCCGTCCCTCCCAGTTACCATTCCCCTTGTTACCTGTTCCCTTACTGATTGCAGTGGGTGGTCACACTCCAGCGCAGTTGGACCTAGTGAGACCGGATCATTGCACAAAAGCAGAGACCATTCTCCCCAAATCATTCCCCAGTAACACATTTACAGGAATTCCATTGGATATCCCCACTTCCCTTAGACCTCTCCACACCCAAGCCAAGTAAACATTGGCCACAGGCACCTGTGGATGACTCCCACCCTCTACCTTTACCAATAAAGTCTTCCCAGGAATATGTCTCCAAAGTTTATCATCTCTGGACGCACAGAACAAGTTAGCTCCTGAGACTCGTAACCCCTGGGTAACTTTATCCCCCACAGTCACAGTCTGCATATGATGACATAAATTCTCTGTCTTACCAGATACGAGCATTACCACAGGATTGACTGGTGATGCTGGTCCCTTTCTTTCTGGACAGGAAGCTCTTACATGCCCCGTCTGGTTACATATAAAACATTGTGGTATCTCCTGGTTTACGCTAACACTGGGCCTTTCCGACAAATTCTCACCAGCCTTGACTCTGCGCGTGGCTTCCCTGTGGTGATGCTCCTTCCAGCTTGGTGATCTTTGTAAAGATTAAGCCTTTGGATAGTTTGGCATCCTGTTGGGCAACATACGTGTCGGCGACTTCTGCTGCTTTTTGCACAGTTTTTGGCTCCCGATCCAATACAAAAGTCGCCCATCTCCAGGACAGATGTTAAGGAACTGATCCATTACCATGAACTGATCCTCCAGCTACTAATCGACAGTCCTTTAATCCACTGCGAAAGCTGATTCTCAAATGACTCACAACATCTGAGTAGCTGTCAGTGGGACCTCTCTGCAATGCTCAAAACTTTTTGTGCTACACCTCTGGCGTGAGGTTAAACTTCTTAATCAGAGCCGGTTTCAAAGCATCATAGTCCCATCAAGCTCTGATGGAAGTTTAACAAAGGCATCTAAGGCTTTGCCTTTTAATCCAGGTGTCAAGTATCTCGCCCACTGCCCCTGTGGCAACTGATCTGTCTGCAGCACTTTCAGAACTCAACAAAAAAGTGTCCAAATTGCTATCATTGTCCATGACAGAAACTTGGGTGAACCATGCAAAGCAAATGGACCCTCTCTGGACTCACTGGACTGTGGAGACTGGGTCTGGTGCTGGTGCTTTGCCAACTACAATTACACGGTCTGCAGCTGCAGCTTCGAATTCCTCTCTGCACCTGCCATTCAGCTCCTTCCCACTGGGCTGCCTTTCAGCAAGACGTTACTGGGGGTCATCAAAACCCAACAATTGTAAATCCTTTTGCAAAGAAGAAGTACGGTCTTCCTGCACTACAGTATTCTCATGCTGAGAGGATCCAAGGAAACAGTCCTCTCTAGGATAGCTGTATCCACATGCTTCCCATAGAATTTAAAGATTGCAGAGCACTATGCAAATATATAAGTTAAATATATAACTCATTTGAGTAGAGGTGCAAAACCTATTCTGGACAATTTATTGTCTAAATATAGAAAGAAAGAATATAGGCTGCAACACTCTATCAATTTGTTCAGCTAAAGTCCTTATTTCAGAAGGGATATGTTAAAAACATTTAAAAAGGTTCAGGGTTATCACCAATCTAAAGTACCATACAGTAATCACAGTCTTAATAACACAAGTGCTAAGACATATTATACAAGGTAAATGGGTCAGTTCCAGTAATCTACCAATCAGTGTTTGCTTAGAAGTCAGTGCTATCCTGTGGTGTTTTAGAGGTGGTCCCTGTGGAAATCAGAGCAGTGGGACGCAATTCGCTCCTCAACCTTGCCTCAACTGAATGATGCCCTGTAATGATGTCAATGGTGAAAAGTTAAACCCGTTTTATTTCTAAAGAGTGAGGATGCCGAAATACATTAAGTGCGTTTCTGGCAATATTATCGTTATATATTGGGAGTGCTTGTGAAGGTTCTCATTCATCCAGGTCATGGTATATCTGTTGTATTCAATTAGATCAACTGGACTTGAAATGTAGTTCTTGAAGACGTTTCGCTAGTCATCCGACTGGCTTTCTCAATTCAGAATGACTTGTACAAGAACCTGTGGCAATTATGTACCCTGGAAAATCCCAATTAGCATATCACAGCCAGGTGTTAAGGGTGTGATTAGATAGTGGCTAAGAGGTGTTATAGGAACGCCCAGAGTAAGGTGTTAAAACAGCATTGTACATGGCAGACAGTTGGTGTCGAAAAATCCACCAGAAGGAAGTACAAGCTTTCACAGAACACATTAATGCGGTGGACCAAAACATTAAATTCACAAGGGAAGAGGTACTAAACAACAAACTGGCTTTCTTGGACTGCTTGGTAGAAGTTAAGGAAAATGGTAAACTGGAAGTAGAGGTTTACAGAAAACCAACACACACAGATCAGTATTTGATGTTTGACTCCCACCACCCTTTAGATCACAAGCTGGGTGTCATCAGAACCCTGCAACACAGAGCCGAGAACATCCCCACTAGCACAGAGGCGAAGGCTAAAGAAATGAAACATCTCAGAGGAGCCCTTAAAACTTGTGGATATCCAGACTGGGCCTTTGTCAAAAGAAGTAGAAGGAAAGAAAAGAACACAAATACCAACAGTGAAGGGGAAAAGCAAGACAGGAGGAAGAACATGGTCATCCCATATGTAGCAGGGGTCTCCGAGAAATTAAGAAGAATTTTCAAAAAACATCGTATCCCTGTCTGCTTTAAACCGAACAACACACTGAGGCAGCAATTGGTACATCCAAAAGACCCAATACCAAAACACAAGAAAAGCGACATCATATATGCGGTGCAGTGCAGTGAAGAATGCTCTGATTTGTATGTGGGGGAGACCAAACAGCAACTGCATCAACGTATGGCCCAGCACAGAAGAGCCAATTCCTCGGGTCAGGACTCAGCCGTGTATCTGCATCTTAAGGATAAAGGACATACCTTTGAAGATTGTAATGTTAACATACTGGCGAAGGAACGTGACTGGTTCAAGAGAGGTGTTAAGGAGGCCATTTATGTGAAAATAAAGAAACCAAGCCTAAATAGAGGTGGGGGGGTTCGACACCAACTGTCTGCCATGTACAATGCTGTTTTAACACCTTACTCTGGGCGTTCCTATAACACCTCTTAGCCACTATCTAATCACACCCTTAACACCTGGCTGTGATATGCTAATTGGGATTTTCCAGGGTACATAATTGCCACAGATTCTTGTACAAGTCATTCTGAATTGAGAAAGCCAGTCGGATGACTAGCGAAACGTCTTCAAGAACTACATTTCAAGTCCAGTTGATCTAATTGAATACAACAGATATATATTGGGAGTGTGTTATCGGAAGTCTACATGAGTTAAAGGGAAAGCTTTATGGGTCTGATTGAAAGTGATTGAGTGTGTACCAGTTAAAAAAACAACTTTTACAGAATGAAATTTCTATTTATTGCATAACAAAAGACAATTCTAAACATTTATATAAGCTTGCGCACACACACAGAAGAGGCAGTTTGGGAGCAGCTCACCGCACAAATAAAAACTTTTTTCCAAGCTGCCTCCTTTGTGCGTGTGACCTTCGCTTGATACATCTGTATCTTGTAACACTTACCACATTAGACTCCATGAAACTGCATTGTTATATGTAACTTCTTTTTTTACTACTTACAGCCCCTCGCTCCTGTGGCACACTGATCTGGTTCCCTGCTTGCCAGAACTTGCAAACAGGGGCTGGACCAGCAGCTGCGACTGTAATTGGCTGACAGGTAGCAAATCACAGACGCAGCTGTCAATGGAGAGCGCCACAGGAGAGATGGTCTGTAAGTAGTGTTCTGCTTCTTTTTTTTAACAATCTGGCATGACGGTTGGGAGTGGGCTTTTAATGCTAGGTGAAGAGCAGCCATGGAGGAATCAGTAGGGTAGTCGGGAGTGGTGAAATGGCTCCCCTGCGCATGCCACTGTCCTCTCTGGACAAGGTGGAGGCAGAAACCATTTGAACAGGAAGACAGCTCCTACTCTTCAGTTTCCTGAACTTTGGGCAAGCAATGCAGGAGAACCATAAGGAGCAGGGATGTATGGTAAGGATTTTTTTAAACTACAGAGTGGGGCCAGTAGTGAGTTAAATTTGAGATTGGGGGGTAGACATGCCCTTTTAGGTCTGACCACAGTCTTTGGAGGGCCAAGATAGTTATCTGCCAAAACATTGCACCATCTGACGCTGAAGCCCCTCCATTATATTGCGCTTGCAGCAATGTAAATGCCAGGAGATACCCAAAATTCGCTATTTTAATGAAAACGCACCTTTTCTGGACACTATAGGGAGATTCAAAATACCTAATAAGAATAATCGGTTATTATGGAGGCTTACACAGATTTATGGCATTGCTCTGTTTCCAAATGTTTTTGGACCAGTAGTTGGTAATACAGGTACAGCAACCAATGTCAATCCGAGGTCCAATATTGATGGTTGTAGGAAGCCCTCAGGTTTATACTTCCATAGCATGGAATAGAGTCACATCTAAGTTCAACGTCACTATCAGGCAGGTCCTCATCTGGAAGGCTATGAAAATAATAAATATTCGATCATAGTTAAATAAACTATGTTAAGTCTAACTCTTCATTAATGCCTTTGGGGGATAGTGTTCCTAAACGAAATATCCATTTAGTCTCCCTTTTGAGCAACACATGCTCTACATTGCCTCCTCTAATGCCGTTCTTAATGTGTTCAAGGCCGAAACACTTGAAACCTTGAGTTTTTCCCTGATGGATCTGCAGAAAGTGCATTGCAACACTAGAGATGGCTTTGTTATGTGTAATGTCAATGTGTGCCCTTCTGATGTTTGAAAAATGTTGCCATATTCTGTGTTTCAGTTTCTGTGAAGTTTTTCCCACATATAATTTGTTACAGCGTAACGCATAAATGACATTGCAAGTATCGCAGTTAAAATATGAATCTATGGGGAACTGCTGTTCACATGAAGAGTCCCACAGTGTAGTTACTTGGCACATATATAGGCAGTAGATGTAGCGTCCCCAAGGGTACGTACCCTATAATTTAAGTCCTCTTCCAAGCGTCTTGGTCTCTCATTGGAAGTTACTGGACACAAGGGTGTCCCTTAAATTTTTACTTCTTTTGGCTGTAATCTGGGGAAAATCAGAGATAAATTTAGAAAGCGTCTCATCCGAGCGCAAAATGTGCCAGTTTTTTTGTAGTGACATTCGAATCTCTGGGAATTCCTCATTATATACAGTGATGTACCTCATAGATAAGTCATGACTCTTGTTCTTAGGTATCAGTAAATCCCTTTGATTATATTCATCAGTTAACCTCTTATGTCTGTTGAGTAAGTCTATCGGATAACCTCTAGAGATCAGAGATACAAGAGGTCAAGAAGATGTTTAGGGAATTGTTGTTCAACATTTTTATAAAGTTTTCGGCCAACAATTTGGGGCCCCGCCACAAGATGAAGATATCATCTACGTAGCAGAGCCATAATCCCATATGGGAGGTAAATTCTAACATCAATTCAGTAAAAACCATCTCTCTCTCCCACCATCCCAGAAAGAGGTTTGCGTACGACGGCACACATTTGGCGCCCATCGCCATCCCTCTAAGTTGTAAATAAAAGATGGAATCAAACACAAAATAATTGTGAGTCAAGATAAATTGTAGTAGGAGAGAGATTGTGTGGTGTCTGGATCTCGGTCGTAAGTTTCCCATATACATGAAATACTCACAAGCTCGCAGTCCTTTGCCATGGTCAATATTGCTATATTAGGACTCAATCCTTGGATATGGGAAACTTACGACAGAGATGTTCCCTTGAAATGTTCCCTTGAAAATGTTCCTAAAGCTACTGCGCCCGGACGCTATCTTCCTGTTACAGTTGGTTGTTTTGTACAGAAATGTAACTTGTAGTTTTATTATTTGCCGACTCATTGAGGCCCCTATGTGTTCCTTTATTATGGGCCTTTATTAATACATTATCATAACACATAAATATTGATTATCACAATATTTCTTTATAAGAGCATTATTATAAGTTACTTTAGGGACCCCCAGTTATCTACCTGTCAGAACTAGAGATGGCCGAACTAGAGATGGCCGGACTTCTGAGAGCTCGGTCCGTTTTCGAACTTTCGAACTATATGGAAAGTTGACAGTTCGAAAATGGACCCAGTCAATGGGAGTCAAATAGTTAAAAAAGTTTAAATGAAATACAATTAAATATCAGTGGTAACTTGATGTAAATGGTTCGGGTACCTGGGAAATGGTCTGGGGAAACGTTTGAATTTTATCTCACGCACGGTACTTTCGAGCACCTGTGTTCAATTTTCGATAATTATGCCATAAATGATTCGAACATTCGATAATTATCCCATAAACAATACGAACATTCGATAATTATCCCATAAATGATTCGAAGATCGTTCGATTTTAGAATTCTATTTACTTCAGTAGAAGTTCGAAAGTTCGAATTAGGACCCATTAAAGTCAATGGGGGAGTGATAGTTCGAAAAGTTTGGAAGATTTACAGCTAAACTAACAATGGTAACTTACTGTAAATGGCTGTGGCACCTGGGAAATGGTCTGGGGAACATGTCACTATCACCAAAACTGCGCAAGCTACATTCGAGGGTTATGGCCAATTCGAGGGTTACCAAACTATATTTTCGAGGGTTAGCAAAAATAGAACCTAAATTCGAGGATTACCGAAATCCAACAGTAAATTCGAGGAAAACTAACTATACTTTCGAGGGTTAGTGAATGATACATTCTAGGCTTAGCAAAAAGATCCATACATTCGAGAGTTACCGAAAACGAACGATACTTTTGAAAATCAAAGGCTACATTCTAGGGTTAGCGAACGGCTCGTAAATTCTATAATTATCAATTTTTCGATAATTATCGAAAATACAGCCGCGAGTCTGAAAAAACAAACTAGTTTGAGTTTGTCCGAATTCATAAAGTTCGGCTTGAACTCGCGTTTGAGTTCAGTTTTATGTCCATCACTAGTCAGAACCTTTCTTTTGCAGTAATGTTACCATATAGGAATTACTGTTTAGATATCTAGATCTGTGCATACAGTGTCATAGGTGAATAATCTTTTACTTACAGGATCTTTAGAAGTTAGAAGTGTGTATAATCTCTTGTGTTCTAATTAGTGATAGAGTTTACAGGTCCTTCCGTTGTCTCGAAATGTGGTGGCAGTTTACTGTATAAATATTAAGATATATTTATGGTATTTATGTTCACTGCCCCTCCTTCTCCGTTCTCTTTTATGGGACTTTTTGGTTAGTTGGAGTACATTTTTAGACAACTGATAAGTAGATCGCAATGATGATGATTGTCAAAAATTTCCTTCCATCCCGATAATGAAAATGGTCGGATTTTATCAGTAGATATTATACACGGAGCAATAATAATATTTCTATGTTTATGGCCACCAAAAGGATGGTGCAGCTACCAGACTTAAAGCTTTAAAATATTTTATTAGGACACACACCTCTCCCAATATAAGCCTTGTGAAATTAGGACTTTTTCTTAAGGAGAAAATAAATAGGCCCACAATGCAGGTATTTCCCAAGAACATTGCTTTTGTTCTAGGAAAATATTTTCTTTTGATTCAAACCACAATCTTTCAAATCTCATTAATTTCTTACAGGGAGATTCAATAAAAGTTCTTATCATTAAAAATGGTGCTAATTTTGCCCAAACCAATCAGATCTTGGTACACTACATTGAATTATAGATGATTCCAACAGTTCTGCGACACATTTAGCGAAATTATAGAGAATTACAATTATGCCTTAAGCCTTGTGACTGTTTATCATTCACTTTCTCTGCATTTCATAGATCTGGTAAACTATTAAATATTAGATCCTCTTCTGATTGTATAATTTTATAGGAACAGTAATTGTTTGCCCTTGTGTAATGAACCAATTTTTTGTAAGTAAGAGCAATTAAGTGGTCGTTAACTCCTTCTTAATTGCCCCTTATTCATATGGATTAAAATAAACACTGGTTAAAGTTTCAGCAAATGAACTTTGATTTTATGTGTTTCCCCCCTTCTCTCTTTTATGTTCTTTTTCTATCATTTTCATGCTGTTGAGTGTAAGTAGAATAGCTAAAGGCAGACATAATGCATTTCTACAGGATTTAGCACAATTAGGCTTTGTTGGTAGAGGGAACGAAGCCCAATGAAAACTATTGGGTCTAATTTAAGTGCAAAAGTTTCACCGAGCTATTCATTTGCAGAAACCAATCAGATGTTTTATGAGGTGTTTTAAAAAGGTAACATCTGATTGGTTGCTGAAAATAAAATAAGCCACATGGCATTTCCATATGAAACTGTGTGCAGCAGAGCATTTGAGGGAAAGAAGTAGTGGGAATGTTATAATGTGTTCCATAAGCAGGAACAATATTGGCCCATTTCCCAGAACACACAGGTTCTGAAAAGTACTAAGATCTGTCAGTCATGGTAATAATTTTCACAGATATTTCTACCCTATCTGCAGAAATCTCATGCCCGCTGGTCAGTTGGCATGAAATATCGTCCTGTACGGCCTTACACTTTATAATAGAGCTGCATGTGACCCTGATGCAAAAAGATTGAATGATGTGTTGGCTGTTAGTAGTCTCAGGCAGTTGCCCATTCCCTATAATTATAGATACCGTACCATGCAATGTTTCACTTCTGGCCTATAGAGAGGGGGTTCATCCATTTGTGTTTCTGAGAGGCCAATTGACATGTAATATGCACATGGTTTTTATAATCACATACGAGTTCAATTAAGTGTCACAACTATTTTACAGAAAACATTAGCTAAGCTCCATTTACAGTTTCTTGTAAATATCCCGGTTTTATTAGAGGCCATACCGAGAAATGGAGGACAACACATTTTAGAAGTTACAAAACCAAGATTCCATTCTCTGTGGTAATTCAAACAGCAAGAACACAGAGCTAAATGCTAAATGTCGCGATGGATAGTTAATCTACAATCTTTAACCCCTTGGGTACATGATACTATAGCTATAATAATAAATAGATTATATCGATATAATGAAAGGTTTACACACTTTAAAAAGAAAGAATTCCTATATGTTTCTGTCATATTGTGTTTGTCTAAATATCTGCTACTAAGGCAGGAGAATGGTATTGTCCTCCTCCAAATGTTAAACAGGAAGGGAGAATAGGGAGAATTTTCCATTCTAATTTTAGAATGGAAGAAATTTGTTTAGTAATATTAGAATGAATGATATATCCCTGTTTTATAAATAGGCTCATGTGATCCCTTGCCTTTGTAGCTAAGCAACTAAGTTTGTAATATCCCATCAGGATGTGCCATGGTGACATCATTTGTTTTCTTGTGTTTTTTTCAGCTTTAACTTTTTATATCTTTGTTCAGGAAAAAATTTCAGTTGCCAGAATTAGACTATAATCTTTTTGGGTGAGGTTTCAACATTCACTTAGTATAGGAGTATGTTACTTCTCCTTTAATGCACGGTATTTGAAAGGAGATGGAATAAACCATTTGTTTTTTAATTTGCTGGCAGTTTCACAAAATTTAAAGGGTATGTCTACCCTTAAAATAAACTTTTGCCCTATAATAGTATATCTTCCCCCAGCCCCAACTGCTATAAAATAAATTTAAGAAAGTGCCCCGATCTTTACTTACCTTCCCTCTCTCCTTCCGACGCCCGGCCCGGCCTTCTGCTTGCAAGACACTGCAAGCAGGGGGCGGGATCGGCAGCCGCGTCCATGATTGGCTGAGTGGCAGCCAATCACGGACGCGGCTGCCGGCTTCTCAGAAAGCCGGGGGAGAGAGGGAAGGTAAGTAGAGTTCGGGGGTCATTCTTAAAATTATTTTTTAGCTGTTGGGGCTGGGGGAAGATATACAAATATATATGGGCAAGGGGTTTTATGGTAGGGGGAGGGATCGCAAAACGGGAGGGGGAGGGAGGGGAGAAGGGCTGCAGTACGCATGCCAAACTTCTCCCGGAGGCGAGACAGGAGGCAGAGTCCTATATGGACTCTGCTATCCTCCTCATGGTCAGTTTTTGGGACTTTGGGGGGGGGACTACAGGATAACCATATGGAGCTGGGATGTGAGGTAAGGATTTTATTACACTACATGATGGGGCCATTACTGGGGGGATTATAGTTTTGGGGGTGGACATGCCCTTTAATAATAATTAACAAAAAAATCATTTTCAGCAAAATACTTCATATTGGACATTTTATCTTCCCCAATGATGGGTAATCATTATAATTTTTATACCTCCCAATTTTGGAAGGGAGGAAAGCAATATATAACCCGTGCACTGTCCATCCCATGAAAAGGTACAAAATTATTCTAGAATGGTGATTATTAATGGTGAAACATTTACAAAAATTCTGTTGATTCCAACTAGAGATGGTCGAACTATTGAAAGTTCGGTCCGTTTTCGAACTTTCGAACTATTGTTAAAGTTCGAAAGTTTGAAAGTTCGAAAACGGACCCATTAAAGTCTATGGGAGGCAAATAGTTTGAAAAGTTCGAGTCAAATACAACTAAAATATTAATGGTAACTTAATGTAAATGGCTGTGGGACCTGGGAAATGGTCTGGGGAGCATGTTCCAATATCCAGGACTTAAGTAAAATCGATTTTACTCTCACGCGCGCTACTTTCGAGCTTTCGCGTTCGAACGTTCGAGGTAGCATGGACATTTTACTCGCAGATTCAATACTCGCGTATAGGCTGTAATGAAGACTTTACTCGCAGATTCGATGTTCGCGCCTAGATACCATGTACATTTTACTCGCGGATTCGATACTCGAACGTTCGAACATTCGATAAATCATCGAAAGTCCGGGAAATATCGAAAGTCCGCGTCCGAGATAGTTCGAGAAGTCTGGGTCCGTTCGAACTCGAACAGTTTGGCTCGAACTCGGGTTCGAGTTCGAGTTCTATGCCATCCCTAATTCCAACCACATAGGCACCTTAAAGGGTCCAGTCAAAAAATTAACTTTTCACTACCCCTACCCCTTACTGAGTACAATCCCACCATTGAAGGGTATTATCCACTCATAAATTAAACTTTTTTTGTGTGTGGGGCACCCTATCTGCCTATTTACTTTTTTAAAAAAAGCCCCAGAAAGATACTTACAGACCTTCGCTTCTCCAGCGATCTGCTCCTGGCTCTCTGTTAGCCAGAAACAGCAGAGAGGAGCGTGAATGGCTAGTTTTAGAAAAGTAAATCCACTGGGGGTTCCACACATACATTCTTTTCCAGCTACATTTCAACAATCTGCAACTGCCAATTTTCTTGCACTCCTACTGGTTGCCGTTTTAAGCATTCCTATTGGTCCAAATTGTAAGCGTTCCGATGCTGCTGGTTCTCTGCGTAGGGTCAAGGCAGGGATCAGCTCTTCCTGGAAGGGAGGGGGGAGAGCTCCTAATTTAAAACAAGCACACATCCTTATGCTTGCAACAGGCTTGAAACAGAAGAGGGGAATGTGTTTGTGGTGATGTCATTCGCCTCCTAGTCACTGAAATTGCGGAAATACACAGGATTGCATTGGCAGTTGCAAATTGAATCTAAAGTTCGGGTTAAGAGGATTTAACTTTTTTTTTAAGAGCCTCTTAGTCTCAATTGATCCACACCTTGCAATCTAAAGGTCCCTAACACTTGGCTGTGATATGCTAATTGGGACTTTCCAGGGTACATAATTGCCAACAGATTCTTGTACAAGTCATTCTGAATTGAGAAAGCCAGTCGGATGACTAGCGAAACGTCTTCAAGAAATAAACTTCAAGTCCAGTTGATCTAATTGAATACAACAGATATACCATGACCTGGATGAATGGATATTACAGATATACCATGACCTGGATGAATGGATATTACAGATATACCATGACCTGGATGAATGAATATCACAGATATACTATGACCTGGATGAATGAATATTACAGATATACCATGACCTGGATGAATGAATATTACAGATATACCATGACCTGGATGAATGAATATTACAGATATACCATGACCTGAATGAATGAATATTACAGATATACCATGACCTGAATGAATGAATATTACAGATATACCATGACCTGGATGAATGAATATTACAGATATACCATGACCTGGATGAATGAATATTACAGATATACCATGACCTGGATAATGAATATTACGATATAACCATGACCTGTAGAATAAATATTAACGATATACCATGACCTGGATGAATATATTACAGATATACGATGACCTGGAGAAGAATATTTACAGATATACCTGACCTGGAGGAATGAATATACAGATATACCATGACTGATGAATGAATATTACAAGATATACCATGACCTGGATGAATGAATATTACAGATATACCATGACCTGGAGGAATAAATTACGATATACCATACTGAGGAATATCAGATATACCATGACCTGGATGAATAAATATTACAGATATACCATGACCTGGATGAATGAATATTACAGATATACCATGACCTGGAGAATGAATATTACAGATAAACCATGACCTGGAGGAATGAATATTACAGATATCAATGACCTGGATGAATGAATATTACAGATATCACATGACCTGGATGATGAATATTTACAGATATACCATGACCCTGGAGGAATGAATATTACAGATATACCATGACCGGGATGAATGAATTATTACAGATATAACCTGACCTGGATGAATGAATATTACAGATATACCGTGACTGGATAATGAATTTACAGATTATACCGTGACCTGGATGAATGAATATTACAGATATACCGTGACCTGGATGGAATATATTACAGATATACCTGACCTGATGAATGAATATTCAGTATACCAGGACCTGGATGAATGAATATTACAGATTACCATGACCTGGATGAATGAATATTACAGATATACCATGACCTGGAGGAATAATATTACAGATATACCATGACCTGGATGAATGATATTACAGATATACCATGACCTGGAGGAATAAATTACAGATATCCCATGTCCTGGATGAATGAATATTACAGATTACGTGACCTGGAGGAATGAATATACAGTATACCATGTCCTGATGAATGAATATTACATATAAGCCATGCCCGACCTGGATGAATGAATATTACAGATATACCATGACCTGGATGAATGAATATTACAGATATACCATGACCTGGATGAATGAATATTACAAATATACCGTGACCTGGATGAATGAATATTACAGATATACCATGACCTGGATGAATGAATATTACAGATATACCGTGACCTGGATGAATGAATATTACAGATATACCGTGACCTGCATATTACAATTAAAAATGTTATAAAAATTTTTAATTGCCTAAACCACATAACAATGTCTCTTCTCTTCTACTTTTTTTACCTAATTTTCTCCATGTTTGCGGAATTCTCCTGTTCTATGATACGTTCTATGGGATTTATTGGTAGGACTTCTGCAGCCTCCAAGAATTATGGAAAGAGGAATAGGTCAGAATACACAAAATGAGTTTGAGACTAAAAGTATTTACAGTACTAATTCACCATTTTGTTTCAACTTCCTTTAACATTATAATAACATAATAGGAAGGATTTGTTTGAAGCCACATTTTCACTTTCACCTTGTAGGTCGTTTATCTGACAACATCTGCTATTTTTAGTTACACAAAGTAAAAAATGAAGTACGAACTTCATATTACAAGATTATACTGTAGAGATCTGCAGGGGAAATGAACAAAATGTACAATTCCATCTCCAAACCAGATTTTATGTTTGCTATGAATAGCAGAATTTTAATTGGTGTGTTAAGTGTGAACAAACAAATTATAGAAACCAGATTCCCCAAATTAAAAATGAAAAAAAACAAAAACATCCAGACTGCTTCGTTTTAAAGTATTTTGGCCACTAATGAAGCGAATGACTCTGTTAAACTCCCAAATAAAGTTCAGAAAATGTAAATGTTGAGAAACAACAATAAAAGTCACATCATCTTCTGGCATTCCAGCAAGTCTCCAGCCACTTGAGGGCAACAGTAGCTATATCCTATTAAATTATAAAGAATAAAAAATATCAGGAAAACCTGCATTCCTACAGTTTTAGAATCTTGTTTTCCCTTACATCATCCTGTGGTTTGGTACTTGGAAATTTTTTTAACACATCTGTTACAAGAACATCTGCACCTGCCTTGCTCAAGTTTTATAGGCACATTTATTGTGCCTATAGTCTCAGGCAATCACAGGAGCGGCTGCTGTTAAGCAGAGAGAGTGGAGGGAACGAGTTTGTGAAAGTACATTTTGGGGCTGTTTTTTAATTACTTTTATTAAAGCCACTTGCAGCCGCTGAGAACTCCACTTCGCATGCCAGAGTCCTCTTTGAAAGCAGGAAGTGACAGGCAAAGATTTCACATAGGAAGGCTCCTACCCTTCACTCTTCTGGACTTTCATCAGGCCATGCAGGATAGATATAAGGAGCAGAAGAGAAAGGTAAGGATTTTTTTCACTCAGTGGGGCCAAAAGTGGATGAATAAATAAATAAAACTAAATAAATAAAAATGAAATGAATAAAAATGATCTGTAGGCATGTTTAATGGGTATTAACGTTTGAGCACACATACATTCAAACTAGATGAACCTCTCCTGGTCAGACCCTGACATTCTCCCCTTTAGATGCATGTTGGGTACATAATTAAGAATAGCAGAAAGGCACAATCGTGCTAAATCTCTTAAGGAAATAGCAGTTCTTACCATCCAAATAATAACAGAATCTGATGTTTTATTTTGTAACCTTGAAGTAATATCTTTGAAAGTTATCATTATATTTTAAGCCTCTAAATACTCCCATTTAGAAAATAAAGTATTTTTTGGATATTGTGCATAATGATGTGTTTAATGTTGCCTTTATTTCTGTAGCATTTTATTTGCCATTTTAGCGTGACAAAAATGATTTATTTTCATTGAATGTTGCCTCTGTCTTTTTAATGCATTATGGAATCTAAATGTTAACTGCTTGCGTCAGTTATAAAATATCTTTAAAACTTTTTGTTAAAGACAATAAAATCTTTAATTCACTAATATTGCCCGTTTAAATGCTGCGTGGTACAGTTAGCTTGTTCTCTTCTGATTGGTCGGCAATTATCTGAAGAAGAATAGACCTGCATAGATAATCTTCCCATGTACGCTAAGGCCTCTGACAAAAATTGCATGTTCTGACTTAAAGTATTTCAATTTCCCATTGAGTCAGGCTTTGTGTGATTATCTCTCGTGTAGACATAATATTGTTTTAAATACACATAATGATTTTAATTTTCTGCAATACTTTTTATGTGACTCCAACTGCAAAATAATAGAAATTTGTTTCTCAATGGAAAAGGTTCCAGTAGTGGTTTGGTGGATCTTTTTAAAGCTGAGACACAGATGGTTCACACCTGCCTTGTTTTCCAGCTGAGATGTGTATTAGAATTTATTTATTTACTTAAATACACAGATGGTGTATTTGCAACACATTGTGCAATGTGATTTCCCATTACTGTTGTTCCATTGCAAAACAAAAAAACATGTGCTCTTGTATATTCTCATTCTGTTAATAACAGAGTTTTATAACTGTATAACAATAAAGAATGGAAATATTAGAAAACCCCTGCTGGGTTTGATGGGAGCTTAGGTTTGGTCACAGAGTTTTTGAACCCCTTCATTGTCATACTGGGGTTTTATTTTGCCTTTCTCTGGATTAACTGTGGCAGGAAATGTGGGTATTGCTGAGTAGGTTGGACTGGATGGACGTATCTATTTATACATAGGTCCATCAGGTAAAGGGAATGTCCACCCCCAAAACTATAATTTAATCCACTGCTGGCTGCAAAATCCTTACCTTTCTCCTCAGCTCCATGTGGTTCTTCTGCAGTGCCTATCCAAAGTCCTATCTCCCTGTCTTCCTGGAGGACTCTGGCATGTGCAGGGGAGCCCTTCTCACCCTCCAGATCCTTCATCTGTCAGTGTTAAACTTATAAATAAACCTTTGCTGTAGTGTAGGTACCCCCTCCAAACCCCAGGGCCGATTCTAGCCATCTTGGTGCCCTAGCGTGATCATATTGCAAGTAGGGTGACCTAGCCCTCCAAGAGTATTGACAATAACACTTTTAGTGGCAGCACTTTCCCAGAGTGTTGCCATTATCCCTTCAGTTCCAGCAGACCTCCCCAGAGTATTGCCATTACCACTTTCAGTGCCAGCAGTGTAATGGCATTAACCTTCAGTGCCAGAACTTTTCCATAGTACTGCCATTAACACTTTCAAGGCCAGCAGAGTATTACCTTTAACCCTTTCAGCTGCCAGCATTGCCATGATATACAGTATGTACCTGCTTTCCATGTCTCCTACATTGAATCATTCACTACTCACCTAGTTTCAGTTGTGAGAGTTGTGTGGAAGTAGGAAAGAGTCACAGGGGCCACTGTTATAAAGTCTATAAAACTGTTTTCCTCAGTACTTTTAGCTGAACTAATCCCCCCCCCTCCTTCCTTCAACTTCAATTTATTTGCAACATTGTATCCAAGTATAGGGAGCTGAGTTCAGGCTCCCTACTCAGTACAATGTTGCAAATTACAGCAACACCAAGAAGATCAGTTCTAACACAGCAATTAAAAGCTGTCAGGCAGATGCTAGGGCAGACCTGGGCAAAGTAGTGGCCCTTTGGTTGCCCCTGACTGGCCCCTCAATACTAGACCTGTACCCCAAAAAAATCTCAATATTAATCGATTATCTTAGGCTGAATAATTAATTTTTTTAATTTAGTTTATTTTATTAAAAAAAATAATGACCCGATCAATTGATAATTTGATAGAATAGACACAACCAATAATAAAAAAATCCAATGAACCTGTTAAATTTAATTGCTCTTTGCCTAGCTGGCCTATGCCTAAAAATGTCTGTTCTCAGAAAACACGCTGACCCTCTAGAGCTGAGATAAGCAGTGTACACATGGTACAACATTTTTCAGCGCGATCAGGTGTCAGTCAAACTTTTGTCTAAATTGGAACAAAATTTGACCACAGAGTAAATTTTGACTGCTGGTGCAGTTTACAGTGGACCACAGATTGGATATTTTGACCCTATTGGCAAAACTATTGTAGCAATCGTGTGGAAAGTTCATGCTAAGTATATATTAAAGGGCAAATTAAAATTTTTACAAAGACAAATCATCCACCAACCCCAAGACTGCAATATTTACAAACCTGAGAGATGTAAGACTAAACTGAAATGCTAACAAATATTCTGTTACCCCTCTTTCTGCTTCCTGATTTTGTGGTTAGCAGCTGCCAGTCATGTAAGGGATAATTGACATTACAGCCACAACCTGTTTGCACCTTTAAAGAAGACTGTTATATACAGTACTCTGTACTTAGTTATAACTGTAGAATGTTCACCAAACATTCAGACCAGGAAGATACAATCAAACTTCTCTATGAGTTGAGTTGCAATCAATATGAAGCAGTTTTTCTAAAAGGCACAAAGACAGAAAAAACTCCCCAGGGAATCTTTAACAGGCAAAGTTTAACGAAAGCTATAAAAACTCACACATTTTTATGGCTGCTTGTTCCTTTTAATTTTTCATCTCAGAGATACCACCGTCAAGTTTTGTTTAACCTTTAAAAATGTTATTATGAGGCTTTGTCACAGTCTGTTAAAGGTTATGCTAACTTTATAATGCTTAGGTTTTTAGCTGCTGACAGATTTTATGTTTGGTTTTAAGCTTGGGGAGTCATTTTCTTAATTAACAATAAATGGGACAAATATAAAAAAAAAAGTAGGTATAAAAGAAAGACTAATAGGAATAAGTATTACAGCAATAATAAGCAGAAGGTGGTAATGCATAAAATCTAGAATCATTACTTATGAAAATGTTACTATAGCAGGTTGGATGCATATTTTTACCCACTGGGTAAGGAGCCAGAGAATTAGCCCCTGCTCCTTCTACTAGACGTTGTATTATGGTAAGTAGATTTTATATAAGTGCAAGCAATGTTGCTGTTTGATTCTTAGAAGTTTTCAGCCTTTACTTCTCCTTTCATTTTAAAAATAAAAAAAGTGTTATATATTTATATAATGTATTTAAAGGGTATCTTCACTCAAACAAAGTAACTTCCTCTTCAGTTTAATTGAAAAATGGGAGGTAAAGCAGCTGTGTCTTACCTCCTGTTCTTCAATTAAACTAGCAGGAGACCTGAGAGAAGATACAGAACTTACCCAAGATCACGCTCCTCTGCTGTTCCTCTGACAGGTCCCAATGGAGCTTCATCGCATAAAGTACATACAGTGCAAGCTCAGTTGGGACCTGTCACAGGAGCGCGATCTTAGGTGAGTTCTGTATCTTCACTCCAATCTGCTACTAGTTTAATTGAAGAACTTCCCATTCAGGGGTGTAACTAGAGAGGAGCAAGGGGAGCAACCGCAGGTGGGCCCAGGAGCCAAGGGGGCCCCATCTTCTTATTTTTCTTATTTCAGAAATATCCTCCTGTGGATGAAGCACGGATAGGGGCCTCATCATAGTTTTGCTGGGGGGCCCAGTGATCCCTAGTTACGCCACTGTTCCCGATTTTCAATTAAACTAAAAAAAAGGTAGTTACTTTTTTAAATGGAGATATCCTTTAACACATGGTGCTACAAGTTTCTGCTTATAATGTATGTGTACCATTTTCTCAAATTGCAATTTAATGTTTGAAACAAAGGAACGCTACAATGCCGTCAGTTTACATTAATAGCAAATTAAACTATGTCAACTTATGCATTATGCAGAAAGCAATGAAGCCACGGCCTCGTGCCCATGGAATATTTGAATTATAGGAGATTTCAAGCCAAGAGAAAAACTCAATTACAGAAACAATTCTACTCTATCAAAATAATTCAGAGAACATAGTAGGATTCCAGTGAAAATGTTCTTATATATGGTTATACCAAAGCAAAAACACACAGATCTACCTAAATTGCTTTGTATTACATTTTTGGATAAGGTATATGAAATGGACATTTTAAAATCATACAATTAAAGGGAATGTCCACCACTGTAATCAAAAAAGCATATATAGTAGAATACACCCCAAAACCTAGAGTTCGTTTTATAAAAAACTTTTAATTTGGCTCCCACACAGAGCTATTATACTTACATTACATTGCTCCACCTCCGCGGCTCTGCACTTCCGGGTAAGGCAGTCAGTGTCGGCTGTGACTGTGATGTCACGGCCAATCACTGCCTGCCATTACCCGAGAAGTCTCCACTGCGGCTGCTCAAGAACACATAAAGAACAGAGCAGCCACAGTGGAGACTGGGAGAAGAACCCGGAAGCGGCGATGGAGCGAGGAGCTTGTAAGTATAATAACTTAAAAGTTTTTTATAAAACGAACTCTAGGTATTGGGGGGTAATCTACAAGATATGCTTTTTTTGATTAGAGGGATGGACAGTCCCTTTAAATTCCAATAAAAGTAAAAGGCCTTTTGATGTATATTTGCATTTCTTTTTTTAAATTGTAGGTTTTCGCGTGTAACACTAAACTTTTTATATGCCTATGGAAGACAAATGAAATTTCATTGATGTTATTGAATATTTTTAATGTTCTTAAAGGGAAAGTTCAGTGCAGAATATTGTTATTTTCAAAACTTTTAGTTTATATTACACATACCTATTAATTCTACATATTCTCTTCCACTTTGAAAAAACAGTTGATTTCATACCCTTTGTAATTCCCTGCTGTTATCATTAGTGAGCTGCCATTTCTGGTTCTGTAACTGTCCTTCTTTCCAGAATGCACAATTCTCTGGAATGTTCCTAACAGTGATTTCTACTGATTTGTTCCTAACAGTGATTTCTACTGATTTGGGTTCCTACATTGATTTCTACTGATTTGTTCCTAACAGTGATTTCTACTGATTTGTTCTTAACAGTTATTTCTACTGATTGGCTTTTAGATGGATCAAACATGCTCAGATCTCTACTGAGAAACTGAATCAACCCATGCGCTGGGCCAAGGTCAAGACCATTATGGTCTCTATTAGGGGTCCTACAAACAGGAAGTCACTATTTCAGAAGCATCTATTTTATTGAGCACCAACAAATACCGAATGGGCAGGTTATGGTCTCTATGATGGGAAAATGCTCTTTTTCTTAAAAGCATAGCAAAAAAGAACTTCCCCTTTAATTTAAACACCTGCAACTGCACAGACTTTCTGTCCCTGTGCATAAATGAGAACAACACAAATATAAAACATTTTCATGGGAACAATAGTAAATTGAAATCCAAAAATACCCACAATGTTTTATAGGAGAGAGAGAAATCTTTTCATCTTTTGTTTTTCCAATTCATGGATTCCCCAACTATAACATTTATAGAATAGATGCAAATGTATCCAGGGATTACATTACACTGAATGCCATTTGCGTGAATACAATAAAATCTTTTACCTTCTGGTGCAAATTGAAATTGACTTCAAGGGGATTTTTAGATTTCAATCAACTCTGGTATAAATGCTAATACATCACTAGGTTAGAGAGGGTTGATGAAATGCAGGGTGCTTGCTGTATTGTTTTGCTCCTACAGCTCTTAAATAGGCAACAACTTTGCAATTAAAGGTTTAAACCTATCCACAAACAGTATAAAGTATCTGTATACTAACTTCATTTGTACTAGTTCTAGATAGACATACAGTAATCACAAAAGTTCTTAAACACAAATGTCTGTTAAAGCTATTTCAACTTTTACTTTTCCTCTATACAAACCTTTATCGCTTTCTAAATCAGCATAATTATGAATGGTAATGGGGATGTTTGGTGCAATATTCTCTATGAAACATCCAGACCTCGTTTGTCTGTTAGCTGTTTGATTAATAGTTGTACCAGAGTTTTAACCAAAACCTGGTTTCAGCATTGAAACTATAGGGACAGGGACAGAAATTTAAAGGCAGGTACAAACCAAAGAGAATTTACATGTGGGATAGCGGTCAGGTGTGACGTAATTTTTTTTACCACATAGGCCAAACTTCTTTTCAATGTCCTTAAAGGATATGTAGCCTGGAAAAAAAATATATAATTGCCCATTACTGAAAATAATAATTCATCCCAACTATTACTGTAACATTTATTTGTTGATCTGCCACCAATTACTTTAGATATCTAATTTGAGTGATATGTTGCTTCAGCTGACAATAACTGACTGATCTTCTGCTGTGTACACATACTGGATTTTGCTGTAACTGGAAGGATGTAACGGGATGGGTGACAGTAGGGGAATTCACAAGATGATAGTGATTACTGAGCATGCTCAGTTTAAAAGAAGTCAGGTCAAAGAAAAGGGGCAGTCAGTTAAGAGAGGGAGGGGGAGACTGAACCTAAGCAAAATAAGTACTGGATTGAAAACATGCAGCAACACACACCTCAGAGTAAAGGCTATGAATTTTTTTCAGTATACATACCCTTTAATACCAAAGGACTTCATACAACAGCACAGCAATTTAAAGTCGGGTACAAAATGACACAGTTTGGACACAGAACGGCTGAAATTGTGGCAATTGCAACTCTCTGTGAATAAATCTTGGCGTGTTTGTGCAACTCTCACAGCCTTTTACATTTCTTAATGTTAAAAACAAAAACACTAAAAAAACAAAATATCTCTGTATTTTTATATCAACATCTCTCTGACTATAAATGAAAATGATAGACATGAGCGAGATGGCATCTAATAAATCTAATTAATATACAAAAAATAATACATGTTTTACATTTCTTGGTTCATTGAAATACGTGAATAAAACAGTTATTTAAGTATATTTCTGCCAGAGAAGTTCTTGTCTAAAAATAAAATAAATCAACTTGCCTCCTCCAGAATATTCAGAGAAATCCATCATTCTTTGATGATGACACATGATGTAACTCAGTCCATGATTTATTTTCATGACAAGTTGTTGCATTTTGTTTGGCTTTGAAACACAGTTATTTGTACGAATGATGAAGGAACATTCTACAGCAGTGTCCCATACACAGCCCCATAGAAAGCCCCATACACAGCCCCATAGAAAGTCCAATACACAGCCCCATAGAAAGTCCCATACACAGTCCCATAGAAAGTCCCATACACAGCCCCATAGAAAGTCCCATACACAGCCCCATAGAAAGCCCTATACACATCCCCATAGAAAGTCCCATACACAGTCCCATAGAAAGTCCCATACACAGCCCCATAGAAAGTCCCATACACAGATGTGCCCTGTATTCCTTTCTGTGCAGCCTGAACACTTAAAGATAATTTTTTTTCCATTTCCCTTGCAGTCTGGGCTGATCTGAGTGAGCAGGACAACAATTGCCTAACCCATTGAAATCAAGAGGATTGTCTGTGTAGACTGTGTTATAGGGTACAGATTTTGTTTTCCTAGGGCTACGTGATTTTGTCCAGCAGCATCCAGATCAGCACAGAGTATAAACCAAGGGGAGACTTTTAAGATGATTTTAAAGGTAAAAAAATTTGGTTTATACTCGAGTATATACGGTAATATAAATTGGTGTTTATATTGCAATAGTAATATCTCAGTGATGCATGATGGGGCATTGGGATTCCCAGATCTCGGGAAAAATCCCGGAAATCCGAAACCGGAACGAATTTTCGAATGTATGGGGCTATTTTTGATAATTTTCGAAAATAACCTTGAACCTTCGAAAATACGATCGGAGACCATTTTCAAATTTCCGATCGTATTTTTGAAGATTTTCGAATGTTCGAGGCTATTTTTCAAAAATTATCGAAAATAGACTCAAAATGTTTGATATTTGAAAATACGATCGGAAACTTGAAAATGGTCTCTGGTCGTATTTTCGGTTATTTTCGAAAATTTAAGGCTATTTTAGAAAATTAGCGAAAATAACCCCGTACATTCGGAGATTATCGAAAATATCTTCCAAAGTCCATTTTTCGGATGTCGGATCCGGGTTTGTGTTGAACACGGATCCCATCTCTATTTATGATACAGCATATGTAAATAATCCAACAATATAACTAAAAAAAATTTTTGATTTACGGTCACAACCTCCTAACAATAGATGTTCTTGGAATATACTGTAATGACAAGCTGTACTACTAATGGGGGAAGGGAGGAAATGGAAGGGGGAGTTTTGCTAAAGTTTGGTTCACAACCTTTTTTAGATTGTGACGCACTTGACAATACAAAGTTTTCTCAAAGCACGTCCATGTTTTTAATGTTAAACTCAAAGTTGTAATTGCCCATATTTTATGCACTTTACAGCTTGTTTTGTATTGAAATCAATGTAATGAACAGTTCCATTACATTGACTGTGTTGACATTTTATCATATATATTTTTATAGTTTATATTATATATTTTTATTATTATTATATTTTAAACTTTTTCCACTTCCAAAGTTTTGAGGCACAGCTCTGGCTCATTAAAGTCACACCAGAGAACACCCTTTGAGAATCCCTGTGCTTAACAGTAGTGCAAAGCTTTAATGTTATTTAACTAGATTAGAGCCATGCATATCCTACAACTTTTTAAAACAGTGCAAGCCCCAGAATATATACTGTAGTATCAGATTAATCTGGGTTTTTCACTGGATTCAGTATCAGCTTCAACCACTTAGAGTAAAACCTACGGTAAACTGACACAACATTGGGGTTTCCACTCCCTTAGTAATCCCCAGTAAAACTACTTGATTTGTACTGTTGCAATTTCTCATACCATAATCACGGAATTTTTTGTTTTAAAAAAAATGTATTCAGAGTTGGGGGAAAACTTCCAAGAATAAAGATCCCCATAAAAGAAGAAGAACATTCCTTACTTTCAGTCAAACTTATTTAATAGACTTCATTAAAGAGCATTTATACTGAAATGTATACATTGCTCCAATCCAGACATAAAAAAGGTTAGTGACAGTGTATGCTGCCTTATTCCCACCTTCCTCTGTGTCTTCGTGTTTGTACACTGTCTTATTTACAGCAGAGCTTCCTACTCCCCCTCCCCTCTCTGGTTATTCCCCCATTCATATAATCTAGCTGTAAACCAAGTCTGTGAACCAAGCCACTCATTTGCATTAATCCTTATACACTTCACTTTAACCTTTGTAAATGGAAAAAAAACCCTTGGTATGTAAGCCTGTAGAGAGGAATTGTCTCCGTTGTTCTGGAGATACTTGCAACATAAGGAGTGGGAGAGGGGTGAGTTAGGAGAGACCCTAGTCCTGCCTTATCAAAGCAGCCCGATCTCCCTTTGACAGGCAATTCATTGGTGAAAGCTTTGGAGAAGGGGGACCCAGTGCTGTTATTTCTGCTTCTTTCTCCTTCCATTTACTTATGTTTTTAACCCAGTATTTGCCAAGCATTTTAGTGAGCAGGAGGGAATCATAGGGAGACTTGCTGTAAAACTTGTGTAAGCCTACAGACTACATTGGTATGTTATTAGGAGATTTGATTGACATTTCAAGCAGGAGTGGTGTATTGAAATCTTATAATATATCTCGGGACAGAGAAGGAAACTGAAGAAAATAAAGGTACTCAGGGGGTTGGGGGGAATTATAGAGCACATAGGAAAAATAAATAAATTTTCCCACTATAGATGCCCTTTAAATTCTAAAAGCCATTGGTTATCATATTATGTGTGCTGTTCTCCATATTCTCAACCAGTAGTTATTTTTGTGTTTTATCAGTTTCAGGGTTGACATTATTTTTATTCTTTTTAATTTCTCCATCTCCCCCCACCCCCAGTACTTTTAATATAGCAAACAGTGATTGTACAAAAGAACAATTGTACATGTATCCTCCAATCTCCAAGTGCAGGATTATGCTGTGCAACATAAACAAGTGAAAAATGTTTGCAAATCACTACTTATTTGTCATCGGGTGCTAGAAAGTCCATGTATTGCAACATGCCTATTGCCCAGCTTAGGATAGTCCCAATTAGTACAGAAAAAAGTTTTAATTGCTTTTAGGAGTCACAAGCTACTGGTGCCTGTGTCCATCTGTTCCAGTGCTCATTCATGACTTTTTTGAAGTGTAGGGATGCTTTAATTAATTTAATTTAAACTTTCTCTTGGTCCAGTGTGGTGGGTAATGCCTGTATCCAGGTATGATGCATGTGCCAATAGTTTTTTTAACTGTAAAAAAACTGTAAGTTTTGCATAAAATTATTCTGGTAAACCGATAAACAGATAAGTGATCTGTAATTCCAAGGAGCAAGACCTTGAGATCCAGCACTAGTGGTGATCCTATTTCTTTGTGGAGAAATCTAGAGTTCTGCTTCCAGAAACCCTGTGTCAACGGCTGGACCAAATGAGATGGTAAAAGGTTGTATAAAGTGATTGTATCCCCACGCAAATGTTGCTTCTCTAATGTAAACAGCCATAACTTGTCTAATCTGCCTGCATAGTCAAGCCCCTCTATTCCCTTTATTATTTTAGTTGCCCTTCGCTGAACTGCTTCCATTTACAAGACAATATCTTGCTAGTTCTAGTCCTTGCTGTCTGGAATTGTTTGCTACAGCTAAGTCTGTTATCTACCAGAACCCCCAAATCTTTTTCCATTAGATTCACTTTTCAATTAGATTGCACAGAGTTATTTTTGGTGTAGGTGGCACAAGGATTGTCAAACCCCAAACGCATCACCTTACATTTATCAACATTGAATCTCATCTGCCATACTGCTGCCCATTTGGATAATCTATCTAGGTCTGCTTGCAACAATTGCACATTATTTGAAGTTTCCAAAGCTCTGCATAGTTTAGTGTCATCAGCAAAGATGGAGACCTTGCTCTCAATGCCCCCTTCTAAGTCATTTAAAAACAGATTAAACAGAAGTGGCCCCAGTACTAAACCCTGAGGCACTCCATTCGAACTTTAGCCCATATTAGAACAAACAAGAAAAGAGATGATCAATTTTGATCAGGTTGTCTCCCTGACCTTGCATTGGATTAGTATTAAAGGCTATCACTTCCCGCCACCTACTGGCTTTTAACAAGGAGGGAAGAGGCCTCTCATCCAATGCTTAGTGTTCAAGGCATAAGACCTCCAATTAAAGGGATGTGTTCGGAGTGCTACTACTACATGGAAGTTTGGTCAATCTTCCTGCAGAGAAACTCTGCTACAATATATAAACAAAAGGGGGCTGTGGGAGCACTCATGTGGCCAAATTACTTTATAACAAATAGAGGAAGTGCTACTGATCTGACCAAAACATTAGAACAATAAAGAAATGAGATGATGAATGCACATTCCTGGGCCCCATATATCATAATATCTATGCTAGTGCAAACAGTAAAAACATGGGGGTATTTAGTTACAATTTTATGCATAAAAGTGAAAAGCCTTCCAACCACGTCAAGGTAATCCCAGTATGGAAGGTCCTAACAAATTACTTTGGGTCATTTATCTGGGCTGACACTCCCTGCTTGGTTGCATTTTCTTAGGAAGGTTGTCTCCCTGACCTTGCATTGGATTAGTATTAAAGGCTATCACTTCCCCACGCCTACTGGCTTTTAACAAGGAGGGAAGAGGCCTCTTATCCAATGCTTAGCATTCACACCTGTGTAAGCACTCCTTTGGTAAAATTACTTTATAACAAATAGTGAAAGTGCTACTGATCTGACCAAAACATTAGAACAAACAAGAAAAGAGATGATCAATGCACATTCCTGGGCCCCATATATCACAATATCTATGCTAGTGCAAACAGTAAAAACTTTAGCCCACATAGATGTAGCTCCATTGAGCACAACTCTGTTTGTGATCCAATAACCAATTCTCTATCCATGTACAAATGTTTTTTTTTGTAGGGAAACAGTCCTCAGTTTATTCATTAGTCCCCTATATCTGTTGTATTCAATTAGATCAACTGGACTTGAAGTTTAGTTCTTGAAGATGTTTCACTAGTTATCTGACTGGCTTTCTCAATTCAGAATGACTTGTACAAGAATCTGTGACAATTATGTACCCTGGAAAATCCCAATTAGCATATCACAGCCAAGTGTTAAGGGCGTGATTGGATAGTGGCTAAGAGGTGTTATAGGAACGCCCAAGGTAAGGAGTCATCCCAAAACACCCCCAAAGGAGAACAACCAACTTTGGATACAAAAGGTGGGAAGTGTCACTTCATCAAACAAGGAGGAATGGGTGAGAAACCTGTCTAACAGGACCCTGACCCAGCCAGAAATGGAATTCCTTGCTAAGGGCTTGAATTTTGCCATAACGCCTAAAACCATCCCTGTGGTGGATATTATAGCAGCCACAGAAGCCTCAATCCACAATAATAAGGTACCACAGAGTGAGGCAGAACAATTTCACCTTAAGGTATCTGCAGCCTTAGCCAGTGCTAAAACTCCTTCATCTAACCTGACCACACAGGAAAGAAGAGCCTTAATGTCCCTCAAGAAAGATTCAGTATCACCATTCTACCGGCAGATAAAGGAAGATGCACAGTGGTACTCAACACCTCAGACTAGCATGATAAGGTGACCATGCTCCTTGCTGATAACAACACATATGAGGCTTTAAGGGATTTTAAGGGATCCCACTAGCCGTTACTTACTACAACAGCTTCAAAAAGATAAAGCCATTGATCAAGCAATGTATCACCGCCTCTACCCTGGTGAGGCACATCCATGCATATATGGACTCCCAAAGATACATAAGGAAGGGGCACCACTAAGACCTATAATCAGCAGCATCAACTCTGTAACATACAAGGTGGCAAAATACCTAGCCAACATCTTAGGACCATTGGTGGGAAGTTCTAAGCATCACATCCAGAACTCTCAGGATTTCACCAACAAGATTGAAGATATAGTACTCGGTGCAGAAGTAACTAATATGTCCCATATATGATGTGTATCATATGTATACCCACCTGTATACCCACCAAGGAGGCTGTTGACATGGTGAGAAAATGGCTAGGCCAAGACAGCAGCTCTTACCAGCAGAACTGATCTCAACCCAGAACAGGTGTGTTCCTTACTGGACTTGTGCCTGAATACCACCTATTTCAAATACAGGGATAAGTTCTATAAGCAAAAACATGGATGTGCTATGGGATCTCCAGTTTCACCCATTGTGGCCTTAAATACCTTTAAGGCCATAGCACCCAGCCACTGGTTCAGATATATGGATGACACCTGGGTTAAAATCCACCAGAAGGAAGTACAAGCTTTCACAGAACACATTAATGCGGTAGACCAAAACATCAAATTCACAAGGGAAGAGGTACAAAACAACACACTGGCTTTCTTGGACTGCTTGGTAGAAGTTAAGGAAAATGATAAACTGGAAGTAGAGGTTTACAGAAAACCAACACACACAGACCAGTATTTGATGTTTGACTCCCACCACCATTTAGATCACAAGCTGGGTGTCATCAGAACCCTGCAACACAGAGCTGCGAACATCCCCACTAGCACTAGCACAGAGGCGAAGGCCAAAGAAATGAAACATCTCAGAGGAGCCCTTAAAACTTGTGGATATCCAGACTGGACCTTTGTCAAAAGAAGTAGAAGGAAAGAAAAGAACACGAATACCAAAAGTGAAGGGAAAAGCAAGACAGGAGAAAGAACATGGTCATCCCATATGTAGCAGGGGTCTCCAAGAAATTAAGAAGAATTTTCAAAAAACACTGTATCCCTGTCTGCTTTAAACCGAACAACACACTGAGGCAGCAATTGGTACATCCGAAAGATAAGCAACATCATATACGCAGTGCAGTGCAGTGACGAATGCTCTGATTTGTATGTGGGGGAGACCAAACAGCAACTGCATCAACGTATGGCCCAGCATAGAAGAGCTAATTCCTCGGGTCAGGACTCAGCCGTGTACCTGCATCTTAAGGATAAAGGACATACCTTTGAAAATTGTAATGTTAACATATTGGCAAAGGAATGTGACTGGTTCAAGAGAGATGTCAAGGGGGCCATTTATGTGAAAATAAAGAAACCAGGCCTAAATAGAGGTGGGGGGGTTCAACACCAACTGTCTGCCATGTACATTGCTGTTTTGACACATTACTCTGGGCGTTCCTATAACACCTCTTAGCCACTATCCAATCACGCCCTTAACACTTGGCTGTGATAGGCTAATTGGGCTTTTCCAGGGTACAATATTGCCACAGATTGTTGTACAAGTCATTCTGAATTGAGAAAGCCAGTCGGATGACTAGCGAAATGTCTTCAAGAACTAAAGCCAAGTATACCACATCCAATGCTATGCCTGAATCTATATTCTTACTCACTTCTTCATAAAACCAAGTAAATTTGTGTGGCACAATCTATTACTCATAAATCCATGCTGACTATTACTAATAAGATCAGTTCTGGAGACAAAGTCAAGGATACCTGATGTTAGGCTTACAGGTCTATAGTTACCAGGCTGGGAATGACTACCTTTTTTGAATATTGGTATTACATTGGCTTTTTTCCAAACCAGCAGCATTCTGTCATGTTCCCTGGATGGGTGCTGCTGCAAAGCAGCTGAGAAACAAGGAAAGACTGAAGTGCAGCAGAGATCTAGGTAAACCAGTTTATTAAACACACCAAACACACAGAGAAAAGATACTGTAAATAATACTATAAACAATAAACTAATGAAAAGACTAGGCTATTTACACTATGACTAAAGACTAAATACAGATTACTAAAGACTATATACAAAGACTATATACAAGAAAGTATAACGGAACTGGGACAGGCAAAAAGGCAAGGGAACAAGACAGAAGGTTCAGAATACAAAGCAAGGTCTGGAACAAGGTAAGGCAAGATCTGAAACAGGAATCACAGGAAACAGGAGAAAGGTGTGGAAAAATGAGTGCAGAATAACAAATGATGACGATTCGGCAAAGGATAAGTGTGGGTGGAGTCCTTAAATAACTGAAGACTGATAACAGGTGAATGTGATGAATGGTAATTTTCCAGTACATAGAAAACAGGCCTACTGCGGGTGGAAAATGTAACAAAGAAACGGCAACATCCGGAACAGCAGGAACACAGAACAGCGACACCCAGAGGTAAAGATCAAAGCAGCAGGAAATCCTAACACATTCACCAGACAGATAAAATGTACTAAGTTCTCATCATATCCGAGGATGTATTTCATCTGGTCCTGGGACTTTATTGACATGAACTGTGTCTAATTTCCATACCATATCATCTGTGAGCCAGAGCGAATATTCCTCATTTATAGCCTTCATATTATTACAGTCCCTGCTATAAGGACTAGGATTCTCTATAGTGAATACAGAATTTTAAAAAATGGTTTAGCACATCGCTTATGAAGGTTCTCATTCATCCAGGTTTTTTTTTTCTTTTGGCAATTTAAAGGGACAGTTCAGTGGAAATGATCAATATTTGTTAAATTGTTAGTTTGTGTAATGCCTTCTTAGTTATTCTACATATTCTCTCCCATTTTGAAAAATCTGTTGATTTCATACCCTTTGCTGTTCCCTGCTGTAGACATTAGTGAGCTGACATTTTAGGTTCTAACGATCCTTTTTCTTCCCAGGATGCACCACTTCCTTGGAATGTTCCTAACTAACAGTACTTTCTACTGATTGGCTGTTGGATGGGTCAAAGATGCTCAGATCTCTACTGAGCAACTGAATCAACCCAGGCGCTGGGTCAAGGGCAAGACCATAACGGTCTCTACTAGGGGTCCTGCAAACAGGAAGTCAGTATTTCGGTTGCATTTATTTATACACAGACAATATGCTGAATTGGCAGATTAAGGTCATTGGGGTGAAAAAATACTGCTCTTTTTTCTCAAAAGCATATGTATTTGCACTGAACTTCCCCTTTAAGTACCCTGGAAAGTCCCAATTAGCATATGACAGCCAGGTGTTAGGGACCATCGGAAAGCAAGATGTGATTACATTGTGACTAAGAGGTTTTATCGAAACTGCCCAGAGTAAGGTGCCAAAACAGAGTGGTGTGGAACCATTACACGAAACGCATTAGGCATAGACATGCTTTTTAAAATATACTAAAAATAATAATAACTTTTGGATTTTACGGGAAACGCTGTAGTCTGTTACCGGGTGCCCAGCTTCGTTTGGTGATTGTAAGGTGCCAAAACAGCATTGTATGTGGCAGACAGTTAGTTTTGCCCCCCCACACACACACACACTTCTATTCAGGCAAAGAATTGGCTTGACATTTGTTTGTTGAATGAGAATTCTATTTTCAGGCTATATTGGAATTTGCAGATTATAGAGAAACAAAAACTCTGGTTATCTGTTGACGTCAAAGTAATTTTGTATTTTTATGATTCACAGAAACATATAACTCTAAACATATAACTTGTTTTATTTTGCTGACCTTTGAGGACTCTAGAGTCTCTTAACAGCTTCAGTATAACAAGGCTTGAACACCCACACCAATAGTAAAAAGTATTTGTTTGAAAAGTTATTTTGTAGTGTATTAAATTAAAATGCCTGAAATTGAATCATATTAATCGAAATTGACTGTTCTGAAGCAATTTTGTAAGTAAATATTGACTGCAAATCTGTTTTTAAAAAGAGCAGGATTGTATTTGTTTTGATCTCATTGGTTTCCATAAAACAGAATAAACAGCAATTATTTTTTGAAAAACATTTTTTTTAATGTAAATCGCGAGAACACAAAAGTTCCTGCGATTTTCAACACGATTGTGCATCCGTTTCTGTTTTGGAAGTGCATGCGATCACCATTTTTTTCAGCAATCGCATGTGTTTCCATAATGGAAATGGGGCAATCGCAAGTCTGCAACCTCATGTACTCTGTCTTGCTAAAAGCAGAGCTTTTACCCCTAACCCAACAAGACATGCTATGTGGAACAACATTGCTCCAAGATAAAGAAGGAGGAGCACACTATTTGTGTGATTGCAACAATTTATTGACGTTTAGGGAATGCTATGTCCCTTTATCAGGTATAACCAGTGTAAATGTGAACAACAAACATATATACCCTCATAACCCCACCTACTGAACGTGTGGCAATGTGACTGACAGGCCAACGTACCAAAACAAGGCTCTCCTGATCCAACAAAATATAAAATTCTAGTGCACTAAATTTTAAGTGCATTTTAGCAAAGTGTTACACAACATAAATACTATAAAACATCTGTGTGATTCACATTTTTATTATTATTAGGAATTTTGCATTTATGGATATGAATCACACAGGTGTTATATAGTGTTTATGTTGTATAATATGCACTTTGTTATTATGAACTTTAAATTTAGTGCACTAGCACTTTATATTTGGTTGGATCAAGAGAGCCTCATTTTGGTAACCTGGACTGTGGGTAAAAATGTTGTTCACATTTACACTGGTACCTGAGGAAGGGACATAGCATAGCAAGTCTTATGCTGTGACCTTGTGGGCTGTGTGCTTCTAAAACAAGTGCTTTAACAGGTTAGCCACCACAGCACATGCAGAGTATTCAGATATATTTAGAAGCTTTATCTTTTGCCAGGAATAGAAAAATAATAATAAAAAAAAGTAAAAAATCAGCTGAATATTTTATCCCAGGAAGACTTTATGTAATTTTTGCTGGCTAATAAATAAACTGCAGTTTAACAAGCAGCTTTCATAGTCAGGGTCGGACTGGCCTACCGGGGTACTGGGGAAATCCCCGGAGGGCCCGGGCTTAGTGGGCTCTTTTACATCACTTCTAAAGTGCCATGAGGCCCCAGCAAAAAAAAAAATTCTACTGGGACCGGCAGCCTGTGCTGCACCTCCTCCCAGCCTGAGCCTTCCGCATCCAATCCAATAAGGCCTTCAGTCAGTGACACCCCCTGTTTCAGGTACATAGATTAACCCATCACAGCAGTCCAGAGGTACTTTATTAAAGGGCATGTCCACCCTTTTAAAAATGTTTTTGTCATATTGTAGGTCTTCCTCCCACAGCCCCAACTGCATTATTATCATCTCCAGAAACTCTCCCGATCTTTACTTACCTTCCCTCTTTCCTCCACCAGGGCAGCCAATTGGAGGGATGTAGGGATGTAAGGATTTTTATGCACTACAGTGTGGGGCCAGTAGAGGGTGAAATTATAATTTTGGGGGTGGACATGCCCTTTAATATTAAATGACTGCTACTGTCAATTGTCTTAATGGGCCTTTGGGAGGGGGTTTAGGGGTATGTGGTCATATTCTGCTCCTGTGTATTATGATTAATGTATTCAACATAAATAAATGTTTTCAAAGTACCGACATTCTGTTGAATGGAACCCCAATAGTGTCTGGGTTGATTCAGTTGCTCAGTAGAGATCTGAGCATGTTTGACAAGTAAAAATAACTGTAGGAAATTCTTGTATTGTATGCAAATGTGCAAACACTGATAACTGTAATTTCTTAGCTTGCCCAAGTGGTTGGTGGGCCCCTGGCTCAAGATTTCTTTGTGGGCACCAGATGCCCAGTCCAACACTGTTCATAGTCTTATCAGAGACTTCCAAATGGTATGGAGACATTTGTATAGAAAATACACTATACAAATGGCCATATACAATACAATACTTTATACAATAATGTGCATAGAGACCGTGAATATTGGTGTTAGGGGCGTGACCAATGCACACAAGGCTCTTTCATGACTACATGGGCTGAGAAACCCTTTAATTTTAGGATTTTTTCAAAAAATATAGTTTTCCTTTAACTGTAGTAGATGAATTACTGGCTTATTATGCAACTATTTTAAATAAGCAATTATAGGACATATACCGGGAGATTCAATAAAGGTTTTTTTAAAACAGTGCAAATTTTGCCCCAACCAATCAGGTCTTATTTAACGTTTGAAAGCTAAAATCTGATTGGTTGGGGAAACACTAGCACCATTTTAAACAATAAGGACTTTTATTGAATAACGCTGTTAGTGTGACATTTGGGCTCTTATGATCATTTTATATCACTAACTGCTTTAATTTTTACCTAACAATGTTAGTAATAATGCTAGTAAAATTATCAGGGACTTCTACACTGTCCTTGCTGACTTTGACACTTAAATCACACTGTCTAAAACTTGTAAATTATAGTTAATATTCACTTTATGAGAACAGTAGAATAATAGAGGCTTATATGGACCAAAAAAGTAAATTGCCATTTCTTAATATATTTTCCAATTAAAATTTTTTGGAGACATGGAATAAAGAGCATGTAACTTGGAATATCCACTTTAATGAATGTTGGGAACTTCCTTAGGAAAAGGTTAAAAAATCCGATTAAATCAGAATTTTTTGAATTTTCAATAGCCTTTTTGAAATACATTTTCTCGATTGACTTTTTTCGTTTTTTCGATATACATTTTCAATATGTTAATAAAGGTTCTCAATAGGAATTTTAGATTTTATGATAGACACTTCATTTTTCCATAGATATTTTTGATTTTCAATTTCTCCATAAAGGTTTTCGATGTCTCAATAGACATTTTAAATTTTACGATAGATATTTTCGATTGCTCCATAGACATTTTAGATTTTTTGATATACATTTTCAATTTCTGGATAAAAGTTTTCGATTTCTCAATAAAAGTTTTAGATTTTTTGATTGACATTTTCGCTTTTTCAATATAAATTTTCAATTTCTCGATAGACGTTTTATATTTCTCAATAAATATTTTCGATTTCTCAAAAGTGTTCTCGATAGAAATTTTTGATTTTACAATAGACATTTTAAAATTTTCCATAGACATTTTCGATTTCTCCATTGACATTTTTGATTTTTCGATATACATTTTCAATTTCACGATAGATTTTATATTTCTCAATAAATGTTTTCAATTTCTCAATAGGCATTTTCGATTGACATTTTTCGATTTTTGGATACACGTTTTCAATTTGTTGCTAAACGTTCTCGATAGAAATTTTCGATTTTACGATAGACACTTTAAATTTTTCCATAGACATTTTCGATTTTTTCATCTAAATTTCAATTTCTTGATAGACGTTTTCAATTTCTCAATTAACGTTTTCGGTTTTTCAATTGACATTTTTGATTTTTCGACATACATTTTCAATTTGTCCATAAACATTCTCAATTTCTTGATAAGCGTTTTAGATTTCTCAATAAACGTTTTTGTTTTTTGATATACATTTTCAATTTGTTGATAGTTTTTGATTTCCCAAAAAAGTTTTCGTTTAGACATTTTCAATTTTACGATAGACATACATTTTTGAGTTTTCTATAAATATTTTTGATTTCTCAATAGACGTTTTGTTTTCATTTCATTGCCTGCACAAACAGTAATTGAATATAAATGCTAAGGCATGTAGTTTTTCACATATGATGTGAATCTGAACAAACAACAAATAAAAAAAACTTGGGAACTTGATTACAACCCATGAGATCATTCTGACATAGATTAGAGTACACGGTCTTCCCAAAATGATTAAAATTGGAGTAACCCAAGGGACACAGACTTCCCAGACATATTGTTCCAGCATATTCTCTATCTCTTTGGAACTCAAAAATAAAAGCCATTATACAAAGATAAATAAACTCTACAAGCCCCCCAGATCTTCATCATGGGGTTTAACAATTTTAATGTAATTTTTTAGTTTTGTGATGAAACGTAGAGAAATGGGAAAAAGAATAAAAAAATCTGCCTGGTACATGCAGCCTCTTTGTATAAGGACAATCAGGGTTATTCAATAAAAGGTCTTATCATTTAAAATGGTGGTAATTTTGCCCCAACCAATCAGATGTTAGCTTTCAAATGTTAAATAAGATCTGATTGGTTGGGGAAAAATTAGCACTATTTTAAATGATAAGACCTTTTCTTGAATCTCCCTGAATGTATGTTATTTAGTTGATTCTTTTTATTTGACAGTCATGCACCTTATAACATTTGTTAAACTGTCAACTTTCATTCTGATAGTAGTTCTTGCGGAACCGATTAAAGTTCCGAAAATCTGATTGAATCAGAATTTTCAATAGACACTTTTTGAGTTTTCATTTTTATTTACGAGTTTTCCATATATTTCTTCTCTTGTGTCCTCATTTGTCCCTGTCCATACCCTAACCTTATCACAGAACCACCTCTTAAACAGACCCCTAATCACACCGCCTCCTCTCGCCTTCAAACTTTTTCTATTTTGGTCCCATCCTCTGGAATTCTATTCTCCTCTCTCTACTTCAAAAAACCTAAATAAACAAGTTTAAATCTAACCTATCATCCTATCTCCCTGAGCAAAGCACAACATAAGATTGTTGACACTGTACCGGTTCTTACTATGTATCCTTATGTTACCCACCTAATTAGATTGTAAGCTCTATGGGGCAGGGACCTCTTGATCTCATGTTACATTATTTAATCACTTGTTTATAAAAAGTTCACAGTTATGAAAATCTCGAAAAATTAATTGGATCTGCAGATTTTCGAAACCAGGTTTGTTTTGAAACTGGGATTCATCACTAGTGATGTTATCTATGGGGGTATTTAAAATAAGCTAACTAGTTCTAAAAAGGTCATTAAAGTCATACTAACTCTTGGTATTCCTCTAGTATATGGTTAGAGGGTCACTTATGTCTCTTTTGAAGTTGATTTTTATTTTCAGTTGCAGTGATTTTAAGCCTTTTGAACCCAGACTTGACCAGCTAACAGGGAAAACACATTTTTCTTTCTTTAATGAGAAAAATATCTGCTTAGCTTCAGCATCTAAATGAAATTGTTACAAATAACTTTCATTCATCTAGTACCATAATATGTACTTGCTTTCAATGCCTTTTTAAAGTGAATAAAGTGACTTGAATATATTTAATCTGACATTACATTCCAGCCTATTCTGTGTTATGCTTTTAAGATTTTAGTATTATTTTAAGGAAAGCAAGTAATAAGTGACTCTTAAATTGTTTAACAGAAGGACATTCCAATAAACCTTGTTCTGCCTTAAGATCATGCAGCTGTTCCTATCCGGTGACATAAAGTTGGCAGTATTCTCCCTGCACTGCTACACAAAGAATACCGTATATACTTGAGTGTAAGCCAATCCGAGTATAAGCCGAGGTACCTATTTTTCCTCCAAAATCAGAAAAAACAGATTGACTCGAGTATAAGCCAAGGACATTATGACCTTCTGTATTGTTTTAGGGCATTAGTTGCCCTTTGAATGTACAGTAATCCCATACAGAACCCCAATACCTTTCCACTGTAAATGTTGGAAACACAAACTCCCAGCATGCTTTAGTCACTGGGAGTTGTAATTTCCACAACCTATAGTGGAAAGGTATTGGGGGTAACTGTATGTCACACTGTCCCTCACACTAGAGCCCCCCACTTCAGTTTCACTTACCGTAGTTCACTTCTCACCTTCTGCATGCTGCCGCTACCTCTCTGCATGCTGCCACTACCTCTGTGCAGAGCCGGCAGTTCCCAGTGTGTTCACGGCTCGCGATGGACATCATCCCGCCAGCGTGCGCGATGACATCATGCGCACACGTGAGTACTACTGGGAACTGCCAGCTTCCTTCCGACTTGCGGCTGCTTCTGGAATTAAGGAAGTTTGCTATTGACTCGAGTATAAGCCGAGGCCAGGTTTTTAGGTTGATTTTAAACCAAAAACCTCAGCTATACTCGAGTATATACGGTATAAACACCAAAGGTACACATATTTCACTTTTAATGAAAAAAAAAATTACAAATGTAAAAAAAAAAACCCAAAAAAAACAGGAATTTATATTTAAATTGTGTTAATAAGTAAATGTACCAGGGGGAATATTTAAATTAAGATTGGTTTTTAAAAAATATTTCCAAATGGATTCTCCCCAGTCAGTCCTGGAGAGATTTACTGACCGAATATTTGCTAAAAAAAAAAACTTTTTTTTTAGAATTACCAATATTTTTTTTGCATAGTTTAATGCCGAGAAAAGTGTATTTGTCATATGTGGTTAAATTTTCTAAAGAGAGAAAAACATTTTTCTTGCACTTGCTACTGCCTCCCGAAATTCTTGTTCCGCCAACCACCTGGCCCAAACGTTTTGCGATCGATATTATTGTAATTTTGATTGTAATAAAAATCGAGACATGAATCAGCTGGGGAAACTGCTGCTCCACTCAACATTTTAAGCAATTTGACATTCATTAATGATCAAATACCTAATTGGTGTAATGTTAAGAAGTATGTGAATGTGAATGTATAGCCAACATAATAATCCTTATTTTTGCATCTAGTTAAACCTTTATACCTTACCCATAATGTCTGTATAACAGCTACATAGTAACATAGTATTGGAGGTTGTAAAAAGGACTATGTGACTTCTTTACCCCCACCACACCATGGACCTGTTAGACAGGACATTCGGATAGGGTATAAAGGTGTGGACTAGATGGACTTAGTCTTTATTCAACCTCCAATACTATGTACTATGAACTTTTAGACAGACATTATGGGTAGGGTATAAAGGGGACTAGATGGATTATGTCTTTATTCAACCTCCAATACTATGTTACTATGTAACTGTTATACAGACATTATGGTAGGGTATAAAGGTTGGACTAGAGGACTATGTCTTTATTCAACTTCCAATACTATGTTACTATGTACTGTTATACAGACATTATGGTATGGTATAAAGGTTGGACTAGATGTATGGAGTCTTTTTACAACCTCCAATACTATGTTCTCTATGTAGCTGTTATACAGACATTATGGGTAGGGTATAAAGGTTGGACTAGATGTATGGATTGTCTTTTCACAACCTCAATACTAGTTACTATGTAGCTGTTATACAGACATTATGGGTAAGGTATAAGTTAACTAGATGCAAAATAGGATTATTATGTTTGGCTATACCATTCCACATTTCACATAACTTACTGAACATTACACCAATTAGGTATTTGATCATATGAATGTAATTGTTAAAGTTGAGTGGAGCGCAGTTCCCCAGACTGATTCATGTCTCGATTTTATTACAATCAAAATTAATAATATCGATCGCAAAACGTTGGGCCAGGTGGTTGGCGGAACAAGAATTTCGGGGAGGCAGTAGCAAGTGCAAGAAAATGTTTTTCTCTCTTTAGAAAATTTAACCACATATGACAATACACTTTTCTCTGCATTAAACTATGCACAAAAAATATTGGGTAATTCTAAAAAAAGTTTTTTTTTTTAGCAAATATTCGGTCAGTAAATCTCTCCAGGACTGACTGGGAGAATCCATTTGGAAATATTTTTAAAACAATCTTAATTTAATATTCCCCCTGGTACATTTACTTATTAACACAATTTAAATATAAATTCTGTTTTTTCGGGTTTTTTATTTTACATTGTCATTTTTTTTTCATTAGAGAAAGTGAAAATATGTGTACCTTTGGTGTTACTTTTGCAAGATTGGAATGATAACACTAGATTTTTAGCGATTTTAATGACAATATCAGCTTGGCAAAATTAACTTTTACTGTATATATACGTCAATTTTAAAAAAATGTTTGGTGTTTAAAAATTTTAAAAGTGCTCCTTATAATATAACTAAATTCACGTAACCTTTTGCACACATTTGTGACCAAAACTTTACCCTCTTTTACCAAATCATTAACGTATATACTCGAGATAAGCGAGATTTTAGGTTTAAATCACCTTAAAACCTTGCCTCGGCTATCGAGTCAATAGCAAACTTACCTTAATTCCAGAAGCAGCCGCAGTCGGAAGGAAAGCGGCAGTTCCCAGTAGTACTTCACGTGTGCGCCATGATGTCATCGCGCATGCTGGCGGGATGACGTCATCACGCAGCCGTGAAGCAGCACTGGGAACTGCTGGCTCTGCACAGAGGTAGTGGCAGCATGCAGAGAGGTAGCGGCAGCATGCAGAGAGGGTGAAGAGTGAAGACTGGTAGTGACAACTGAGTGGGGGGCTCAGTGTGAGGGACAGTGTGAATACAGTTACCCCAATACCTTTCCACTATAGTGTGTGGAAATTACAACTCCCAGTGACTAAAGCATGCTGGGAGTTGTGGTTTCCAAACATTTACAGTGGAAGGTATTGGGGTTACTGTATGGGATTACTGTACATTCAAAGGGCAAACTAATGCCCTAACAAAAATAACAGAAGGTCATAATGTCCTTGGCTTATACTCGAGTCATCTGTTTTTTCTGATTTTGGAGGAAAATAGGTACCTCGGCTTACTCGGATTGGCTTACTCAAGTTATATACGGTATTCTTTGTCTAGCAGTGCAGGAGAATACTGCAACTTTATGTCACCGGATAGGAAGCTGCATGATCTTAGGCGCAGAACAAGGTTTATTGGAATGTCCTTCTGTTAAACAATTTAGAGTCTCTTTATGTACTGCTTTCCTTAAAATAATACTAAATATTAAAAGCATACACAGATAGCTGGAATGTATTGTCAAAAATAGTATTATATAGATTATTGATATAGGTTTCATTAGTCATAAATTTAAACAAAAAATAGCTAATATTATTCAGTACTTATCACTTTAAAGCTTGAAGCAAGTACAATATGGTATAGATGATTGAAGTTTTTGTACAATTCATTTAGATGCTGAGCTAAGCAGTATTTTTCTCATTAAAGAAAAAAATGGTTTTCCCTGTTACTGGTCAAGTCTGGGTTCAAAGGCTTAAAATCACTGCAACTGAAAATAAAAATCAACTCAAAAAGAGAAAGGACCCTCTAACATATACTAGGGAATACCAAGAGTTAGTATGACTTTAATGACCTTTTAGAACTAGTTAGCTTATTTTAAATACCCCCATAGATAACATCACTAGTGATGAATCCCAGTTTCAAAAAAACCTGGTTTCGAAAATCTGCGATCCAATTAATTTTCGAGATTTTCATAACTGTGAACTTTTTATAAACAAGTGTTAAATATGTAACATGAGTCAAGAGGTCCCTGCCCATAGAGCTTACAATCTAATTAGGTGGGTAACATAAGGATACATAGTAAGAACCGGTACAGTGTCAACAATCTTATGTTGTGCTTTGCTCAGGAGATAGGATGATAGGTTAGATTTAAACTTGTTTATTTAGGTTTTTTGAAGTAGAGAGAGGAGAATAGAATTCCAGAGGATGGGACCAAAATAGAAAAAGTTGAAGGCGAGAGGAGGCGGTGTGATTAGGGGTCTGTTTAAGAGGTGGTTCTGTGATAAGGTTAGGGTATGGACAGGGACAAATGAGGACACAAGAGAAGAATATATGGAAAACTCGTAAATAAAAATGAAAACTCAAAAAGTGTCTATTGAAAATTCTGATTCAATCAGATTTTCGGAACTTTAATCGGTTCCGCAAGAACTACTATCAGATGAAAGTTGACAGTTTAACAAATGTTATAAGGTGCATGACTGTCAAATAAAAAGAATCAACTAAATAACATACATTCAGGGAGATTCAAGAAAAGGTCTTATCATTTAAATAGTGCATTTTTCCCCAACCAATCAGATCTTATTTACATTTGAAAGCTAACATCTGATGGGTGGGGCAAAATTACCACCATTTTAAATGATAAGACCTTTTATTGAATAACCCTGATTGTCCTTATACAAAGAGGCTGCATGTACCAGGCAGATTTTTTTATTCTTTTTCCATTTCTCTACGGTTTCATCACAAAACTAAAAAATTACATTAAAATTGTTAAACCCATGATGAAGATCTGGGGGGCTTGAGAGTTTATTTATCTTTGTATAATGGCTTTTATTTTTGAGTTCCAAAGAGATAGAAATATGCTGGAACAATATGTCTGGGAAGTCTGTGTCCCTTGGGTTACTCCAATTTTAATCATTTTGGGAAGACCGTGTACTCTAATCTAGTCAGAATGATCTCATGGGTGTAATCAAGTTCCCAAGTTTTTTTTATTTGTTGTTTGTTCAGATTCACATCATATGTGAAAACTACATGCCTTAGCATTTATATTCAATTACTGTTTGTGCAGGCAATGAAATGAAACAAAACGTCTATTGAGAAATCAAAATATTTATAGAAAACTCAAAAATGTATGTCTATTCGTAAAATTGAAAATGTCTAAACGAAAACTTTTTTGGAAATCAAAAATACAACAAATTGAAAATGTATATCAAAAACAAAAACGTTTATTGAGAAATCTAAAACGCTTATCAAGAATTAGAATGTTAGACAAATTGAAAATGTATGTCGAAATCAAAATGTCAATTGAAAACCGAAAACGTTAATTGAGAAATTGAAAACGTCTATCAAGAAATTGAAATTTGATGAAAAAATCGAAATGTCTATGGAAAAATTTAAAGTGTCTATCGTAAAATCGAAAATTTCTATCGAGAACGTTTAGCAACAAAATTGAAAACGTGTATCCAAAAATCGAAAAATGTCAATCGAAAATGCCTATTGAGAAATTGAAACATTTATTGAGAAATATAAAATCTATCGTGAAATTGAAAATGTATATCGAAAAATCAAAAATGTCAATGGAGAAATCGAAAATGTCTATGGAAAATTTTAAAATGTCTATTGTAAATCAAAATTTTATCGAGAACACTTTTGAGAAATCGAAAATATTATTGAGAAAATATAAAACGTCTATCGAGAAATTGAAATTTATATTGAAAAAGCGAAAATGTCAATCAAAAAATCTAAAACTTTTATTGAGAAATCGAAAACTTTTATCCAGAAATTGAAAATGTATATCAAAAAATCTAAAATGTCTATGGAGCAATCGAAAATATCTATCGTAAATTTAAAGTCTATTGAGACATCGAAACCTTTATGGAGAAATTGAAAATCAAAAATATCTATGGAAAAATGAAGTGTCTATCATAAAATCTAAAATTCCTATGAGAACCTTTATTAACTATTGAAATGTATATCGAAAAAACGAAAAAAAGTCAATCGAGAAAATGTATTTCAAAAAGGCTATTGAAATTCAAAAAATTCTGATTAATCGATTTTTTAACCTTTTCCTAAGGAAGTTCCCACACAAATTCAATCAAGTGGATATTCCAAGTTACATGCTCTTTATTCCATGTCTCCAAAATTTTAATTGGAAAATATATTAAGAAATGGCAATTTACTTTGGTCCATATAAGCCTCATTATTCTACTGTTCTCATAAAGTGAATATTAACTATAATTTACAAGTTTTAGACAGTTGATTTAAGTGTCAAAGTCAGCACGGAAGGTGTAGATCCCTGATAATTTTATAGCATTTACTAACATTGTTAGGAAAATTAAAGCAGTTAGTGATATAAAATGATCATAAGAGCCCAAATGTCACACTAACAGCGTTATTCAATAAAAGTCCTTATTGTTTAAAATGGTGCTATTCCCCCCCAATCAGATTTAGCTTTCAAACGTTAAATAAGACCTGATTGGTTGGGGCAAATTTGCACTGTTTTAAAAAAACCTTTATTGAATCTCCCGTATATGTCCTATAATTGCTTATTTAAAATAGTTGCATAATAAGCCAGTAATTCATCTACTACAGTTAAAGGAAACTATATTTTTTGAAAAAATCCTAAAATTAAAGGTTTCTCAGCCATGTAGTCATGAAAGAGCCTTGTGTGCATTGGTCACGCCCCCTAACACCAATATTCAGGTCTCTATGCACATTATTGTATAAAGTATTGTATTGTATATGGCCATTGTATAGTGTATTTTCTATACAAATGTCTCCATACCATTTGGAAGTCTCTGATAAGACTATGAACAGTGTTGGACTGGGCATCTGGTGCCCACAAAGAAATCTTGAGCCAGGGCCACACCACTTGGGCAAGCTAAGAAATTACAGTTATCAGTGTTTGCACATTTGCATACAATACAAGAATTTCCTACAGTTATTTATATTGTCAACATGCTCAGATCTCTACTGAGCAACTGAATCAACCCAGACACTATTGGGGTTCCATTCACAGAATGTCGGTACTTTGAAAACATTATTAGTTGAATATTAATCATAATACACAGGAGCAGAATATGACCACATACCCCTAAACCCCCTCCCAAAGGCCCATTAAGACAATTGACAGTAGCAGTCATTTAATATTAAGGGCATGTCCACCCCAAAATTATAATTTCACCCCTCTACTGGCCCACACTGTAGTGCAAAAATCCTTACATCCCTACATCCCTCCAATTGGCTGCCCGGTGGAGAGAAAGAGGGAAGGTAAGTAAGATCGGAGAAGTTTCTGAGATGATAATAATGCAGTTGGGGCTGTGGGAGGAAGATCCTACATATGACAAAAACATTTTTAAAAGGGGGACATGCCTTTAATAAAGTACCTCTGGACTGCTGTGATGGTTATCTATGTACCTGAAACAGGGTGTGTCACTGACTGAAGGCCTTATTGGATGGATGCGGAAGGTCCGGCTGGGAGGAGGTGCAGCACAGCTGCCGGTCCCAGTAGAATTTTTTTTTTTGCTGGGGTCATGGGCACTTTAGAAGTGATGTAAAAGAGCCCACTAAGCCCGGGCCCTCCGGGGATTTCCCCAGTACCCCGGTAGGCAGTCCGACCCTGACTATGAAAGCTGCTGTTATAACTGCAGTTTATTTATTAGCCAGACAAAAATTACATAAAGTCTTCTGGGATAAAATATTCAGCTGATTTTTTACTTTTTTTTATTATTATTTTTCTATTCCTGGCAAAAGATAAGCTTCTAAATATATCTGAATACTCTGCATGTGCTGTGGTGGCTAACCTGTTAAAGCACTTGTTTTAGAAGCACACAGCCCACAAGGTCCCAGCATAAGACTTGCTATGCTATGTCCTTCCTCAGGTACCAGTGTAAATGTGAACAACATTTTTACCCCACAGTCCAGGTTACCAAAATGAGGCTCTCTTGATCACACCAAATATAAAGTGCTAGTGCACTAAATTTAAAGTTCATAAAACAAAGTGCATATTATACAACATAAACACTATATAACACCTGTGTGATTCACTATCCAAAATGCAAAATTCCTATATATAATAAAAATGTGAATCACACAGATGTTTTATAGTATTTATGTTGTGTAACACTTTGCTAAAATGCACTTAAAATTTAGTGCACTAGAATTTATATTTTTGTTGGATATGAGAGCCTGTGTTTGGTACGTTGGCCTGTCAGTCACATGCCACACGGTTACAGTAGTGGGGTTATGAGGGTATATATGTTGTTGTTCACATTTACACTGGTTATACCTGATAAGGGACATAGCATTCCCTAAACGTCACTTGTTATTTACACCAATAAATTGTTGCAATCACACAAATTGTGCTCCTCCTTCTTTATCTTGAGCAATGTTGTTCACATAGCATGTCTTGTTGGGTTAGGGTAAAAGCTCTGCTTTTAGCAAGACGAGTACATGGGTTGCAGACTTGCGATTGCCCCATTTCCATTATGGAAACACATGCGATTGCTGAAAAAAATGTGATCGCATGCACTTCCAAAACAGAAACGGATGCACAATCGTGTTGAAAATCGCAGGAACTTTTGTGTTCTCGCGATTTACATTAAAAAAATGTTTTTCAAAAATAATTGCTGTTTATTCTGTTTTATGGAAACCAATGAGATCAAAACAAATCAATCCTGCTCTTTTAAAACAGATTTGCAGTCAATATTTACTTACAAATTGCTTCAGAACAGTCAATTTCGATTAATATGATTCCATTTCAGGCTTTTATTAATACACTACAAAATAACTTTTCAAACAAATACTTTTTACTATTGGTTGGGTGTTTCAGACCTTGTTATACTGAAGCTGTTAAGAGACTCTAGGTCCTCAAAGGTCAGCAAATAAAACAAGTTATATGTTTTAGAGTTTATATGTTTCTGTGAATCATAAAAATACAAAATTACTTTGACTCAACAGATAACCAGAGTTTTTTGTTTCTCTAAAATCTGCAAATTCCAATCTACGCCTGAAAATAGAATTCTCATTCAAAAACAAATGTCAGCCAATTCTTGCCTGAATAGAAGTGTGTGTGGTGTGGGGGGGCAAAACTAACTGTCTGCCACATACAATGCTGTTTTGGCACCTTACAATCACCAAACGAAGCTAGGCACCCGGTAACGACTACAAGCGTTTCCGTAAAATCCAAAAGTTATTATTATTTTTAGTATATTTTAAAAGAGATGTCTATGCCTAATGCGTTTCGTGTATGGTTCCACACCACTCTGTTTTGGCCACCTTACTCTGGGCAGTTTCGATAAAACCTCTTAGTCCAATGTAATCACATCTGCTTCTCCGATGGTTCCCTAACACCTGGCTGTCAATGCTAATTGGGGACTTTCCAGGGTACTTAAAGGGGAAGTTTCAGTGCCATACATATGCTTTTGAGAAAAAAGAGCAGTATTTTTCACCCAATGACCTTAATCTGCCAATCAGCATATTGTCTGTGTATAAATAAATGCAACCGAAATATGACTTCCTGTTTGGCAGGACCCTAGTAGAGACCGTTATGGTCTTTGCCCTGACCCAGCGCCTGGGTTGATTCAGTGCTCAGTAGAGATCTAAGCATCTTTGACCCATCCAACAGCCATCAGTAGAAAGTACTGTTAGTTAGGAACAGTCCAAGGAAGTGGTGCATCCTGGGAAGAAAGATCGTTAGAACCTAAAATGTCAGCTCACTAATGTCTACAGCAGGAACAGCAAAGGTTGAAATCACAGATTTTTCAAATGGAGAGAATATGTAGAAAAATAAGAAGCATTACACAAACTAACAATTTAACAATATATGTATCATTTCCACTGAACTGTCCTTTAAATGCCAAAGAAAAAAAAAACCTGGATGAATGAGAACCTTCATAAGCGTGTGCTAAACCATTTACAAAATTCTGTATTCACTATAGAGAATCCTAGTCCTATAGCAGGGACTGTAATAATATGAAGGCTAAATATGAGGAATATTCGCTCTGGCTCACAGATATATGGTATGGAAATTGACACAGTTTCATATCAATAAGTCCCAGGACCAGATGAAATACATCCGTGATATGATGAGAACTTAGTACATTTTATCTGTCTGGTGAATGTGTTAGGATTTCCTGCTGCTTTGATCTTTACCTCTGGGTGTGCTGTTCTGTGTTCCTGCTGTTCCGGATGTTGCCGTTCTTTGTTACATTTTCCAACCCGCCAGTAGGCCGTTTTCTATGTACTGGAAATTACCATTCATCACATTCACCTGTTATCAGTCTTCAGTTATTTAAGGATCCACCCCACTTATCCTTTGCCGAATCGTCATCATTGTTATTCTGCACCTCATTTTTCCACACCTTTCTCCTGTTCCTGTGATTCCTGTTTCAGATCTTGCCTTACCCTTGTTCCAGACCTTGCTTTTGTATTCTGAACCTTCTGTCTTGTTTCCCTGCCTTTTTGCCTGTCCCAGTCCGTTATACTTTCTTGTATATAGTCTTTGTATATAGTCTTTTTAGTAATCTGTATTTAGTCTTAGTCATAGTGTAAAGTAGCCTAGTCTTTTCATTAGTTTTATTTGTTATAGTATTATTTTACAGTATCTTTTCTCTGTGTGTTTGGGTGTTTAATAAACTGGTTTACCTAGATCTCTGCTGCACTTCAGTCTTTCCCTTGTTTCTCAGTGCTTTGCCAGCAGCACCCATCCAGGAACATGACAGAATGCTGCTGTTTTGGAAAAAAGCCAATGTAATACCAATATCAAAAAAGGTAGTCATTCCCAGCCTGGTAACTATAGACCTGTAAGCCTAACTCAGGTATCCTTGACTTGTCTCCAGAAACTGATCTTATTAGTAAATTCAGCATGGATTTATGAGTAATAGATTGTGCCACACAAATTACTTGGTTTTTTTTATGAAGAAGTGATAAGAAATATAGATTCAGGCATAGATGGATGTGGTATACTGTGGCTTTAGTTCTTGAAGACATTTCGCTAGCATCGACTGGCTTTCTCAATTCAGAATGACTTGTACAACAATCTGTGGCAATATTGTACCCTTGAAAAGCCCAATTAGACCTATCACAGCCAAGTGTTAAGGGCGTGATTGATAGGGCTAGAGGTGTTCTAGGAACGCCCAGCAATAAGTGTCAAAACAGCAATGTACATGGCAGACAGTGGTGGGGAAACCCCCCCACCTCTCTTTAGCCTGTTTCTTTATTTCACATAAATGGCCCCTTGACATCTCTCTTGAACCAGTCACTTCGATTGCCAATATGTTAACATTACATTTCAAAGTATGTCCTTTATCCTTAAGATGCAGGTACACTGCTGAGTCCTGACCCGAGGAATTAGCTCTTCTATGGGGCCATACGTTGATGCAGTTGCTGTTTGGCTCCCCAACAGACAAATACAGAGCATTCGCTCACTGCACTGCACTGCTGTAATGATGTTTGCTTATACTTTCGGAATGTACCAATGCTGCCTCAGTGTGTTGTTGCGTTTAAAGCAGACACAGGATAACAGTGTTTTTTGAAAATTCTTCTTAATTTCTTGGAGACCCCTGCTACATATGGGATGACCATGTTCTTTCTCCTGTCGTGCTTTTTCCCTTCACTTTTGGTATTCGTGTTCTTTTCTTTCCCCCTTCTACTTCTTTTGACAAAGGTCCAGTCTGGATATCCACAAGTTTAAGGGCTCCTCTGAGATGTTTCATTTCTTTGGCCTTCGCCTCTGTGCTCAGTGCTAGTGGGGATGTTCGCAGCTCTGTGTTGCAGGGTTCTCGATGACACACCAGCTTGTGATCTAAAGTGGCATTTGGTGGGAGTCAAACATCAAATATGGCTGTGTCGGTGTTGGGTTTCTTGTAACACCTCTACTTCCAGTTTATCATTTCCTTAACTTCTACAAGCAGTCCACAGAAAGCCAGTGTGTTGTTTTGTACCTCTTCCCTTGTGAATTTGATGTTTGGTCTACCGCATTAATGTGTTCTGTGAAAGCTTGTACTTCCTTCTGGTGGATTTTAACCCAGGTGTCATCCATATCTGAGACCAGTGGCTGCTGGTGGGCTTTATGGCCTAAAGTATTAAGGCCACAAGGGTGAAACTGGAGATCCCATAGCACATCCATGTTTTTGCTTATAGAACTTATCCCTGTATTTGAAATAGGGGGTATTAGTTCAGATAAGTCGTAAGGAACACACCAATGTTCTGGTTGAGATCAGTTCTGCTGGTAAGAGCTGCTGTCTTGGCCTAGCCATTTTTCACCTGTCAACAGCCTCCTTGGTGGGTATACAGGTGGTAGACATATGATACACATCATATATGGGACATATTAGTTATTCGCACGAGTACTATATCTTCAATCTTGTTGGTGAAATCCTGATAGTTCGGAGTGTATGCTTAGAACTCCCCCCACCAATGGTCCTAAGATGTTGGCTAGGTATTTTGCCACCTTGTATGTCAGAGTTGAGCTGCTGATTATAGGTCTTAGTGGTGCCCTTCCTTATGTTATCTTTGGGAGTCCATATGCATGGATGTGTGCTCACCAGGGTAGAGGCGTGATACATTGCTTGATCAATGGCTTTAATCTTTTTGAAGCTGTTGTAGTTAAGTACGGCTAGTGGGATCCCTTAAATCCCTTAAAGCCTCATATGTGTTGTTATCAGCAAGGAGCATGGTCACCTTATCATGCTTGTCTGAGGTGTTGAGTACCACTGTGCATCTTCCCTTTTCATGCCGGTAGAATGGTGATACTGAATTTTCTTGAGGGACATTAAGGCTCTTCTTTCCTGTGTTGGTCAGATTAGATGAAGGAGTTTTAGTTTAGCCACGGGCTAAGGGCTTGCAGCTTACCGTTAAGGTGAAATTGTTCTGGCCTCACTTGGTTGTAAAACCTTATTATGTGATTGAGGCTTCTGTTGGCTGCTATAAATATCCACCACAGGGATGTGTTAGGCGTTATGTGCAAAATTTCAAGACCCGTAGCAAGGATTCCATTCTGGCTGGGTCAGGTCATGTTGACCGGTTATTCTCACCCATTCCTCCTTGTTATGATAGTGACACTACCACACCTTTTGTTCCAAAGTTGATGTCTCCTTGGGGGTGTTCTGGGGATGATCACCTTACCTTGGGCGTTCACTATTAACCACCTTGAGCCACATCAATCACGCCCTTAAACCTTGGCTGGATATATGCTAATTGGGATTTCTCCAAGGTTTCAAAAACCATAATTGTCACAGATTTCTTGTATCAAGTCATTCGGAATTGGAGAGAGAAAGCCAGTCAGAACTAGTTGAAACACTTCAAGAACTAAACTCAAGTCCGTTGATCCTATTGAATCAAAAGAGGACTTAGGGGACTCAATGATAAACTGTAGGCGTGGTCCCTACAAAAAAAACATTTTACTAGTGAGCTAGAGAAATACGGTTATTGGATCCACAAACAGAGTTGTGCCTCAAAGTGGAGCTACATCTATGTGGCTAAAGTGTTTTATTGTTTGGCACTGTAGCATATATATTGTGATATTATGGGGCCAGATGTGCATTGATCATTCTTTTCTGTTTGTTCTAATGTTTTTGTGTCAGATCGTAGCACTTCACTATTTGTATAAAGTATTGTTAGCCAAAGGAGTGCTTACCAGTCCGTGAATGTAAGCTATGTGATAGCAGCCTCTTCCCTCTTGTTAAACAGCCAGTAGGCGTGGGAATGATTAGTCTTATATACTAATCCAATGCAAGGTCAGGTGTAGACCGGAGGACTAAAATTCCTATAGCAAATCTGGAGAGCCTCATTTGGTAACCGGACTGTGGTAAAAATGTTGTTCACATTTACACTGGTACCTGAGGAAGGACATGCATAGCAAGTCTTTATGCTGACCTTGTGGGCTGTGTGCTTCTAAAACAAGTGCTTTAACAGGTTAGCCACCACAGCACATGCAGAGTATTCAGATATATTTAGAAGTTATCTTTTGCCAGGTAGATAAAAATAATAATAAAAAAAAGTAAAAAATCACGCTGAATATTTATCCCAGAAGACTTTTTAATTTTTTCTGGCTATAAATAAACTGCAGTTTAACAGCAGCTTTCATAGTCAGGTCGACTGCCTACCGGGGTACTGGGGAAATCCCGGAGGGCCCGGGCTTAGTGGCTCTTTTACATCACTTCTAAAGTCCCATGAGGCCCCAGCAAAAAAAAAAATTCTACTGGGACCGGCAGCCTGTGCTGCACCTCCTCCCAGCCTGAGCTTCCATCATCCATCCATAAGGCCTTCAGTCATGAACCCACCTGTTTCAGGTACATAGATAACCATCACAGCAGTCCAGAGGTACTTTATTAAAGGGCATGTCCACCCTTTTAAAAATGTTTTTGTCATATGTAGGATCTTCCTCCCACGCCCCACTGCATTATTATCACTCCAGAAACTCTCCGATCTTACTTACCTTCCCTCTTTCTCTCCACCAGGGCACCAATTGGAGGGATGTAGGATGTAAGGATTTTTATGCACTACAGTGTGGGCCAGTAGAGGTAAATTATATTTTGGGGTGGACATGCCCTTTAATATTAAATGACTGCTACTGTCAATTGTCTTAATGGGCCTTTGGGAGGGGGTTTAGGGGTATGTGGTCATATTCTGCTCCTGTGTATTATATTAATGTATTCAACATAATAATGTTTTCAAAGTACCGACATTCTGTTGAATGGAACCCCAATAGTGTCTGGGTTGATTCATTGCTCAGTAGAGATCTGAGCATGTTGACAAGTAAAAATAACTGTAGGAAATTCTTGTATTGTATGCAAATGTGCAAACACTGATAACTGTAATTTCTTAGCTTGCCCAAGGGTTGGTGGGCCCTGGCTCAAGATTTCTTTGTGGGCACCAGATGCCCAGTCCAACACTGTTCATAGTCTTATCAGAGACTTCCAAATGGTATGGAGACATTTGATATAAAATACCACTATACAAATGGCCATATACAATACAATTTTATACAATAATGTGCATAGAGACCGTGAATATTGGTGTTAGGGGGCGTGACCAATGCACACAAGGCTCTTTCATGACTACATGGGTGAGAAACCCTTTAATTTTAGGATTTTTTCAAAAAATATAGTTTTCCTTTAACTGTAGTAGATGAATTCTGGCTATTAGCAAACTATTTTAAATAAGCAATTATAGGACATATACGGGAGATTCAATAAAGGTTTTTTAAAACAGTGCAAATTTGCCCCAACCAATCAGGTCTTATTTAACGTTTGAAAGCTAAATCTGATTGGTTGGGAAAATAGCACCATTTTAAACAATAAGGACTTTATTGAATAACGCTGTTAGTGTGACATTTGGCTCTTATGATCATTTTATATCACTAACTGCTTTAATTTTACCTAACAATGTTAGTATAATGCGTAAAATTATCAGGGACTTCTACACTGTCCTTGCTGACTTTGACACTTAAATCACACTGTCTAAAACTTGTAAATTATAGTTAATATTCACTTTATGAGAACAGTAGAATATAGAGGCTTAATGGACCAAAAAGGTAAATTGCCATTTCTTAATATATTTTCCAATTAAAATTTTTTGGAGACATGGAATAAGAGCATGTAACTTGGAATATCCACTTGATGAATTTGGGAACTTCCTTAGGAAAAGGTTTAAAAATCAGATTAAATCAGAATTTTTTGAATTTTCAATAGCCTTTTTGAAATACATTTTCTATTTTCGATTGACTTTTTTCGTTTTTTCGATATACATTTCAATATGTTAATAAAGGTTCTCATAGGAATTTTAGATTTTATGATAGACACTTCATTTTTCCATAGATATTTTGATTTTCAATTTCTCCATAAAGGTTTCGATTGTCTCAATAGACTTTTAAATTTACGATAGATATTTCGATTGCTCCATAGACATTTTAGATTTTTTGATATACATTTTCAATTTCTGGATAAAAGTTTTCGATTTCTCAATAAAAGTTTTAGATTTTTTGATTGACATTTTCGCTTTTTCAATATAAATTTTCAATTTCTCGATAGACGTTTTAATTTTCTCAATAAATTTTTCGATTTCTCAAAAGTGTTCTCGATAAAATTTTTGATTTTCAATAGACATTTTAAAATTTTCCATAGACATTTTCGATTTCTCCATTGACATTTTTGATTTTTCGATATACATTTTCATTTCACACGATAGATTTTATATTTTCTCATAATGTTTCAATTTCTCAATAGGCATTTTCGATTGACATTTTTCGATTTTTGGATACACGTTTTCAATTTGTTGCTAAACGTTCTCGATAGAAATTTTCGATTTTACGATAGACACTTTAAATTTTTCCATAGAACATTTTCGTTTTTTCATCTAATTTTCAATTTCTTGATAGACGTTTTCAATTTCTCATTAACGTTTTCGGTTTTTCAATTGACATTTTGATTTTTCGACATACATTTTCAATTTGTCTAACATCAATTCTTGATAGCGTTTTAGATTTCTCAATAAACGTTTTGTTTTTTGATATACATTTTCAATTTGTGATAGTTTTGATTTCCAAAAAGTTTTCGTTTAGCATCATTTTCATTTACGTAGACACATTTTTGAGTTTTCTATAAATATTTTTGATTTCTCAATAGACGTTTTGTTTTCATTTCATTGCCTGCACAAACAGTAATTGAATATAAATGCTAAGGCATGTAGTTTTTCACATATGATGTGAATCTGAACAAACAACAAATAAAAAAAACTTGGGAACTTGATTACAACCCATGAGATCATTCTGACTAGATTAGAGTACACGGTCTTCCCAAAATGATTAAAATTGGAGTAAACCCAAGGGACACAGACTTCCCAGACATATGTTCCAGCATATTCTCTATCTCTTTGGAACTCAAAAAAAAGCCATTATACAAAGATAAATAAACTCTACAAGCCCCCCAGATCTTCATCATGGGGTTTAACAATTTTAATGTAATTTTTTAGTTTTGTGATGAAACGTAGAGAAATGGGAAAAAGAATAAAAAAATCTGCCTGGTACTGCAGCCTCTTTGTATAAGGACAATCAGGGTTATTCAATAAAAGGTCTTATCATTTAAAATGGTGGTAATTTTCCCAACCAATCAGATGTTAGCTTTCAAATGTTAAATAAGATCTGATTGGTTGGGGAAAAATTAGCACTATTTTAAATGATAAGACTTTTCTTGAATCTCCCTGAATGTATGTTATTTAGTTGATTCTTTTTATTTGACAGTCATGCACTTATAACATTGTTAAACTGTCAACTTTCATTCTGATAGTATTCTTGCGGAACCTATTAAAGTTCCGAAAATCTGATTGAATCAGAATTTTCAATAGACACTTTTGTATTTTCATTTTTTTACGAGTTTTCCATATATTCTTCTCTTCTGTGTCCTCATTTGTCCCTGTCCATACCCTAACCTTATCACAAAGAACCACCTCTTAAACAGACCCCTAATCACACCGCCCCTCCTCTCGCCTTCAACTTTTTTCTATTTTGGTCCCTCCTCTGAATTCTATTCTCCTTCTCTACTTCAAAAAACCTAAATAAACAAGTTTAAATCTAACCTATCATCCTATCTCCCTGAGCAAAGCACAACATAAGATTGTTGACACTGTACGTTCTTACTATGTATCCTTATGTTACCCACCTAATTAGATTGTAGCTCTATGGGGCAGGGACCTCTTGATCTCATGTTACATATTTAATCACTTGTTTATAAAAAGTTCACAGTTATGAAAATCTCGAAAATTAATTGGATCGCATATTTCGAAACCAGGTTTGTTTTGAAACTGGGATTCATCACTAGTGATGTTCTATGGGGGTATTTAAAATAAGCTAACTAGTTCTAAAAAGGTCATTAAAGTCATACTAACTCTTGGTATTCCTCTAGTATATGGTTGAGGGTCACTTAGTCTCTTTTGATTGATTTTTATTTTCAGTTGCAGTGATTTTAAGCCTTTGAACCCAGACTTGACCAGCTAACAGGGAAAACACATTTTTCTTTCTTTAATGAGAAAAATATCTGCTTAGCTTCAGCATCTAAATAAATTGTTACAAATACTTTCATTCATCTAGTACCATAATATGTACTTGCTTTCAATGCCTTTTTTAAGTGAATAAATGACTTGAATTATTTAATCTGACATTACATTCCAGCCATTCTGTGTTATGTCTTTTAAGATTTTGTATTATTTTAAGGAGCAGTAATAAGTGACTCTTAAATTGTTTAACAGAAGACATTCCAATAAAACCTTGTTCTGCGCCTTAAATCATGCAGCTGTTCCTATCCGGTGACATAAAGTTGGCAGTTTCTCCTGCACTGCTAGACAAAGAATACCGTATTATACTTGAGTAAGCCAATCCGAGTATAACCAGGTACCTATTTTTCCTCAAAATCAGAAAAAACAGATTGACTCGAGTATAAGCCAAGGACATTATGACCTTCTGTATTGTTTTAGGGCATTAGTTGCCCTTTGAATGTACAGTAATCCCATACAGTAACCCAATAACCTTTCCACTGTAAATGTTTGGAAACACAAACTCCCAGCATGCTTTAGTCACTGGGAGTTGTAATTTCCACACACCTATAGTGGAAAGGTATTGGGGTAACTGTATGTCACACTGTCCCTCACACTAGAGCCCCCACTTCAGTGTTCACTTTACCAGTCTTCACTCTTCACCTCTCTGCATGCTGCCGCTACCTCTCGTCTGCTGCCACTACCTCTGTGCAGAGCCAGCAGTTCCCAGTGCTGCTTCACGCTGCGTATGACGTCATCCCGCCAGCATGCGCGATGACATCATGGCGCACAAGTGAGTACTACTGGGAACTGCCGGCTTTCCTTCCCGACTCGCGCTGCTTCTGGAATTAAGGTAAGTTTGCTATTGACTCGAGTATAAGCCGAGGCAAGGTTTTTAGGTTGATTTTAAACCTAAAATCTCAGCTTATACTCGAGTATATACGTTAATGATTTTGGTTAAAAGAGGGTAAAGTTTTTTGGTCAACAAATGTGTGCAGAGAAGGTTAACGTGACATTTAGTTAATATTTATAAAGAGCACTTTTTAAAATGTTTTAAACACCAAACATTTTTTTAAAAATTGACGTATATATACAGTAAAAAGTTAATTTTGCCAAGCTGATATTTGTCATTAAAATCGCTAAAAATCTAGTGTTACATTCAACAATCTTGCAAAAGTAACACCAAGGTACACATATTTTCACTTTCTCTAATGAAAAAAAATGACAAGTAAATAAAAAACCCGAAAAAAACAAGAATTTATATTTAAATTGTGTTAATAATAATGTACCAGGGGAATATTTTAAATTAAGATTGGTTTTAAAAATATTCCAAATGGATTTCCCCGTCAGTCCTGGAGAGATTTACTGACCGAATATTTGCTAAAAAAAAAAACTTTTTTTTAGAATTACCAATATTTTTTGTGCATAGTTTAATGCAGAGAAAAGTGTATTTGTCATATGTGGTTAAATTTTCTAAGAGAGAAAAACATTTTCTTGCACTGCTACTGCCTCCTCTTGCCCTGCAAATTCTTGTTCCGCCAACCACCTGGCCCAACGTTTTGCGATCGATATTATTGTAATTTTTGATTGTAATAAAAATCGAGACATGAATCAGCTGCGGGAAACTGCGTCTCCACTCAACATTTAAGCAATTTGACATTCATTAATGATCAAATACCTAATTGGTGTAATGTAGAAGTATGTGAATGTGAATGTATAGCCAACATAATAATCCTTATTTTGCATCTAGTTAAACCTTTATACTTACCATAATGTCTGTATAACAGCTACATAGTAACATAGTATTGGAGGTTTTAAAAAGACATCCATACATCTAGTCAAACCTTTATACCCTACCCATAATGTCTGTATACAGCTACATATAACATAGTATTGGAGGTTGTAAAAAAGACATCCATACATCTAGTCCAACCTTTATACCCTACCCATAATTCTGTATAACAGCTTACATAGTAACATAGTATTGGAATTTGAATAAAGACATATGTCCATCTGTCCAACCTTTATACCCTACCCAATAAGTCTGTATAACAGTTATATAGTAAATAGTATTGGAGTTGAATAAAGCATAATGTCCATCTAGTCCAACCTTTATACCCTACCCATAATGTCTGTCTAAAAGTTACATAGTAACATAGTATTGGAGGTTGAATAAAGACATAAAGTCCTCAGTCCAACCTTTATACCCTATCCATATGTCTGTCTAACATACATAGTAAGAACATAGTATTGGAGGTTGAATAAAGACATAAGTCCATCTAGTCCACCTTTATACCCTACCCATATGTCTGTCTAAAAGTTACATAGTACATAGTATTGGAGGTTGAATAAAGACATAAGTCCATCTAGTCCAACCTTTATACCTGCCTATAATGTCGTATACAGTTACAAAGTAACTGGTTATGAAAGTTGAATCAAGATATACTTCCACCTAGTCCAGGGATGTATAACCTGTGGCCCTCCAGATGTTTGAAAACTACAACTCCCAGCATTCCTCCATTGCAGAAGAAACCAAGGAAGCTGGTCATATCAGGGATGTCCAACCTGCGGCCCTCTAGATGTTTGAAAACTACAATGCCCAGCATTCCTTGGTTTCTTCTGCAATGGAGGAATGCTGGGAGTTGTAGTTTTCAAACATCTGGAGGGCCACAGGTTATACATCCCTGGACTAGGTGGAAGTATATCTTGATTCAACTTTCATAACCATGTTACTTTGTAACTGTTATACAGACATTATAGGCAGGGTATAAAGGTTGGACTAGATGGACTTATGTCTTTATTCAACCTCCAATACTATGTTACTATGTAACTTTTAGACAGACATTATGGGTAGGGTATAAAGGTTGGACTAGATGGACTTATGTCTTTATTCAACCTCCAATACTATGTTGAGAGCCTCATTTGGTAACCTGGACTGTGGTAAAAATGTTGTTCACATTTACACTGGTACCTGAGGAAGGACATGCATAGCAAGTCTTTATGCTGGACCTTGTGGGCTTGGTGCTTCTAAAACAAGTGCTTTAACAGGTTAGCCACCAAGCACATGCAGAGTATTCAGATATATTTAGAAGTTATCTTTTGCCAGGAATAGAAAAAATAATATAAAAAAAAGTAAAAAAATCAGCTGAATATTTATCCCAGAAGACTTTTTTAATTTTTCTGGTATAAATAAACTGCAGTTTAACAAGCAGCTTTCATAGTCAGGTCGGACTGGCCTACCGGGGTACTGGGGAAATCCCGGAGGGCCCGGCTTAGTGGCTCTTTTTAACATCACTTCTAAAGTTCCCATGAGGCCCCAGCAAAAAAAAAAATTCTACTGGGACCGGCAGCCTGTGCTGCACCTCCTCCCAGCCTGAGGCCTTCCATCATCCATCCATAAGGCCTTCAGTCATGAACCCACCTGTTTCAGGTACATAGATAACCATCACAGCAGTCCAGAGGTACTTTATTAAAGGGCATGTCCACCCTTTTAAAAATGTTTTTGTCATATGTAGGATCTTCCTCCCACGCCCAACTGCATTATTATCACTCCAGAAACTCTCCCGATCTTACTTACCTTCCTCTTTCTCTCCACCAGGGCAACCAATTGGAGGGATGTAGGATGTAAGATTTTTATGCACTACAGGTGTGGGGCCGTAGTAGAGGTGAAATTATATTTTGGGGTGGACATGCCCTTTAATATTAAATGACTGTACTGTCAATTGTCTTAATGGGCCTTTGGGAGGGGGTTTAGGGGTATGTGGTCATATTCTGCTCCTGTGTATTATATTAGATTCAATAATGTTTTCAAAGTACCGACATTCTGTTGAATGGAACCCCAATAGTGTCTGGGTTGATTCAGTTGCTCAGTAGAGATCTGAGCATGTTGACAAGTAAAAATAACTGTAGGAAATTCTTGTATTGTATGCAAATGTGCAAACACTGATAACTGTAATTTCTTAGCTTGCCCAAGGGTTGGTGGGCCCTGGCTCAAGATTTCTTTGTGGGCACCAGATGCCCAGTCCAACACTGTTCATAGTCTTATCAGAGACTTCCAAATGGTATGGAGACATTTGATATAAAATACCACTATACAAATGGCCATATACAATACAATACTTTATACAAATGTGCATAGAGACCGTGAATATTGGTGTTAGGGGCGTGACCAATGCACACAAGGCTCTTTATGACTACATGGGTGAGAAACCCTTTAATTTTAGGATTTTTTCAAAAATATAGTTTTCCTTTAATGTAGTAGATGAATTCTGGCTTATTAGCAAACTATTTTAAATAAGCAATTATAGGACATATACGGGAGATTCAATAAAGGTTTTTTAAAACAGTGCAAATTTGCCCCAACCAATCAGGTCTTATTTAACGTTTGAAAGCTAAATCTGATTGGTTGGGCAAAATAGCACCATTTTAAACAATAAGGACGTTTATTGAATAACGCTGTTAGTGTGACATTGGCTCTTATGATCATTTTATATCACTAACTGCTTTAATTTTTCCTAACAATGTTAGTATAATGCGTAAAATTATCAGGGACTTCTACACTGTCCTTGCTGACTTTGACACTTAAATCAACTGTCTAAAACTTGTAAATTATAGTTAATATTCACTTTATGAGAACAGTAGAATAATAGAGGCTTAATGGACCAAAAAGTAAATTGCCATTTCTTAATATATTTTCCAATTAAAATTTTTTGGAGACATGGAATAAGAGCATGTAACTTGGAATATCCACTTGATGAATTTGGGAACTTCCTTAGGAAAGGTTTAAAAAATCAGATTAAATCAGAATTTTTTGAATTTTCAATAGCCTTTTTGAAATACATTTTCTATTTTCGATTGACTTTTTTCGTTTTTTCGATTACATTTTCAATATGTTAATAAAGGTTCTCGATAGGAATTTTGATTTTATGATAGACGACTTCATTTTTCCATAGATATTTTTGATTTTCAATTTCTCCATAAAGGTTTCGATTGTCTCAATAGACGTTTTAAATTTACGATAGATATTTCGATTGCTCCATAGACATTTTAGATTTTTTGATATACATTTTCAATTTCTGGATAAAAGTTTTCGATTTCTCAATAAAAGTTTTAGATTTTTTGATTGACATTTTCTTGCTTTTCAATTAAATTTTCAATTTCTCGATAGACGTTTTAATTTTCTCAATAAATATTTTCGATTTCTCAAAAGTGTTCTCGATAAAATTTTTGATTTTCAATAGACATTTTAAAATTTTCCATAGACATTTTCGATTTCTCCATTGACATTTTTGATTTTTTCGATATACATTTTCATTCATTCACGATAGATTTTATATTTTCTCATAATGTTTCAATTTCTCAATAGGCATTTTCGATTGACATTTTTCGATTTTTGGATACAGTTTTCAATTTGTTGTAACGTTCTCGATAGAAATTTTCGATTTTACGATAGACACTTTAAATTTTTCCATAGAACATTTTCGTTTTTTCATCTAATTTTCAATTTCTTGATAGACGTTTCAATTTCTTCATTAACGTTTTCGGTTTTTCAATTGACATTTTGATTTTTCGACATACATTTTCAATTTGTCTAACAGATTTTGATAGCGTTTTAGATTTCTCAATAAACGTTTTGTTTTTTGATATACATTTTCAATTTGTGATAGTTTTGATTTCCAAAAAGTTTTGTTTAGCATACAATTTTTCATTTACTAGACACATTTTTGAGTTTTCTATAAATATTTTTGATTTCTCAATAGACGTTTTGTTTTCATTTCATTGCCTGCACAAACAGTAATTGAATATAAATGCTAGGCATGTAGTTTTTCACATATGATGTGAATCTGAACAAACAACAAATAAAAAAACTTGGGAACTTGATTACAACCCATGAGATCATTCTGACTAGATTAGAGTACACGGTCTTCCCAAATGATTAAAATTGGAGTAACCCAAGGGACACAGACTTCCCAGACATATGTTCCAGCATATTCTCTATCTCTTTGGAACTCAAAAATAAAGCCATTATACAAAGATAAATAAACTCTACAAGCCCCCCAGATCTTATCATGGGGTTTAACAATTTTAATGTAATTTTTTAGTTTTGTGATGAAACTAGAGAAATGGGAAAAGAATAAAAAAATCTGCCTGGTACTGCAGCCTCTTTGTATAAGGACAATCAGGGTTATTCAATAAAAGGTCTTTCATTTAAAATGGTGGTAATTTTTCCCAACCAATCAGATGTTAGCTTTCAAATGTTAAAATAAGATCTGATTGGTTGGGGAAAAATTAGCACTATTTTAAATGATAAGACTTTTCTTGAATCTCCCTGAATGTATGTTATTTAGTTGATTCTTTTTATTTGACAGTCATGCACTTATAACATTGTTAAACTGTCAACTTTCATTCTGATAGTATTTCTTCGCGGAAACCTATTAAAGTTCCGAAAATCTGATTGAATCAGAATTTTCAATAGACACTTTTGTATTTTCATTTTTTTACGAGTTTTCCATATATTCTTCTCTTTCTGTGTCCTCATTTGTCCCTGTCCATACCCTAACCTTATCACAACAGAACCACCTCTTAAACAGACCCCTAATCACACCCACCGCCTCCTCTCGCCTTCAAACTCTTTTTCTATTTTGGTCCCTCCTCTGAATTCTATTCTCCTCTCTCTACTTCAAAAAACCTAAATAAACAAGTTTAAATCTAACCTATCATCCTATCTCCCTGAGCAAAGCACAACATAAGATTGTTGACACTGTACCGTTCTTACTATGTATCCTTATGTTACCCACCTAATTAGATTGTAGCTCTATGGGGCAGGGACCTCTTGATCTCATGTTACATATTTAACACTTGTTTATAAAAAGTTCACAGTTATGAAAATCTCGAAAATTAATTGGATCGCAATTTCGAAACCAGGTTTGTTTGAAACTGGGATTCATCACTAGTGATGTTCTATGGGGGTATTTAAAATAAGCTAACTAGTTCTAAAAAGGTCATTAAAGTCATACAACACTCTTGGTATTCCTCTATATATGGTGAGAGGTGCACTTAGTCTCTTTTGATTGATTTTTATTTTCAGTTGCAGTGATTTTAAAGCCTTTTGAACCCAGACTTGACCAGCTAACAGGGAAAACACATTTTTCTTTCTTTAATGAGAAAAATATCTGCTTAGCTTCAGCATCTAAATGAAATTGTTACAATAACTTTCATTCATCTAGTACCATAATATGTACTTGCTTTCAATGCCTTTTTAAGTGAATAAAGTGACTTGAATATTTAATCTGACATTACATTCCAGCCATTCTGTGTTATGCTTTTAAGATTTTGTATTATTTTAAGGAAGCAATAAGTGACTCTTAAATTGTTTAACAGAAGACATTCCAATAAAACCTTGTTCTGCGCCTTAAATCATGCAGCTGTTCCTATCCGGTGACATAAAGTTGGCAGTTTTCTCCCTGCACTGCTAACAAAGAATACCGTATTATACTTGAGTAAAGCCAATCCGAGTATAACCAGGTACCTATTTTTCCTCCAAAATCAGAAAAAACAGATTGACTCGAGTATAAGCCAGGACATTATGACCTTCTGTATTGTTTTAGGGCATTAGTTGCCCTTTGAATGTACAGTAATCCCATACAGTAACCCAATAACCTTTCCACTGTAAATGTTTGGAAACACAAACTCCCAGCATGCTTTAGTCACTGGGAGTGTAATTTCCACACACCTATAGTGGAAAGGTATTGGGGTAACTGTATGTCACACTGTCCCTCACACTAGAGCCCCCACTTCAGTGTTCACTTTACCAGTCTTCACTCTTCACCTCTCTGCATGCTGCCGCTACCTCTCGTCTGCTGCCACTACCTCTGTGCAGAGCCAGCAGTTCCCAGTGCTGCTTCCACGCTGCGTATGACGTCATCCCGCCAGCAGCGCGATGACATCATGGCGCACAAGTGAGACTACTGGGAACTGCCGGCTTTCCTTCCCGACTCGCGCTGCTTCTGGAATTAAGGTAAGTTTGCTATTGACTCGTTATAAGCCGAGGCAAGGTTTTTAGGTTGATTTTTAAACCTAAAATCTCAGCTTATACTCGAGTATATACGTTAATGATTTGGTTAAAAGAGGGTAAAGTTTTTTGGTCAACAAATGTGTGCAGAGAAGGTTTAACCGTGACATTAGTTAATATTTATAAAGAGCACTTTTTAAAATGTTTTTAAACACCAACATTTTTTAAAAAATTGACGTATATATACAGTAAAAAGTTAATTTTTGCCAAGCTGATATTTGTCATAAAATCGCTAAAAATCATGTTACATTCAACAATCTTGCAAAAGTAACACCAAAGGTACACAATTTTCACTTTCTCTTAATGAAAAAAAAATGACAAGTAAATAAAAACCCGAAAAAAACAAGAATTTATATTAAATTGTGTTATAATATAATGTACAGGGGAATATTTTAAATTAAGATTGGTTTTAAAAATATTTCCAAATGGATTCCTCCCCGTCAGTCCTGGAGAGATTTACTGACCGAATATTTGCTAAAAAAAAAAACTTTTTTTTTAGAATTACCAATATTTTTTTGCATAGTTTAATGCAGAAAAAGTGTATTTGTCATATGTGGTTAAATTTCTAAAGAGAGAAAAACATTTTCTTGCACTGCTACTGCCTCCTACTCTATGCCTCCGAAATTCTTGTTCCGCCAACCACCTGGCCCAAACGTTTTGCGATCGATATTATTGTAATTTTTGATTGTAATAAAAATCGAGACATGAATCAGCTGGGAACTGCTCTCCACTCAACATTTAAGCAATTTGACATTCATAATGATCAAATACCTAATTGGTGTAATGTTAGAAGTATGTGAATGTGAATGTATAGCCAACATAATATCCTTATTTTGTCTAGTTAAACCTTTATACCTTACCCATAATGTCTGTATAACAGCTACAATAGTAACATAGTATTGGAGGTTTTAAAAGACATCCATACATCTAGTCCAAACCTTTATACCCTACCCATAATGTCTGTATACAGCTACATATATAACATAGTATTGTGAGTTGTAAAAAGACATCCATACATCTAGTTCCAACCTTTATACCCTACCCATAATTCTGTATAACAGCTACATAGTAACATAGTATTGGAATTTGAATAAAGACATATGTCCATCTTGTCCAACCTTTATACCCTACCCACTAATGTCTGTATAACAGTTATATAAGTAACATAGTATTGGAGGTTGAATAAAGCATCGTCCATCTAGTCCAACCTTTATACCCTACCCATAATGTCTGTCTAAAAGTTACATAGTAACATAGTATTGGAGGTTGAATAAAGACATAAAGTCCATCAGTCCAACCTTATACCCTATCCATATGTCTGTCTAACATTTACATAGTAACATAGTATTGGAGGTTGAATAAAGACAAAGTCCCATCTAGTCCACCTTTATACCCTACCCATATATGTCTGTCTAAAGTTACATAGTACATAGTATTGGAGGTTGAATAAGACATAAGTCCATCTAGTCCAACCTTTATACCCTGCCTATAATGTCGGTATAACAGTTACAAGTAACACTGGTTATGAAAGTTGAATCAAGTATACTTCCACCTAGTCCAGGGATGTATAACCTGTGGCCCTCCGATGTTTGAAAACTCAACTCCCAGCATTCCTCCATTGCAGAAGAAACCAAGGAAGCTGGTCATTTGTAGTTTTCAAACATCTAGAGGGCCGCAGGTTGGACATCCCTGATCTAGTCCAACCTTAAAGTACTGTAGTACATTTTAAAGAAAAAAATAATTTTTTTAAATTCCTTAAAAGTAGGATTTCAGTAAGTCACTGGCTATAAATTCTAATTATGTGCAATAAATTGATTTTGACAAGACTTATTCCCAAAAAATGATTGGCAAGGTATTTCACATGGTTAATATTATTGTACTGGTATTGACCATACAAATATTTTATATTAGTATTACCAACAAATATCTAATATAGCATTGTGTATTTACTGTAAGCATTTCTTTTTGGTTTTACATCATTAAAACACACAGCAAGACTTTGTGGGGTGGGTAGGGAAGAAATGCCAACAGGAAAGTTTATTTGGTAGTTTTTACCAATATTATTGTTTGAATGACAATGAATCCTTTTTTATATTTAAATCTGTGTATTTTATTGACAAACACTTCATGGAAATTGTCAATAATAAAAACCGACATGTGTAATTGTTGCACATATACTGTATTGGTGATAGATATTGAGACAGTCTCTGTTGTAGAAATTTACATATTGTAAATATTCATCAATAAAAGCTGAGTTTTGTATACTCAGCAAAGAAGGATGTAGTCACACTCCAAATAGTGAATACCATATATACTTGAGTATAAAACAAGCTTTTCAGGGTGTAAAATCAGCCTGAAAAACCGACTTTGGTTTATACTCGAGTCAGTAAATTTACATGAGAAATCCGGAAGCCGCTCACTCGCTCCCACGCTCCCTATAGTGGCTATGGCTATTACTGTATGGGAAATCTGCTGTCCACTAAAGGGCAACTAAAAAACAATACAGAATCGGAAGGAGAATGGTATCTATTGTGGACTTCTGATTGTGTAGTGTTTTGAGGCTTTAGTTGCCCTTTAAATGGACAGCAGAATTCCCATACAGTAGTCCCATATAGTAATAGCCATACTAGATTTGGCTATTACTGTATGGGAATTCTGCTTTAAAGGGCAACTAAAGCCTTAAAACAATACACAATCAGAAGGCAGTAGTGGTCATAATTTCTACCTTCGGTTTATACTCAAGTCAATCACTTTTATTAGTTTTTCCTTGTAAAAATAGGTACCTCGGTTTATACTCGGGTCTTTGCTGATTATGTTATATTTCCCTTGGAAATATACCTGTATTTACCTGTATAAAGTCATTTAAAAAAAAAAAAAAACTAACCAGAAACGGACAATGTATGCTTTTAAATCAGAATTTCAATGTAGACCATGTCAGGGTGGAATACAACAGGTCTGATTAACAAGATTAAAACAGGTTAGAACAGTTTAGAGACTGCTCACTAAAAAAAGTCCCAGCTTTAAACACAACATGGACCTGGAGGGGCTTTGCTGATCTTTCGGTAATTCAGTGGTTAGATAAATGGTTAAATTAATTTACTTTGGGAGAAAAAAACTATAGCCACATGATAAATATAGAATAAATACATTAAAATGTTAAAGGGCATGTTCATCTACTAAATTTTAATAATAAGCTAAAAACACCCCCAAAATTAATTTACACGGTACTTACCTTTTCCCCCAGCACTCCTAACATCAGATGTCTTACTTTGATGTCCGATGTTCCTTTTTTACCACACATTAACTCTCTGTCAGTCAAGGTCTTTACACGGCCAATGACAGCTGCAAAATCTGGATGCTTTATGGCTGCAAAAGATCACATTGAGCAACAGCAGGGAATAGCGAGGAACTGATTTTTCAAAATGGAAGATAATATGTAGAATAACTAGGTGTGTGTAATATAAACTAAGAATTTTAAAAATAATTATATTTTCCACTGAACTTTCCCTTTAAAGGTTATGGTGATTTGTGGGTAATATTCTTATGCTCGATACAGAACATGTCTGTTTACTGTTCTGTGAGATATTTTCTTTATTCTTTGGATGTCAAATATGCAATTCTGCTGTAACCCACAACAACCTATTATCAATTAGCTTTGAATAGTCAAGTGCAGTGAAAGCAATAAAAGCTTCATACTGTATAAGTGCGTATCCTCATAGGAAATTCAGGTAACTATATAATATACCCGGAATGTATTGGGTTCCTATAAAATTGTGTGATATTTTTAGTGACAGCACAAGAAAGTTTATCATTTCCCAGTATGCACCCAAGGATTGCTTGGAGATGTAGTTTTAAAAAATCTGGAAGGCCAGATTTGAACGTCCCTGGAAATTGTCACTAATACAATAAGAAATGTTTAAGAAAATGTAGCATCCTTTTTATTTTAGCAATGGATTTAGCTGTGTTAGCATCTACAATTATCATTATTGCATTATTATTCTGAGTCATTAACAGTTTCCGGAAATGCATGGGCAGCATTGTGGCTTACCCCTTATTTAAAGTCCATTCTCAGCTACATCTTTAAGGAGATTTTACAATCTCACTTCTGCAGTGGCCCATAAAATAATATGGACATATAGGTTGTATGTGTATGATCGGGTATGTAGATTGTAAGGCCTGATGGAATGGATAAACTAAATGTAAAAACACTGCAATATAAAAAAAACAAATACAATAAAATACAAATGGCCTCCCATTGGTGCAAATAAATTGACCAAATCACTGGACAATAATTTATAAAGGATATATCCACCCCCAAAACTAAAATTTAACCCACTACTGGCCCCACTGTGTAGTTTAAAAAAAATTCTTACCTTACACCTCTGCTCCAAATGGTTCTCCTGCAGTGCTTGCCCAAAGTCCAGGAAACTGAAGAGTAGGAGCTGTCTTCCTGTTTGAAAGGTTTCTGCCTCCTACTTGTCCTCTGAGAGGACAGTGGCATGTGCAGGGGAGCCCACCTAACCATGCAGGGGAGCCCACCCACCCCCATTCCGATCCCTCCCTGGCTGCCCTTCACCTAGCATAAAATGTTGGGCATGTCTTCCCACTTCCAACCATATTAGATTTAAAAAAAAAAGAATTTTTACTTACAGCACTTCACACCCATGGCATTCTCTATTGCCTGCAGCCTTGGCTGTGATCGGCTGCTAGTTCGGCCCCTGTTTGCTAGTTGTGGCAAGCAGGGAGCCAGTTCAGTGCAGCACTGGAGTGAAGGGCTGTAAGTACAGTTCTTGGTTCTAATATAATGGTCGGTGGTGGGAATGGATGCCCTACTATTACATTTTTTTTATAAAATAGTGGAGATACACTTTAATATAATACCTGCGTGGTTAAGGGGTTTAAAAGAAACAAAACACATAAAGAAAATGTTAATTTTCATGGATTAACTAGTTAGAACAGTTGGATCTTTTCAGCTCTCAAATTCTATGTTTCTATTCGGTGACACATTAATTTATCCAATTTCTTTTGTTTCTTAGTTTTATTGTTCCATAAGATCTGCCCATCTAGCCAACCAAACTATTCATTTGCGAAATCATATACATAAACCTGAAATACTGTTTACATTCCAACCTCTCTGCTCCAAACTTTCTTTCCCTGATGGATACTATTTTCTGGACATCGTAACAGAAATATCATTTTGCACATTATTCCATAACAAGAAAAGTCTCAAAAAATGTAATAATCTTTAAGAAGAACACTTAAAGGTTTGTATTTTCCACCCTGGAAATCAAGATATTACACCAAGGGACCTCTTTTAGTTTTTCTTTGGTGGAAGTGATAGCATTTACATTACATACACAGTTTCCTATGAAATGGGAACACCACTTGTTTGAATTTGAAGATATGCAGATGTAGAATGTCACTAGTACCAGAATTAAAAACTAAAGAAACAGAGAGTGTAATATAGGATAATAAACAGACTTGTTGCAAGTAACTTAGCATAGCTAAATTGCCATACAGCACCAAAACACATGTTTTCAATTGGCTCACTGTAAATCCTACTATAACAGGGTTTATTTAAAGTAATAGTTCACTCCTAAACTATTCCTTTAATGTATTGATTGAAGATTGGGAGGTTGAGGAGCTATTACTTACCTTCATCCATGGCTCCTGAGATATTGATGGAAGAATGGGAGGAAAGGCATAGCTTCCTTAACCTCCCGGGCTTCAATAAAACTTTTCGAGTTATCTATTCCTTTAAAAATGCATGTATGAGAAAACCAACTAAATTATCCAGCTTGGGTCCTATGGAGTAAGGCTCTTTTCTGTTTATTCAATGTGTAGACCAAATAACATTTTTGTGTCTAAAGATGGCTGAAACTCTGAAGTTTTGTTCCGTTTTCAAATTTACGGAACTCAGGAACAATCAGATCCGAAAACTTACTTTTTAGGGTTCGGAACGTATCTGTTGTATTCAATTAGATCAACTGGACTTGAAGTTTAGTTCTTGAAGACGTTTCGCTAGACATCGGACTGGCTTTCTCAATTCAGAATGGCTTGTACAAGAATCTGTGGCAATTATGTACCCTGGAAAATCCCAATTAGCATATCACAGCCAGGTGTTAAGGGCGTGATTGGATAGTGGCTAAGAGGTGTTATAGGAACGCCGAGAGTAAGGTGTCAAAACAGCATTGTACATGGCAGAGAGTTGGTGTCGAACCCCCCCCACCTCTATTTAGGCTTAGTTTCTTTATTTTCACATAAATGGCCTCCTTGACACCTCTCATGAACCAGTCACGTTCTTTCGCCAATAGATGCAGGTACACGGCTGAGTCCTGACCCGAGGAATTGACTCTTCTGTGCTGGGCAATACGTTGATGCAGTTGCTGTTTGGTCACCCCACATACAAATCAGAGCATTCTTCACTGCACTGCACTGCGTAAATGATGTATATGAAATAGAAGGAAAGAATAGAACAGGTATATCAACAGTGAAGGGTAAAAGCACGACAGGAGGAAGAACATGGTCATCCCATATGTAGCAGGGGTCTCCGAGAAATTAAGAAGAATTTTCAATAAACATCATATCTCTGTCTGCTTTAAACCGAACAACACACTGAGGCAACAATTGGTACAACCGAAAGACCCAATGCCGAAACACAAGATTAGTATCATATACGCAGTGCAGTGCAGTGAAGAATGCTCTGATTTGTATGTGGGGGAGACCAAATAGCAACTGCATCAATGTATGGCCCAGCCAATTTCTTGGGTCAGGACTCAGCCCTGTACCTGCATCTTAAGGATAAAGGACATACCTTTGAAGATTTTAATGTTAACATATTGGCAAAGGAACGTGACTGCTTCAAGAGAGGTGTCAAGGAGGCCATTTATGTGAAAATAAAGAAACCAAGCCTAAATAGAGGTGGGGGGTTCGACACCAACTGTCTGCCATGTACAATGTTGTTTTGACCCCTTACCCTGGGCGTTCCTATAACACCTCTTAGCCACTATGCAATCACACCCTTAACACTTGGCTGTAATATGCTAATTGGGATTTTCCAGGGCACATAATTGCCACAGATTCTTGTACAAGTCATTCTGAATTGAGAAAGCCAGTCGGATGACTAGCGAAACGTCTTCAAGAACTAAACTGCAGGTCCAGTTGATCTAATTGAATACAACAGATATACCATGACCTGGATGAGTGAGAACCTTCACAAGCATGGTTCGGAACCTATTTTTGAGGATTACCTAAAATAAAATTAGGTATACTGTACATTAGGTAACCCTCAAAAATCGAAAGTCCCAAAATCTGAATGATCCTCCTGGTTTTGGAACCAAGGGACCCGGATCCCATCTCTATCTTTCCCTATGTTACCCATGAGCCAGTAAAATAACAATATAGGTTACTTTAATTCACAAGACAATATGGCCTCGGTTGAAGTTAAATCTGTACTTTCCTAGTTAGTCCTTTTGTCAGAATAATCGGGGAAAAGAAAACATCATAGGCTTATGTTTGAAAGCCAGACAAAAATGATAAAACAAAATAATGTTGTTTTCTTTTATCATCCTAGATACTTATCTTTGTTGAAATGAGAATGTGTTTTTCTTTTTGTGCTTGTTGATAAATAGGAGCTTTTTGAGTAGGAGGTTAATTTAGTTAAAATATGTAGACCATTAAAATAAAAAGAACATTTCAGGAAAGGCAGGCCTTCTAAAGGAACAAAACATTCTGAAGGTCTATTAAATCTGAACTGGATGGCAAAATATGTATTTACAGACTTCATTTGAATGCTAATGAAACATAAGATTGTTTTTGAAACATATCTACTTAGGAAAAACATGCCATTTTGGCTTTAAAAAAATGACCACTCTAGCTCTTTACAATCCTAAACTGATACTACTAGAAAGGATAACACACTCAGTTTTATTATGTTTTTATTAAGGGCTATACATTTCTGTTTAACACAAGAATGGTACTCATCATGACCTTGAGGTAGCACAATATGTATGTATAATGAAGAAAAAAAGAAAGAAAAGGCATCTGCAGAAAGGGTCGCCAACACACTGCTGAGTTCAAATCTAGTTAAATTTGCCACCAGCTCACTCCAGTGCATACAGATTGTTAACCCAAGCATTTCTGCCACAATGCTAGGGATTGTGTTCAGTTGAGACCCAGGTATTTTAAGGACATGTCCACCCTTAAAATAAAAACTGGTGACTTGTCAGGTAATCTGCCTCATATCTCTGTTCAATGAGCTTTTTATAAGCTTATGCATGTGCAGAGAAGGCAGCAGGGGAAACAGCTGGCAATCATTGGCTGTGGGGACAGCAGTCACAGCCTTGATTGACAGCATGGAGGGAGGATCCTGTGTGGGACGGAGAGTGAGCTGAGAGGAATTCCTAATGCGGGCGCAGTATGTTGTAAGATGTCAACCACCCTGAAGTAACTTTTAAAAGCTGGGACCTAACTAAGTACTGCAGTGTGCGTGGGTGAAGATTGGACACTACTCACTTAAGGGGGACAGTTCCTATACTGAGTATCACCAAGGTGGCTGTGAGTTTGAATAGGGACTTTGTTTAGCCTGACTTAGTGTAATTGGTTTGTACTGCATTTGTGCAGGTATCATCATATAGACATCGTTCACTCCCAATCTGGTCTGGATCCAAGGATTATATCAATCATTCTAAGGCACCGTAGTATCATATAGTGCTGATATATTACAGGACTATGTATGTGAGACTTTGATATATAGCTGCATAGACATTATCATCATTGAGTGAAGTGTAATCAACTGCTGTGTTACATTTCCAGTTGTTTTTATTTCAGTGGGTGCATAGAACATAGGAATGTCCTGATATATTTGTATCATAAGGACTTGACTCACTCTCCCTTTTTTGCATATTTTTGTGTGTTGGGTGATATTATTCATTGGGTGAAGTAGGATATGTTAAACATATTGTTAAGTGTTTCCGTTGACTAATTATATACAAAAACAAAGAAACTTAGCAATGGATATATAGCGCAGGCACACTTCTATAGTATCAAAATATATAAAAAGCTCATTTATTAAACATGCATGGAGATACAAAAATACAATGTCTTATATATTAGATATAAAGAGAAACAGGAAAAAATATATATAAAAACACATCCCATATACAGCAACCAGTAAATGACTGGGTATAGATAATCATAGTTAGCAGATATACCGGTATATCATAATAGGACCACTGTTGTATATTAAGAAATATTCCAAATGTATATTTCTCTAGTATATATATAAAACCAGTGTCCTATAGTCACACAAATAAACTACCAAGGTAAATGAACAGGTACATCAAATGAGTATAGCAGAGGTTCACAGATATCCAAATGTATAGGTGACACTCAAATATATTTAGCCATAACAGATAGGTAACTTAATTATGTCCCAATATTCCATAATGGATGCACATCAACCTAATAATTCTGTGGCAGATATCACACAAACCTCAGAACATAGTAATAATATAAAATGATACTACACCAGTATAGATCATAGTTGGTACTTCATGGGAGCAAGTTAAAACATGAACTGGACGCGTTTCGTCTCCACACACAGAGACTTCGTCAACAGCAATTTCAACATTCACCTTGTCTGCCTTATATATCCACTTCAAATAGGTAAGGAACGTACTTAATTAGTGGCCATGTGGCGTCGCATGCAGCCGACGTCATCAATATGCAGTCAGAGTTTAGCTCCACTTCCGTATTGAGCCACTCGGGACCTTTCGCCCTTCATATGAAATCCCCTGGAATTTTATAGATGATCCATTTATCTATTATACAATCTCTTAATGGTGTTGCATCTTCCTATTATTTATAGACTCCTTGTGAAAAGGATATTTGTAAAAGAATCCATATACTTTGGAGTCTTGAACGATGAACAAAATCAGCCTGAACCCAATTTCGACCTGAGCGAAGTAAAGCAATCTCTCTCTTCCCCCTCCATTTAAAGGATGATTTGATGAACGATCCAGACAAAGTTATGTTCTGACAAGCTCTGGAACCACCAACTCAAATCAGCATTCCTTAATACATGTATCCAATAATTGATTGAATTGGAATATTTCACTGGCTTGACTTTGTTACACTGTAGCGAATCTCCCTTCCCCTCTCCTACGACCTCGGGATATACTGTATGATCATATAAGAGTCTCACCTCGACTGATGGATTTCATAAATTATACGGGATGAACCCTCCGACGAGCTTGGGCTCGATTTTATATGACATATGGCTGTTGGTCCTATATTTACACAATGAGCTTTTTTATATATTTGATACTATAGAATGGTGCCTGCGCTATATATCCATTGTAAGTTCTTTGTTTTGTATATGTTTTTTTTAATGGATGGAGCACCTTCAAATATACATATATAGCTCTGATTGATGGATCTATCTCACTAGTGCCCCTATGATACCCCTACTATATCCGTTGACTAATTAAAGAGCATTTTATTGTGCATGCATATGATGTTGATACACCGATAGAACAATACTTGACAGCAATAGTGGAGATAAGGTAAATTGCTAAAATGTTTTCTATCACTTTAATGGTCGGGATGCTCTAGAAGGCCTATCTGGACCGATTGTTTGTTTAAATGGAGAGGAGCCAGCTTACTCTGCCAGAATGGTGGCAATAATTATCCTAAAATATCTGGTTAGTAATACCTCTAATAATGTGCTGACATATTAGTTTGGGTTGGGGCCGGAAAATGACAATTTACCAGATTTGTGTTGTTTTGTTTCTACTACAAATCATCGTGAACTATACACATCTCCTTACCATTTTTTTCTAGAGACCCCTAATCTGAGGGTTTTACTTTTACTTTACTGTACTGTACATAATTTAAATTTTTTATATTCTTTTTAACTTCACCTAATTAATATGTTTGAAATCGGCAAGTTCTGTTTCTTTTTGGAATTTCTAAATAATCCTAAAATGGACCCACAGAAAGTGAATGAGAGAAAAAATTCGTATCGATATGTATAGTATTTGAGGTTGAAAAAAGGCATACATGTCACGCTCCCTGGAGAGTGCTGCTGCGAAGCAGCTGTAAAACATGGAAGAAATGAAGTGAAGCAGAGATCAAGGTTAACCATTTTATTGTACATACCAACACACAGTGAAATGGTAAATAATACTTTTATAAAGAAAAGACTAAAGAAAAGACTAGGCTATACACAATGACTAAGACTAATTATGATGACTAGGACTATATACAAATGATAAGACTATGAAAAGAAAGAATAGCTGGGAACTGGAACAGGCAAAGGGCAAGAGAACAGGACTGGAAGTAAGAATCAAGACAAGGTCTGGAACAAAACAATACAAGGTCTGTAACAAGCAGAAGTCTGGACTGGAAACAGGAGCAAGGTGTGGAATGATGAGAGTAGCAACAATAAGCGACGATCAGGCAAGGAATAGGAGTAGGTAGTTCTTAAATAGCTGAAGACTGATACTGGTGAATGTCATAGTAATAATGTCCAAAAGGTGAAACGGCCTGCTGCTGGTGGGAAGTGGTAGTTCATGAGCCAGCGGACGGAACAAGAACAGAGACATCTAGTGGTGCAGATCAGAATGACGGAACAAAGAAACAGTGACTACTAGAGGTTATCCGGAACACAAAACAGCGACACCCAAAGGTAACATTCGGCACACAGAGTCCTCACAATACATCCAGTCCAGAGTACTCAGCAATACCCACATGTCCTGCCTAACTGTTGACCCAGAGAAGGCCAAAAAATACCAGAATTATAAGGGGAAAAAATCCTTCCCGACTCCAAGTCAATCGGAAATACCCTGGATCCAGTAACCTGCAACATTCCTTTTTTTCATATACTCATCCTGCTTTCATTTGAAACTGTCCAATGAACCTGCCATCACAACACGTCCCTGGAAGACAGTTCCAATTTTTATCGTTCTCACAGTGAAAAACCCTTTCCGAACCTGAAGCCTAAAATTCTTTCTTCAAGTCTTAAGGGATGTCCACATTCCTCTGACATGCTCTATTGGTGAACAATGCCCCAGATAGTTTATTGTATGGCCCGTAATTATTTTATACACAGTAATCATATACCTTTTCTCTGATGTTCTTAATTGTAATTTATCGTCTGTCTTCATATTCAAGCTCCCCCCATTCCCTTATATTTTAGTTGCCTTTCTCAGAACCCTTTCCATTTCCAAGATTTCCCTTCTGTACACAGGACTCCAAAATTGCACTGCATATTCCAAATGAGGCCTTACCAATGCTTTGTATAGAGGGAGAATAACATTTTTCTCCCTTGAAGCCATACCTCTCTTTACACAAACAAGGCTCTAGCTTTTGCTGCCAGGTACTGCTGGCTTCCTTTAAGTTTGTTATCCACCAAAACCCCAAGATCCCTTTCCAACAGGGATTCACTTAACACAGAGCCATTTATAGTATAAGCAGCACAAGGATTTTAAGTCCAAAATGCACACCTTACATTTATCAACATTGAATCTCATCTGCCACTTAGCAACCCAATGTAAATCTATCTAGATTCCTCTGCATCGATTGCACATCCCCTGAAGTTTTTATGGTCAACAAAGTTTTGTGTGGTCAGCAACACAGAAACCTTGCTGACAATACCCACTTCCAAATCATTATAAAATAGTTAAATAGAAGCGCCCCAACACAGAACCCTGTGGCCCCCCACTTAGCACTTTAGTATCCATATTGATGAAGCCCCATTAACATCTCTCTACCATCAAGGAACTTTCTATCATGTACAAATGTGCTACCCCAGCCAACGGACCTTATCTTATACATTAGTCACCTACATTAGTTCTGATTGAATTTAAGGTAGAAATAGCAATAGAAAGTTAGTGTAAAAGACGCAGGGCCCTGGGAAATGGTCTGGGGAACACTACTATACCCAAAACCTAAAAATGAACTTAGCGGTTCCTTGACCTACTTTCAAGGGTAACCAAATATATGTTGCTACTTTGGAGGAATACAGACATGCCCAAACATGACACGCATACTGAGCTTAAGCATGACAGCTCACCGCTTGACTCTCAGAGCATGACTACAGTATTATTATTATTGATTATAAAGCGCCACATCTTCCATGCGCCCCCTATCTGGTTCATAGCATTGTACAGTTATAGTATTGAAATCTCTGGTTTACTGTTTTTCCCAGATAAAGTGGATTTTAGAACCGGGACAATTGTGTAATAATATTTGCATCAGAAGCCAAATGTCAGAATTCTATTACTCGCTGACCCTTTTCATAACAGACTGCCAACAGCAAACAGACTTTAACGGAAGTCATTGCACTTACATAACCACAAAGTAAATAAAACACAATATTTAATACCCAATTAAAATCATTTCTTTCCTCTCCTACATTATCTCATCTCTAGGAAGTTGCTTATTGGTCTACAGATTTGTGTCTGGAACAGACCAGAAAAGTTCCTTGTGTTTTTTGTTTGTGTAAAGGAATATCTCATAGGTCAGTTTGGGAAACATAACCAAAGTAAGTTTAAATAAAACTAATTTCATATTCTCTTACTGTGGTAGGGACAGCAGAATAAGTTCAATCACAGTTAACTCAAATATTTTCTGGTTGGTGGCTATGGATAAAAGAGCCGTAAATAAGTTAACCATATGAATTCATTTATCATGTTCATAAAAATAACAATCATTATTGGCAATTTACGCCGGTCCCTTTGTTTTATAACCCACGTTTTATTGGGTGAAATTAAATTAAGGATTGTGGCAGTTAAATTGAGGATCTTTACATTTTCTTATATGGAGAGAGCCGAGAGAATACTGTCTGTTATCTGTTTACTGAACTGAACGGAACCCTAACCTGCTAAGAAATTATCTTAATATTAGTAATAGGCTATGTCAAATGGAGAATAGGTGTATAACTGGGAGAGACAGAAGCCCTAAGAGAGCTCTAAAGATAAAGAAAGCTTGGAAATACCAGCCACACAGGGAGCCACACTATATACATATGGTAACTATGCTGGTTTGAGTGCACTTATCTTTATATGTTTTATGTTTAAATGTTAGATTTGTATTTTGGTTGTTTAAATTTTAGTTAGTCTTCCTTATAGGAAATATAAATAGTTTTGTCGTTATCCCAAAGACTCTGTGTGTTGTTCATATAATAGAAAAACTACTGTACCTACCAACCAAAAGACCACACAACCAGAATATTAATGTATAACACAACTGTATTAATACACCAATAAATGACCGGCCGTCGCAATATTAAGAACTTATAAAATATCACATATAAAACCTTCATTACCATATATCACCACGGACGGTATACTCTTTGGATATCTACTATCAGGAGGACTGTTTCGGGTGATTTTACTAATTTATGGAACTTTTTAGCCACATGCCCTCTTTTTATTTATTCATTTATATATGAGCTATTGATATATATGCAATTACTTTGTGGTATGTGGGATTATGTACACAGTAGGTTTTTAATGTGATATTTTCTTAATATTGCGACCGGCCGGTCATTATTGGTGTATTAATACAGTTGTTGTTATACATTATATTATTCTGGTGTGTGGTCTTTTGGTGTGGTAGGTACAGTGTTTTCTTTTTGTCTCGGCCACGTCCTCTCGGGTTTCTCGGGGGTGTGACCAATTCCTGAGTGGGAGACTCAGGTGTACCTGACCACCCACGTTCTTAGGTGTGACCATCCCTATATATGTTCATATAATAAAATTCTGTTGTTTGGTTGAACTCTCTCCCTTTGCAGTAGAATCCTCATTTCATTTATTTACAATTATTTGGTATTTTTAATATTCATTATGTTTAATTGTATATAATTATACTCCTTTAACAGAGGCTCCTAATACTAATATACCGTAAGAGAAAATCCTTTCATGTGACATTTCTTTAGGAAATTTTTGCTGTTATTGTACATTGAATGTATTAAAAAGAGGTGACCTATGTGATGTGAAATTCCATTCTGCAGATTCACACAACTGAGCCTTAGTAGTTTCCTAATGTTCAAGGATAACTTTCTCCCCTTTCTTTCCAATACACAATGTTTTGGACATCACGTGACATTTGAGTAAATTTGACTGCTGTATTTGCTCTTCCCCCTATTAACTTAAGAAAAGTTATCTATTTAGAACAAAGACGTATAAAGGTAGTCTCTGGGCACTCTTTTTTTCTAAACAAATATTTTCTTGTTTTCAAACGTTTTGACGACTCATAGGGTGTCTTCATCAGGACATGTTGTAAATGTTGAAATAAAAAATTTGATTGAAAAAACATTGTTCCCAGAACTATATATATATATATTGGTTTAATCTAGCACATAGATTAGTTGTGCAGCCTGAGGGTACTGTATACAGTAAAAGTGTGAGTATATATCTATTCAGAACAAGTAAACTTTTCTAGTCTTTACTATGACATCAATCAATATTGTGGATATATTTACATACCAATTGTGGCTCATTTTCCCAGAGCTTCTGGCAGTTTTATGGAGTTAAAGTCGCGCTTTACACTCATTCAAAATTGCATCTGGCCCTCATGATTCAATATCATGTTTGCACTACTTTTTAGTGCTGGATTGGATCATAAGATTTAACCAGAGAGATAGCGGCTCTGGGTAAATCTCCTCCATTGTTTACTATGGATCATTATAACCAACAATGATTGGTTATAGTTGAAACATTCTATTCACATTTAGTATCCATAATATTTGAGTCAAATAGGAAATTTACATTGGGTTCTTAGACACCTACATAATTGTTTTCCAAGTTACACAACCTCACCAGGAATGGTGAAAATATTGAATTTACTGTGATCCAGTTGGAATATCTGTCGTCTTTTGCAGAATTTTTGTGGGAGATCTATTTCAAGCCTTTGCTGTTTATAAATATCATAAAGAAAGCAACATTCTATTCTCTAGACAGATGTATTTTTCTATTCTTATTATCTATCTAAAGCCTAGTTCTTTGCAATATCTATTGGGGCATTCCCCCATTACTGACAAGGTCACACATTCAGAAATGCCCACAATGCTACCAGCTGTCACCTTGGATATTTTGCCTTCCAGTTAATTAAATGTCTACTATGATTATTCTTTTCCTTGCAAACATTTTGCGTGAGACCTAAGCCCGAACAAGATTAAACCTGTCTCTGTGAGATTAAAAATTTATTTATTTTGGTACAGGTTGACTTGGATTTTTTTATTAAGTTTATTTTTTTATTTTATATAACCCATCAGTTGATTAAAATTGATGAATGGATCTAAAATATTCAGATAACAGAAAACATACAATTTACCCAGGATATTCAGTTCATCTCTTTATAAAAAGTTTATGTCAAGCAGAATTAAGCTTAACCTATTGGTCTGTCCTCCATAAAAGTTTTTAATGCCACCTCCTAAAAAAATACGTGGCCACCCCTGCGCCTCTCTCTCTCTCTCTCCTCTCTCTCTCTCTCTCTCTCTCTCTCTCTCTTTCCATCTCTCCCTCCTTCTCTCTCCCTAGCATCTCATCGCTCTCTTCCGTCTTCTTCTCTACATTCCGTCCGTAGCGGACATAGCCAGAAGTAAAAAACAAATCAACAGAGAGCGTACACCACATCGCCATCTGACATAGCCAAAGATACATACACATCCACATTAAAGGATCCCTCCGACTCTCTTCTCACGCATGCGCAGAAGGGAAAAGCCACACATGGATTCACGAACACAGGTTTAGCACTGTATTATAAGGATTGATGCAGATACAAGAATCTTGTTGTGTTTTTCCTTCCTTTGCTTCTAAAACGATTTCGGTATTGGTGTCAAACTCTAGAAGGAATGTTAAGAGCAGACATTATGAGTGGTTATGTTAAACACTGGATATTGTATTTTCTATGCTACACCAAGAGGCACATTTACAATCCATCTCCTTCAAGTCTTCCTACCACCATATCCCGAAGACAGAAGACAGTAATGATGAGCCTCTGGTGACAATAGCAGAAAGTTATGCACACAAATACAGTCACAAGAGCAAAGGAATTTTAACTGAGGAAAGGGCTAAACCTGGTTTATTACCTTCCATATTCCCTTTATTTGATGTGCATTATGACAGACACTTGCATTTCTTTAATTCTTTGTATTCTTTCACAAATACTGAAAGTGTGTGAAGGGGTATAAAAGGAAATCTGAGATAATACTTATTTCATTCAATGGGAACGTGAATAATTGCTTAACGATGTAAATGCTAGTTATACCCTAAAGGGAATAGCATGTCCGCCCTAAATTGATTTTTTATATATAGATTTCCCCCTGCCAGCCCAGCCCCAACCGCTAATTTTTATGTTTGAAAGCTCCCAAAACTCTACTTACCTCCCTCTTTCCTCTGCTCTCCTCTGCGCGCTCCCGGCCCTCTGCTTGCCAGAAAATGCAAGCAGAGGGCTAGACTGGCAGTCGCTTCTTGTGATGGCTGACAGAAATAGAGAGAGAAAGTGGCTGGGGAGTTTTCACATCCCATATACGTTTGTGGGCTGTCAAAATACCATCCACTAGGAGTTTAAGGTTCGTATAACCGTGCCGGAGCCCAGATGGATCGTACCGAGCGTGGCCATTTGTACATTAGCTGGTATGGGGCACTTTATCGGCACCAACAGCTGCTCATTCAGAGACCTGACCCTGTGGATGTGGCAAAGATCTCCGAATGAGACGAGATCATTGGGCCAATTAATTGTCGGAAACGGCCGGTTGAGTACACATCGTGCATTGTGGCATCAGAGCACCCCACGACCGCACCGGGGTCAAACTTATTTAAATACCAAAGACGAGGCGTTCAGTGTGTTTTAAAACATTAATCACTAAAATCCACCAGGGAGTATTACCTACTTACCATAATTTGCCATGAATTTAACTTTTTGCCCACATTTTGGGCATTATTAGTGCTACTTTTTGGCGAATTGGAATGGCTGAACTAAAAATTTTTTTAAAAAATTTTACATTTTATAATATATGTTGAGCGGTTACCAAAGAGATGTATAGCAAAAAGCGGTAATGACTTTTCGCCACTGGTTATCCACTGCTTTATAAATACAGAGACGGGGGACTAAACTGATATAAGGAAAGGAGAGTTTGTGTTATAGAAGATAGATCACTAAAGTTTGGTTTGTTTTCCTTAGAAAAGAGGTGTTGTTTAGAGATGGCCGAACTTTTGAAAGTTCGGTCCTTTTTTTCGAACTTCCAAAAAAATTCGAAGTCAATGGGGGGTAAATTTTTGAAAAGTTCGAATGAACTTTCCGAAATATGGCAGGGTAAACTTACCATACAGGCCCCTGGGACCTGGGAGATGGTCTGGGGAACACATCCGTGCGCGGGGAACAGCATAAAAACCGGATGTAGCACACTGCGCACTACGCGTGGCGCTTTCATAATCCTCAAACGTTTGGGCAAGCTCAAACGGCTGCTTCTGAAAAATCTCTGAACGACCGGAGATTCCCAAAATCGCGGCTGTTCGGGGATTGTCCGGCCAGACGTTCGGGGGTCACGCAGCTCTTACAGGGACCCCCCCCCTCCCCCGACATTTATAAGTGCCCTTGCGGCCCTGACAAGCTCAAACTCGAATGTTTGAGGATTTTCGAAAATAATCCCACAGTCTGGAATTGTCTGCCATGTACAATGCTGTTTTGACACCTTACTCTGGGCGTTCCTATAACACCTCTTAGCCACTATTAATCACGCCCTTAACACCTGGCTGTGATATGCTAATTGGGATTTTCCATGGTACATAATTGCCACAGATTCTTGTACAAGTCTTTTGAATTGAAAAAGCCAGTCGAATGACTAGAGAAACGTCTTCAATAACTAAACTTCAAGTCCAGTTGTTCTAATTGAATACAACGATATTTTTAGTTTGTCATTTTCTTTCATAAGTGAGATCCAGAAAATGTACTTTATCATAGCTCCATTCTAGTGTTAGCCGAATATTAAACTGGATTTGGTTCAACCTGCTCACGAATTGTCAAATCACGACAGTGCCCTTCACAGTAGTAGGATATCATCCACATAACGTATCCATAGAAGGACACTGTTGCTGACCCCAACTCATGAGAAAATATCCTCGATCTCCGTCTGCTCCCTCCCACCTTCCAGATAGAGGCACTTGTATGTAGGGCGCTATACACCGCCCCCATCGCGGTCCCCCTTTCCTATCTGTATATTGACCATTGAAAAGGAACACGTTATTCTGTAAAAAAATTCCAGAATTTTGTTACAAAATTTGTATGGTTCTCATGTTCAATCCCTCTGGTCTCCAAGAAATGCCTGCATGCCCGCCCCCACCACCGCGTTGGGATTGAGGAATACAAGCTCTCCACGTCAAATGTGGCCAAGAGACTTGATCATCTATACATATTTCCATTTATACATCCAGGCAGGCATGCAGCATTCTTATGGACCTTCAGCATAGTGTAAAAGTGGGAACAGACGGAAACTCTCTAATTATGAATTCCTTCTCTTGGGTAGGAGAAATTCATGTTTTAGAGCATGGGGAGCTTATTGTGAGCCTTGAGTGCTATTGGCAGATACTATACACCTGTTAATGCATCATCTCCCTGATAATTTCCTGTAAGCATAATCTAAAGAATGTCCTAGTAAGGCACACAAAGCCACTTTTTACTATTTTTTTAAAGGGCATTTCCATCCCCAAACTAGAATGTACCCCATACTGGCCCCCACTCTGTAGTTTTAATAAATCCTTACCTTACATTTCTGCTCAAAATGGTTCTCCTGCTATGCCCCTCCAAAGCCCAGAAACTGCAGTGTATAATCTGTCCTGCTCCTGCTCTGCCTCAACCTCGACAAGGTTTGAGGCATGCGCAGGAGAGCCCTCCCCCCCTCCCTCCCTCCCACCACTTTGGTCTCCCTCCCCCCTACGTAAATCCTTTTTATATAAATAGTTCACTGTTCCCCCAGCCCCAACCGCTATAATTATATCATCAGAAAGTCCCCCGATCATTACTTACCTACCTTTCTCCTTCGCCGTTGTGAGCAGCCGGCTGCCTCTCAGCAATCACAGACGCAGCTGCCAGTCCCGCCCCCCTGCTTGCAGTTCCGTGCAAGCAGAGGGCCCGGCAGTGTGGCGAAGGAGAGAGGTAAGTAAGTAATGATCGGGGGACTTTCTGATGATATAATTAATAGCGGTTGGGGCTAGGGGAACATGAACTATATTATATAAAAACTTTTTATGAGGGTGACATGCCCTTTAAGAGGCACGTTATTTTGCCATATTTTAAAGTGATATCTGTTGTATTCAATTAGATCAACTGGACTTGAAATGTAGTTCTTGAAGACGTTTCGCTAGTCATACCGACTGGCTTTCTCAATTCAGAATGACTTGTACAAGAATCTTGTGGCAATTAGTACCCTGAAAATCCACAGGTTCTTGTACAAGTCATTCTGAATTGAGAAAGCCAGTCGGATGACTAGCGAAACGTCTTCAAGAACTACATTTCAAGTCCAGTTGATCTAATTGAATACAACAGATATACCATGACCTGGATGAATGAAACCTTCACAAGCTTTATAAAGTGACAATTTTCTCGACAAAGCCAAATTTGCCAATCGACAAAATCTAGTGTTAATTTAAGTTGACAAAAATATTGGGGAAAATAGTCTAAAGGCAAATTGGGAAACAGTGTAATTGATTCTAAATTCTAAACTTTTCTTCAAATTATCCCCTAACATTTGGGAGATATTTTAAACACCCAGGACATGTCAACGTGTCTTATGTCAATAGAGAAACAGACTATGGGGCAAAAAGTTTGATTACATGGATTCAATAAAAGTCCTCTAGAAATGCATTAATCGCCAGGCTAGATGCCATCCCTAGACTAGAGGTTACCACAAAAAAAGTTCATTTGCTGTAATTTTTTGGGGGGACTGCTAAAAAAAATGTAAAAATTTCAATTCATTTCAGTTTATTTTCATTGTCGAAAATAGTCCAGCTTCATTGTCTTTAGAAATAGAAATAGTCAATGCATAACCCTCTAATACCTAATAGTGAGCATTGAACACCATTTTTCTACATTGATGTAGTTTAAAATGGCTACTGAGAGAGTCACCTGGAAGTATAGAAATTTTACTTCCACCCGGTATACATCATTAAGTAACATTTAGGAAGCCTAAAACATTCCCCACAGTTTCATATTCTCTAAGCAAAACTTTTTAAAAAATCTGTTTTTGCAACTTTGTTATATCAGTATTTACTAAGCCCAGTCTATATTATACTTACTTCAAGTGAAGCAACCTTGGACTCTTGCTCAAATACAATATGAAAGGGCTTGCATCTTGCATTTTGAGATCGGAAATATGCAGTCAGAGTTTAGCTCCACTTCCGTATTGAGCCACTCGGGCTTCTCCTGGGTAATTAATTAATAGAGCGCGTGTCAGCTTGAAGCGCATCTCGCAAATCAAAGGCGTGTCAATCTAGGGTACATCGCCAGCAAAGGGGCTATTGGTGTAAATATAGAGACCAACAGCCATATGTCATATAAATCCGAGCCCAAGCTCGTCGGAGGGTTCACTCCAGTATAATTTATGAAATCCATCAGTCGAGGTGCAGACTCTTATATGATCATACAGTATATCCCGAGGTCGTAGGAGAGGGGAAGGGAGATTCGCTACAGTGTAACAAAGTCAAGCCAGTGAAATATTCCAATTCAATCAATTACTGGATACATGTATTAAGGAATGCTGATTTGAGTCTGGGTGTTCCAGAGCTGTCAGAACATAACTTTGTCTGGATCGTTCATCAATCATCCTTTAAATGGAGGGGGAAGAGAGAGATTGCTTTACTTCGCTCAGGTCGAACTTGGGTTCAGGCTGATCTTGTTCATCGTTCAAGACTTCCAAAGTATATGGATTCTTTTACAAATATCCTTTTCACAGGGAGTCTATATAAATAATAGGAAGATGCAACACCATTAAGATATGTATAATAGATATAATGGGATCATCTATAAAATTCCAAGGGGGATTTCTATATGAAGGGCGAAAGGTCCCGAGTGGCTCAATACGGAAGTGGAGCTAAACTCTNNTATATATTTTGATACTATAGAAGTGTGCCTGCGCTATATATCCATTGTTAAGTTTCTTTGTTTTTGTATATGTTTAATTTTTAATGGATGGAGCANNNNGCAAACTCTGACTGCATATTGATGACGTCGGCTGCATGCGACGCCACATGGCCACTAATTAAGTACGTTCCTTACCTATTTGAAGTGGATATATAAGGCAGAGTGAATGTTAAAATTGCTGTTGACGAAGTTTCTGTGTGTGGAGACGAAACGCGTCCAGTTCATGTTTTAACTTGCTCCCATGAAGTACCAACTATGATCTATACTGGTGTAGTATCATTTTATATATACTATGTTCTGAGGTTTGTGTGATATTTGCCACAGAATTATTAGGTTGATGTGCATCCATATGGAATATTGGGACATAATTAAGTTACCTATCTGTTATGGCTAAATATTTGAGTGTCACTATACATTTGGAATCTGTGAACCTCTGCTATACTCATTTGATGTACCTGTTCATTTACCTTGGTAGTTTATTTGTGTGACTATAGGACACTGGTTTTATATATAACTAGAGAAATATACATTTGGAATATTTCTTAATATACAACAGTGGTCCTATTATGATATACCGGTATATCTGCTAACTATGATTATCATACCCAGTCATTTACTGGTTGCTGTATATGGGATGTGTTTTTATATATATTTTTTCCTGTTTCTCTTTATATCTAATATAAGACATTGTATTTTGTATCTCCATGCATGTTTAATAAATGAGCTTTTTATATATTTGATACTATAGAAGTGTGCTCTGCGCTATATATCCATGTTAAGTTTCTTGTTTTTGTATATGTTTAATTTTAATGGATGGGCACCTTCAAGATAATACATATATGCTCTGATTGATGGATCTATCTCACTAGTGCCCCTATGATACCCCTACATATCCGTTGACTAATTAAAGAGCATTTTATTGTGCATGCATATGATGTTGATACACCGATATGAACAATACTTGACAGCAAATAGTGGAGATAAGGTAAATTGCTAAAATGTTTTCTATCACTTTAATGGTGGGATGCTCTAGAAGGCCTATCTGGACCGATTGTTTGTTTTTAAATGAGAGGAGGAGCCAGCTTACTCTGCCAGAATGGTGGCAATAATTATCCTAAAATATCTGGTTAGTAATACCTCTAATAATGTGCTGAACATATTAGTTTGGGTTGGGGCCGGGAAAATGACAATTTACCAGATTTGTGTGTGTTTCTACTACAAATCATCGTGAACTATACACACTCCTTACCATTTTTTTCTAGAGACCCCTAACTGAGGGTTTTACTTTTACTTTACTGTACTGTACATAATTTAAATTTTTTAGATTCTTTTAACTTCACCTAATTAATATGTTTGAAATCGGCAAGTTCTGTTTTTCATTTTTGGAATTTCTAAATAATCCTAAAATGACCCACAGAAGTGAATGAGAGAAAAAAATTCTAGTATCGTATAGTATAGTATTTGAGGTTGAAAAAAGGCATACATGTCACGCTCCCTGGATGAGTGTGCTGCGAAGCGCTGTGAAACATGGAAGAAATGAAGTGAAGCAGAGATCAAGGTTAACCAGTTATTGTACATACCAAACACACAGTGAAATGGTAAATAATACTTTAATAAAGAACTAAAGAAAAGACTAGGCTATACACAATGACTAAGACTAATTATGATGACTAGGAACTATATCAAATGAGTAAGACTATGAACAGGAAAAGATAGCTGGGAACTGGAACAGGCAAAGGGCAAGAGACAGGACTGGAAGATAAGAATCAAGACAAGGTCTGGAACAAAACAATACAAGGTCTGTAACAAGTCTGGAAACTGGAAACAGGAGCAAGGTGGAATGATGAGAGTAGCAACAATAAGCGACGATCAGGCAAGGAATGGAGTAGTAGGTGGAGTTCTTAAATAGCTGAAGACTGATAACTGGTGAATGTCATAAGTAATAATGTCCAAAAGGTGAAACGGCCTGCTGCTGGTGGGAAGTGGTAGTTCATGAGCCGGGACGGAACAAAGAACAGAGACATCTAGTGGTGCAGATCAGAATGACAGGAACAAAGAAACAGTGACTACTAGAGGTGATATCCGGAACACAAAACAGCGACACCCAGAGGTAACATTCGGCACAGCAGGAGATCCTCACATAATCCCAGTCCAGAGTACTCAGCAATACCCACATGTCCTGCCTAACTGTTGACCCAGAGGAAGGCCAAAAAATACCAGAATTATGAAGGGGAAAAAATCCTTCCCGACTCCAAGTGGCAATCGGAAATATCCCTGGATCCCAGTAACCTGCAACATTCCTTGTTTTCATATACTCATCCTGCTTTCATTTGAAACTGTCCAATGAACCTGCCATCACAAACGTCCACTGGAAGACAGTTCAAATTTTTATCGTTCTCACAGTGAAAAACCCTTTCCGAACCTGAAGCCTAAATTCTTTTCTTCAAGTCTTAAGGGATGTCCACATGTCCTCTGACATGCTCTATTGGTGAACAATGCCCCAGATAGTTTATTGTATGGCCCGTTAATTTATTATCACAGTAATCATATACCTTTCTCTGATGTTCTTAATTGTAATTTATCCGTCTGTCTTCATATTCAAGCTCCCCCATTCCCTTTATATTTTAGTTGCTCTCTCAGAACCCTTTCCATTTCCAAGATGTCCTTCTGTACACAGGACTCCAAAATTGCACTGCATATTCCAAATGAGGCCTACCAATGTGCTTTGTATAGAGGGAGAATAACATTTTTCTCCCTTGAAGCCATACCTCTCTTACACAAACAAGGCTCTAGCTGTTGCTGCCAGGTACTGCTGGCTTCCTTTAAGTTTGTTATCCACCAAAACCCCAAGATCCCTTTCCAACAGGGATTCACTTAACACAGAGCCATTTATAGTATAAGCAGCACAAGGATTTTTAAGTCCAAAATGCACCACCTTACATTTATCAACATTGAATCTCATCTGCCACTTAGCAACCCAATGTGACAATCTATCTAGATTCCTCTGCATCGATTGCACATCCCTGAAGTTTTTAATGGTCAACAAAGTTTTGTGTGGTCAGCAAACACAGAAACCTTGCTGACAATACCCACTTCCAAATCATTAATAAATAGATTAAATAGAAGCGGCCCCAACACAGAACCCTGTGGCACCCCACTTAGCACTTTAGTCCATATTGATGAAGCCCCATTAACAACTACTCTCTGCATCTTATCCATCAAGGAACTTTCTATCCATGTACAAATGTGCTACCCCAGTCCAACGGACCTTATCTTATACATTAGTCACCTACATTAGTTCTGTGAATTAATGTAGAAATAGCAATAGAAAGTTAGTGTAAAAGACGCAGGGCCCTGGGAAATGGTCTGGGGAACACGTACTATACCCAAAACCTAAAAATGAACTTAGCGGTTCCTTGACCTACTTTCAAGGGTAACCAAATATATGTTGCTACTTTGGAGGGAATACAGACATGCACCAAACATGACACGCATACATGAGCTTAAGCATGAGCTCACCGCTTGACTCTCAGAGCATGACTACGTATTATATATTGATTTATAAAGCGCCAACATCTTCCATGGCGCCCCTATCTGGTTCATATGCATTGTACAGTTATAGTATTGAAACTTCTGGTTTACTGTTTTTCCAGATAAAGTGGATTTTAGACCGGACAATTGTGTAAAATATTTGCATCAGAAGCAAATGTCAGAATTCTATTTACTCGCTGACTCTCTTTCATAACAGACTGCCAACAGCAAACAGACTTTAACGGAGTCATTGCACTTACATAACCCAAAGTAAATAAAACACAATATTTAATACCCAAATTAAAATCATTCTTTTTCCTCTCCTACATTATCTCATCTCTAGGAAGTTGCTTATTGGTCTACAGATTTGTGTCTGGAACAGACCAGAAAAGTTCCTTGTGTTTTTGTTTGTAAAGGAATATCTCATAGGTCAGTTTGGGAAACAGTAACCAAAGTAAGTTTAAATAAAACTAATTTCATATTCTCTTACTGTGGTAGGGACAGCAGAATAAGTTCAATCACAGTTAACTCAAATATTTTCTGTTTGGGGCTGTATGGATAAAAGAGCCGTAAATAAGTTAACCATATGAATTCATTTATCATGTTCATAAAATGAACAATCATTATTGGCAATTTACGCGGTCCCTTTGTTTTATAACCACGTTTTATTGGGTGAAATTAAATTAAGGATTGTGGCAGTTAAATTGAGGATCTTTACATTTTCTTATATGGAGAGAGCCGAGAGAATACATGTCTGTTACTGTTTACTGAACTGAACGGAACCCTAACTGCTAAGAAATTATCTTAATATTAGTAATAGGCTATGTCAAATGGAGAGATAGGTGTATAACTGGGAGAGACAGAAGCCCTAAGAGAGCTCTAAAGATAAAGAAAGCTTGGAAAAACCAGCCAACAAGGGAGCCACACTATATACATATTGGTAACTATGCTGGTTTGATGTGCACTTATCTTTATATGTTTTATGTTTAAATGTTAGATTTGTATTTTGTTGTTTAAATGTTAGTTAGTCTTCCTTAAGGAAATATAAATAGTTTTGTCGTTATCCCAAAGACTCTGTGTGTTGTTCATATAATAAGAAAAACTACTGTACCTACCACCACCAAAAGACCACACACCAGAATAATATAATGTATAACAACAACTGTATTAATACACCAATAAATGACCGGCCGGTCGCAATATTAAGAACTTATAAAAATATCACATATAAAACCTTCATTACCATATATCACCACGGACGGTATACTCTTTGGATATCTACTATCAGGAGGACTGTTTCGGGTGATTTTACTTGATTTACATTTATGGAATTTTAGCCACATGCCTCTTTTTTATTTATTCATTTATATATGAGCTATTGATATATATGCAATTATTTGTGGTATGTGGGATTATGTACACAGTAGGTTTTATATGTGATATTTTCTTAATATTGCGACCGGCCGGTCATTTATTGGTGTATTAATACAGTTGTTGTTATACATTATATTATTCTGGTGTGTGGTCTTTGGTGGGTGGTAGGTACAGTAGTTTTTCTTTTTGTCTCGGCCACGTCCTCTCGGGTTTCTCGGGGGTGTGACCAAGTTCCTGAGTGGGAGACTCAGGTGTACCTGACCACCCACGTTCTTAGGTGTGTACCATCCCTATATATGTTCATATAATAAAATTCTGTTGTTTGGTTGAACTCTCTCCCTTTGCAGTAGAATCCTCATTTCATTTATTTACAATTATTTGGTATTTTTAATATTCATTATGTTTAATGTATATAATTATACTACTTTAACAGAGGCTCTCATACTAATAATACCGTAAGAGAAAATCCATTTCATGTGACATTTCTTTAGGAAAGTTTTTGCTGTTATTGTACATTGAATGTATTAAAAGAAGAGGTGACCTATGTGATGTGAAATTCCATTCTGCAGATTCACACAACTGAGCCTTAGTAGTTTCCTAATGTTCAAGGATAACTTTCTCCCCTTTCTTTCCAATACAGCATGTTTGGACATCACGTGACATTTGAGTAAATTTGACTGCTGTAGTTGCTCTTCCCCCTATTAACTTAAGAAAAGTTATCTATTTAGAACAAGACGTATAAAGGTAGTCTCTGGGCACTCTTTTTTTCTAAACAAATATTTTCTTGTTTTCAACGTTTTGACGACTCATAGGGTGTCTTCATCAGGACATGTTGTAAATGTTGAAATAAAGAAATATTTGATTGAAAAAACATTGTTCCCAGGAACTATAATATATATATATGGTTTAATCTAGCACGATAGATTGAGTTGTGCAGCCTGAGGGTACTGTATACAGTAAAAGTGTGAGTATATATCATTCAGAACAAGTAAACTTTTCTAGTCTTTACTATGACATCAATCAATATTGTGGATATATATCATACACATTGTGGCTCATTTTCCCAGAGCTTCGGGCAGTTTTATGGAGTTAAAGTCGCCGCTTTAACTCCATTCAAAATTGCATCTGGCCCTCATGATTCAATATCATGTTTGCACTACTTTTAGTGCTGGATTGGATCATAAGATTTAACCAGAGAGATAGCGGCTCTGGGTAAATCTCCTCCATTGTTTACTATGGATCATTTATAACCAACAATGATTGGTTATAGTTGAAACATTCTATCACATTTTAGTATCCATAAATTTGAGTCAAATAGGAAATTTACATTGGGTTCTTAGACACCTACATAATGTTTTCCAAGTTACACAACCTCACCAGGAATGGTGACAATATTGAATTTACTGTGATCCAGTTGGAATATCTGTCGTCTTTTGCAGAATTTTGTGGGAGATCTATTTCAAGCCTTTGCTGTTTAAAATATCATAAAGAAAGCAACATTCTATTCTCTAGACAGATGTATTTTTCTATTCTTATTATCTATCTAAAGCCTAGTTCTTTGCAATATTCTATTGGGGCATTCCCCCATTACTAGACAAGGTCACAACCATTCAGAAATGCCCACAATGCTACCAGTCTGTCACCTTGGATATTTTGCCTTCCAGTTAATGAATCTACTATGATTATACTTTTCCTTGCAAACATTTTGCGTGAGACCTAGAGCGACCGAACAAGATAAACCTGTCTCTGTGAGAAAAAATATTATTTATTAATTGGTACAGGTTGACTAATGGATTTATTTTATTAAGTTTATTTTTTATTATATAAAAGCCATCAGTTGATTAAAATTGATGAATGGATCTAAAATATTCAGATAACAGAAAACATACAATTACCCAGGATATTCAGTTCATCTCTTTATAAAAAGTTAATGTCAAGCAGAATTAAGCTTAACCTATTGGTCTGTCCTCCATAAAAGTTTTTAATGCCACTCCTAAAAAAATACGTGGCCACCCTGGCGCCTCTCTCTCTCTCTCTCTCTCTCTCTCTCTACTCTCTCTCTCTCTCTCTATTTCTCTCTGGTCCAGTTAGCGGACATAGCGAGAAGATAAAAAACAAAAGTCACGCCGCTACACAACATCCAGTCCGCTGACATAGCCAGAAGATACATACACATCCAGCAATTACAGGATCCCTCCGACTCTCTTCTCACGCATGCGCAGAAGGGGAAAAGCACACATGGATTCACGAACACAGGTTTAGCACTGTATTATATAGGATGATGCAGATACAAGAATCTGTGTGTGTTTTTCTTCCTTTGCTTCTAAAACAGATTTCGGTATTGGTGTCAAACTCTAGAAGGAATGTTAAGAGCAGACATTATGATGGTTATGTTAAACACTGGATATTGTATTTTCTATGCTACACCAAGAGGCACATTTACAATCCATCTCCTTCAAGTCTTCCTACCATATCCCGAAGACAGAAGAACAGTAATGATGAGCCTCTGGTGAACTATATAGCAGAAAGTTATGCACACAAATACAGTCACAGAGCAGAAGGAATTTTAACTGAGGAAAGGGCTAAACCTGGTTTATTACCTTCATATTGCCCTTATATGTGCATTATGACAACACATTGCATTTCTTTAATTCTTGTATTCTTTCACAAATACTGAAGTGTGTGAAGGGTTATAAAAGGGAAATCTGAGATAATTACTTATTTCATTCAATGGGGAACGTGAATAATTGCTTAACGATGTAAATGCTAGTTATACCCTAAAGGGAATAGCATGTCCGCCCTAAAATTGATTTTTTAATATAGTATTCCCCCTGCCAGCCCAGCCCCAACCGCTATATTTTTATGTTTAGAAAGCTCCCCAAACTCTACTTACTCCCCTCTTTCCTCTGCCGCGCTCCCGGCCCTCTGCTTGCCAGAAAATGCAAGCAGAGGGGCTAGACTGGCAGTCGCGTCTGTGATTGGCTGAGCGGCAGCCAATCACGGATGCGGCTGCCAGCAGCTCATTTGGCGGAGGAAAGAGGAGAGGTAAGTAAAGTTTGGGGAGCTTTCTAAACATATAAATATAGCGGTTGGGGCTGGGCTGGCAGGGGGAATACTATATATTAAGGGTTTCACACTAGGGAGGGAATCCTTAGAGGGTGGGAGAGGGAGGGGGAGAAGGGCTGCAGTACGCATGCCAAAATTCTCCCGGAGGCCAGGTAGGAGGCAGAGTCCTATATGGACTCTGCTATCCTCCTGGTGAGCAGTTTTTGGGACTTTGGGGGGGGACTACAGGAGAACCATATGGAGCTGGGATGTGAGGTAAGGATTACACTACACTACAACACAATACTAAAAATTAGTCCTATTATAAAATAGAGAAAATTGGCCTGGGTGAGTTTTACACTATTTACCATATCTTTTGCTCAAAAAACCACAGATGTTTAAGGTTCGTTAACACGTGCCGACCCACATGATCTGTACGAGCGGCCATTTGTACAATTAGCCTGTGTATGGGCACTTATCGGCAGAAAACAGCTGCTCATTCAGAGACCTGCCCGGTGGATTGGGCAAGATCTCCGAATGAGAGAGATCATTGGGCCAATTATTGTCGGAAACGGCCGTGAGTACACATCGTGCATTGTGCATCAGAGCACCCGCGACCGCACACGTGTACAAACCTTATTTAAATAACAAAGAAGGCGTTCAGTGTGTTTAATCAATTAAACTCTACTAAAATCCACCAGGGAGTATTACCTAACTTACCATAATTTGCCCTGAATTTACTTTTTGCCACATTTCGGCATTATTAGTGCTACTTTTTGGCGAATGGAATGGCTGAACTTAAAAATTTTTTAAAAAATTTACATTTTATAAATATGGTTGAGCGGTTACCAAAGAGAGTTATAGCAAAAGCGGTAATGACTTTTCGCCACTGGTTATCACTGCTTATAAATACAGAGAGGGAGACTAAACTGATATAAGGAAAGGAGAGTTTGTGTTATAGAGAGATAGATCACTAAAGTTTGGTTTGTTTTCCTTAGAAAAGAGGTGTTGTTTAGAGATGGCCGAACTTTTGAAAGTTCGGTCCTTTTTCGAACTTCCAAAAAAATTCGAAGTCAATGGGGGGTAAATAGTTTGAAAAGTTCGAATGAACTTTCCGAAATATGGCAGGGTAAACTTACCATACAGGCCCCTGGACCTGGAGATGGTCTGGGGAACACATCCTGACGCGGGGAACAGCATAAAAACCGGATGTAGCGCACTGCACTACGCGTGGCGCTTTCAGTAATCCTCAAACGTTGGCAAAGCTCAAACGGCTGCTTCTGAAAATCTCTGAACGACGGAGATTCCCAAAATCGGCTGTTCGGGGATTGGGCGAAAGGTCCCGAGTGGCTCAATACGGAAGTGGAGCTAAACTCTTAATGCATATTGATGACGTCGGCTGCATGCGACGCCACATGGCCACTAATTTGCGACATAATTAAGTTACCTATCTGTTATGGCTAAATATATTTGAGTGTCACCTATACATTTGGATATCTGTGAACCTCTGCTATACTCATTTGATGTACCTGTTCATTTACCTTGGTAGTTTATTTGTGTGATATAGGACACTGGTTTTATATATATACTAGAGAAATATACATTTGGAATATTTCTTAATATACAACAGTGGTCCTATTATGATATACCGGTATATCTGCTAACTATGATTATCTATACCCAGTCATTTACTGGTTGCTGTATATGGGATGTGTTTTTATATATATTTTTTCCGTTTCTCTTTATATTAATAATTAAGACATTGTATTTTTGTATCTCCATGCATGTTTAATAAATGAGCTTTTTATATATTTTGATACTATAGAAGTGTGCCTGCGCTATATATCCATTGTTAAGTTTCTTTGTTTTTGTATATGTTTAATTTTTAATGGATGGAGCACCTTCAAGATAATACATATATAGCTCTGATTGATGGATCTATCTCACTAGTGCCCCTATGATACCCCTACTATATCCGTTGACTAATTAAAGAGCATTTTATTGTGCATGCATATGATGTTGATACACCGATATGAACAATACTTGACAGCAAATAGTGGAGATAAGGTAAATTGCTAAAATGTTTTCTATCACTTTAATGGTCGGGATGCTCTAGAAGGCCTATCTGGACCGATTGTTTTGTTTTAAATGGAGAGGAGCCAGCTTACTCTGCCAGAATGGTGGCAATAATTATCCTAAAATATCTGGTTAGTAATACCTCTAATAATGTGCTGAACATATTAGTTTGGGTTGGGGCCGGAAAATGACAATTTACCAGATTTGTGTTGTTTCTACTACAAATCATCGTGAACTATACACATCTCCTTACCATTTTTTTCTAGAGACCCCTAATCTGAGGGTTTTACTTTTACTTTACTGTACTGTACATAATTTAAATTTTTTAGATTCTTTTTAACTTCACCTAATTAATATGTTTGAAATCGGCAAGTTCTGTTTCGTTTTTGGAATTTCTAAATAATCCTAAAATGGACCCACAGAAGTGAATGAGAGAAAAAAATTCTAGTATCGTATAGTATAGTATTTGAGGTTGAAAAAAAGGCATACATGTCACGCTCCCTGGATGAGTGCTGCTGCGAAGCAGCTGTGAAACATGGAAGAAATGAAGTGAAGCAGAGATCAAGGTTAACCAGTTTATTGTACATACCAAACACACAGTGAAATGGTAAATAATACTTTATATAAAAGACTAAAGAAAAGACTAGGCTATACACAATGACTAAAGACTAATTATGATGACTAGGACTATATACAAATGAGTAAGACTATGAACAGGAAAAGATAGCTGGGAACTGGAACAGGCAAAGGGCAAGAGAACAGGACTGGAAGATAAGAATCAAGACAAGGTCTGGAACAAAACAATACAAGGTCTGTAACAAGGCAAGGCAAGGTCTGGAACTGGAAACAGGAGCAAGGTGTGGAATGATGAGAGTAGCAACAATAAGCGACGATCAGGCAAGGAATAGGAGTAGGCGGAGTTCTTAAATAGCTGAAGACTGATAACTGGTGAATGTCATAAGTAATAATGTCCAAAAGGTGAAACGGCCTGCTGCTGGTGGGAAGTGGTAGTTCATGAGCCAGCGGACGGAACAAAGAACAGAGACATCTAGTGGTGCAGATCAGAATGACAGGAACAAAGAAACAGTGACTACTAGAGGTGATATCCGGAACACAAAACAGCGACACCCAAAGGTAACATTCGGCACAGCAGGAGATCCTCACAATACATCCAGTCCAGAGTACTCAGCAATACCCACATGTCCTGCCTAACTGTTGACCCAGAGGAAGGCCAAAAAATACCAGAATTATGAAGGGGGAAAAAATCCTTCCCGACTCCAAGTGGCAATCGGAAATATCCCTGGATCCCAGTAACCTGCAACATTCCTTGTTTTCATATACTCATCCTGCTTTCATTTGAAACTGTCCAATGAACCTGCCATCACAACGTCCACTGGAAGACAGTTCCAAATTTTTATCGTTCTCACAGTGAAAAACCCTTTCCGAACCTGAAGCCTAAAATTCTTTTCTTCAAGTCTTAAGGGATGTCCACATGTCCTCTGACATGCTCTATTGGTGAACAATGCCCCAGATAGTTTATTGTATGGCCCGTTAATGTATTTATACACAGTAATCATATACCTTTTCTCTGGTGTTCTTAATTGTAATTTATCCAGTCTGTCTTCATATTCAAGCTCCCCCATTCCCTTTATATTTTAGTTGCCTTTCTCAGAACCCTTTCCATTTCCAAGATTTCCCTTCTGTACACAGGACTCCAAAATTGCACTGCATATTCCAAATGAGGCCTTACCAATGCTTTGTATAGAGGGAGAATAACATTTTTCTCCCTTGAAGCCATACCTCTCTTTACACAAAACAAGGCTCTAGCTGTTGCTGCCAGGTACTGCTGGCTTCCTTTAAGTTTGTTATCCACCAAAACCCCAAGATCCCTTTCCAACAGGGATTCACTTAACACAGAGCCATTTATAGTATAAGCAGCACAAGGATTTTTAAGTCCAAAATGCATCACCTTACATTTATCAACATTGAATCTCATCTGCCACTTAGCAGCCCAATGTGACAATCTATCTAGATTCCTCTGCATCGATTGCACATCCCCTGAAGTTTTTAATGGTCAACAAAGTTTTGTGTGGTCAGCAAACACAGAAACCTTGCTGACAATACCCACTTCCAAATCATTAATAAATAGATTAAATAGAAGCAGCCCCAACACAGAACCCTGTGGCACCCCACTTAGCACTTTAGTCCATATTGATGAAGCCCCATTAACATCTTATCCATCAAGGAACTTTCTATCTATGTACAAATGTGCTACCCCAGTCCAACGGACCTTATCTTATACATTAGTCACCTACATTAGTTCTGATTGAATTTAAGGTAGAAATAGCAATAGAAAGTTAGTGTAAAAGACGCAGGGCCCTGGGAAATGGTCTGGGGAACACGTACATATACCCAAAACCTAAAAATGAACTTAGCGGTTCCTTGACCTACTTTCAAGGGTAACCAAATATATGTTGCTACTTTGGAGGGAATACAGACATGCTCCAAACATGACACGCATACATGAGCTTAAGCATGACAGCTCACCGCTTGACTCTCAGAGCATGACTACAGTATTATTATTATTGATTTATAAAGCGCCAACATCTTCCATGGCGCCCCTATCTGGTTCATATGCATTGTACAGTTATAGTATTGAAATCTCTGGTTTACTGTTTTTCCAGATAAAGTGGATTTTAGACCGGGACAATTGTGTAATAAATATTTGCATCAGAAGCCAAATGTCAGAATTCTATTTACTCGCTGACTCCTTTCATAACAGACTGCCAACAGCAAACAGACTTTAACGGAATCATTGCACTTACATAACCACAAAGTAAATAAAACACAATATTTAATACCCAAATTAAAATCATTTCTTTCCTCTCCTACATTATCTCATCTCTAGGAAGTTGCTTATTGGTCTACAGATTTGTGTCTGGAACAGACCAGAAAAGTTCCTTGTGTTTTTGTTTGTGTAAAGGAATATCTCATAGGTCAGTTTGGGAAACAGTAACCAAAGTAAGTTTAAATAAAACTAATTTCATATTCTCTTACTGTGGTAGGGACAGCAGAATAAGTTCAATCACAGTTAACTCAAATATTTTCTGGTTGGTGGCTATGGATAAAAGAGCCGTAAATAAGTTAACCATATGAATTCATTTATCATGTTCATAAAAATGAACAATCATTATTGGCAATTTACGCCGGTCCCTTTGTTTTATAACCACGTTTTATTGGGTGAAATTAAATTAAGGATTGTGGCAGTTAAATTGAGGATCTTTACATTTTCTTATATGGAGAGAGCCGAGAGAATACGTGTCTGATACTGTTTACTGAACTGAACGGAACCCTAACTGCTAAGAAATTATCTTAATATTAGTAATAGGCTATGTCAAATGGAGAGATAGGTGTATAACTGGGAGAGACAGAAAGCCCTAAGAGAGCTCTAAAGATAAAGAAAGCTTGGAAAATACCAGCCAACAAGGGAGCCACACTATATACATATGGTAACTATGCTGGTTTGATGTGCACTTATCTTTATATGTTTTATGTTTAAATGTTAGATTTGTATTTTGTTGTTTAAATGTTAGTTAGTCTTTCCTTATAAGGAAATATAAATAGTTTTGTCGTTATCCCAAAGACTCTGTGTGTTGTTCATATAATAAGAAAAACTACTGTACCTACCACCACCAAAAGACACAACAAGATTAATATAATGTATAACAACAACTGTATTAATACACCAATAAATGACCGGCCGGTCGCAATATTAAGAACTTATAAAAATATCACATATAAAACCTTCATTACCATATATCACCACGGACGGTATACTCTTGGATATCTACATCAGGAGGACTGTTCGGGTGATTTTACTAATTTATGGAACTTTTTAGCCACATGCCCTCTTTTTTATTTATTCATTTATATATGAGCTATTGATATATATGCAATTACTTTGTGGTATGTGGGATTATGTACACAGTAGGTTTTATATGTGATATTTTCTTAATATTGCGACCGGCCGGTCATTTATTGGTGTATTAATACAGTTGTTGTTATACATTATATTATTCTGGTGTGTGGTCTTTTGGTGGTGGTAGGTACAGTAGTTTTTCTTTTTGTCTCGGCCACGTCCTCTCGGGTTTCTCGGGGGGTGTGACCAAGTTCCTGAGTGGGAGACTCAGGTGTACCTGACCACCCACGTTCTTAGGTGTGTACCATCCCTATATATTGTTCATATAATAAAATTCTGTTGTTTGGTTGAACTCTCTCCCTTTGCAGTAGAATCCTCATTTCATTTATTTACAATTATTTGGTATTTTTAATATTCATTATGTTTAATGTATATAATTATACTACTTTAACAGAGGCTCCTAATACTAATAATACCGTAAGAGAAAATCCATTTCATGTGACATTTCTTTAGGAAAGTTTTTGCTGTTATTGTACATTGAATGTATTAAAAGAAGAGGTGACCTATGTGATGTGAAATTCCATTCTGCAGATTCACACAACTGAGCCTTAGTAGTTTCCTAATGTTCAAGGATAACTTTCTCCCCTTTCTTTCCAATACAGCAATGTTTGGACATCACGTGACATTTGAGTAAATTTGACTGCTGTAGTTGCTCTTCCCCCTATTAACTTAAGAAAAGTTATCTATTTAGAACAAAGACGTATAAAGGTAGTCTCTGGGCACTCTTTTTTTCTAAACAAATATTTTCTTGTTTTCAACGTTTTGACGACTCATAGGGTGTCTTCATCAGGACATGTTGTAAATGTTGAAATAAAGAAAATATTTGATTGAAAAAAACATTGTTCCCAGGAACTATAATATATATATATTGGTTTAATCTAGCACGATAGATTGAGTTGTGCAGCCTGAGGGTACTGTATACAGTAAAAGTGTGAGTATATATCTATTCAGAACAAGTAAACTTTTCTAGTCTTTACTATGACATCAATCAATATTGTGGATATATTTATCATACACATTGTGGCTCATTTTCCCAGAGCTTCTGGGCAGTTTTATGGAGTTAAAGTCGCGCTTTAACTCCATTCAAAATTGCATCTGGCCCTCATGATTCAATATCATGTTTGCACTACTTTTAGTGCTGGATTGGATCATAAGATTTAACCAGAGAGATAGCGGCTCTGGGTAAATCTCCTCCATTGTTTACTATGGATCATTTATAACCAACAATGATTGGTTATAGTTGAAACATTCTATTCACATTTTAGTATCCATAATATTTGAGTCAAATAGGAAATTTACATTGGGTTCTTAGACACCTACATAATGTTTTCCAAGTTACACAACCTCACCAGGAATGGTGAGAATATTGAATTTACTGTGATCCAGTTGGAATATCTGTCGTCTTTTGCAGAATTTTGTGGGAGATCTATTTCAAGCCTTTGCTGTTTATAAATAATCATAAAGAAAGCAACATTCTATTCTCTAGACAGATGTATTTTTCTATTCTTATTATCTATCTAAAGCCTAGTTCTTTGCAATATTCTATTGGGGCATTCCCCCATTACTTGACAAGGTCACGACTATTCAGAAATGCCCACACATGCTACCAGCTGTCACCTTGGATATTTTGCCTTCCAGTTAATTTAATGTCTACTATGATTATTACTTTTCCTTGCAAACATTTTGCGTGAGACCTAGAGCCCGAACAAGATTAAACCTGTCTCTGTGAGATTAAAAATATTATTTATTAATTGGTACAGGTTGACTAATGGATTTATTTTATTAAGTTTATTTTTTTATTTTATATAAAAGCCATCAGTTGATTAAAATTGATGAATGGATCTAAAAATATTCAGATAACAGAAAACATACAATTTACCCAGGATATTCAGTTCATCTCTTTATAAAAAGTTTAATGTCAAGCAGAATTAAGCTTAACCTATTGGTCTGTCCTCCATAAAAGTTTTTAATGCCACCTCCTAAAAAAATACGTGGCCACCCCTGGCGCCTCTCTCTCTCTCTCTCTCTCTCTCTCTCTCTCTCTCTCTCTCTCTATTTCTCTCTGGTCCAGTTAGCGGACATAGCCAGAAGATGAAAAAACAAAAGTCACGCCGCTACACACACATCCAGCCCGCTGACATAGCCAGAAGATACATACACATCCAGCAATTACAGGATCCCTCCGACTCTCTTCTCACGCATGCGCAGAAGGGGAAAAGCCACACATGGATTCACGAACACAGGTTTAGCACTGTATTATATAGGATGATGCAGATACAAGAATCTGTGTGTGTTTTTCTTCCTTTGCTTCTAAAACAGATTTCGGTATTGGTGTCAAACTCTAGAAGGAATGTTAAGAGCAGGACATTATGAGTGGTTATGTTAAACACTGGATATTGTATTTTCTATGCTACACCAAGAGGCACATTTACAATCCATCTCCTTCAAGTCTTCCTACCATATCCCGAAGACAGAAGACAGTAATGATGAGCCTCTGGTGAACTATATAGCAGAAAGTTATGCACACAAATACAGTCACAGAGCAGAAGGAATTTTAACTGAGGAAAGGGCTAAACCTGGTTTATTACCTTCATATTGCCCTTTATTTATGTGCATTATGACAGCACATTGCATTTCTTTAATTCTTTGTATTCTTTCACAAATACTGAAGTGTGTGAAGGGTTATAAAAGGGAAATCTGAGATAATTACTTATTTCATTCAATGGGGAACGTGAATAATTGCTTAACGATGTAAATGCTAGTTATACCCTAAAGGGAATAGCATGTCCGCCCTAAAATTGATTTTTTAATATAGTATTCCCCCTGCCAGCCCAGCCCCAACCGCTATATTTTTATGTTTAGAAAGCTCCCCAAACTCTACTTACCTCCCCTCTTTCCTCTGCCGCGCTCCCGGCCCTCTGCTTGCCAGAAAATGCAAGCAGAGGGGCTAGACTGGCAGTCGCGTCTGTGATTGGCTGAGAAATAGAGAAAATTGGCCTGGGTGAGTTTTACACTATTTACCATATCTTTTGCTCAAAAAAACACCACAGATGTTAAGGTTCGTTAACACGTGCCGACCCACATGATCTGTACGAGCGGCCATTTGTACAATTAGCCTGTGTATGGGCACTTTATCGGCAGAAACAGCTGCTCATTCAGAGACCTGCCCGGTGGATTGGGCAAAGATCTCCGAATGAGAGAGATCATTGGGCCAATTATTGTCGGAAACGGCCGTGAGTACACATCGTGCATTGTGCATCAGAGCACCCGCGACCGCACATGTGTGCAAACCTTATTTTTAAATAACAAAGACAGGCGTTCAGTGTGTTTTAATCAATTAAACTCTACTAAAATCCACCAGGGAGTATTACCTACTTACCATAATTTGCCCTGAATTTAACTTTTTGCCACATTTTCGGCATTATTAGTGCTACTTTTTGGCGAATTGGAATGGCTGAACTTAAAAATTTTTTTAAAAAATTTACATTTTATAAATATGCTTGAGCGGTTACCAAAGAGATGTATAGCAAAAAGCGGTAATGACTTTTCGCCACTGGTTATCACTGCTTTATAAATACAGAGACGGGAGACTAAACTGATATAAGGAAAGGAGAGTTTGTGTTATAGAAGATAGATCACTAAAGTTTGGTTTGTTTTCCTTAGAAAAGAGGTGTTGTTTAGAGATGGCCGAACTTTTGAAAGTTCGGTCCTTTTTCGAACTTCCAAAAAAATTCGAAAGTCAATGGGGGGTAAATAGTTTGAAAAGTTCGAATGAACTTTCCGAAATATGGCAGGGTAAACTTACCATACAGGCCCCTGGGACCTGGGAGATGGTCTGGGGAACACATCCGTGCGCGGGGAACAGCATAAAAACCGGATGTAGCGCACATGCGCACTACGCGTGGCGCTTTCAGTAATCCTCAAACGTTTGGCAAAGCTCAAACGGCTGCTTCTGAAAATCTCTGAACGACCGGAGATTCCCAAAATCGGCTGTTCGGGGATTGTCCGGCCAGACGTTCGGGGGTCACGCAGCTCTTACAGGGACCCCCCTCCCCGACATTTATAAGTGCCCTTGCGGCCCTGACAAGCTCAAACTCGAATGTTTGAGGATTTTCGAAAATAATCCCACGAGTCTGGAATTGTCTGCCATGTACAATGCTGTTTTGACACCTTACTCTGGGCGTTCCTATAACACCTCTTAGCCACTATGTAATCACGCCCTTAACACCTGGCTGTGATATGCTAATTGGGATTTTCCATGGTACATAATTGCCACAGATTCTTGTACAAGTCATTTTGAATTGAGAAAGCCAGTCGAATGACTAGAGAAACGTCTTCAAGTACTAAACTTCAAGTCCAGTTGTTCTAATTGAATACAACAGATATTTTTAGTTTGTCATTTTCTTTCATAAGAGTGAGATCCAGAAAATGTACTTTATCATAGCTCCATTCTAGTGTTAGCCGAATATTAAACTGGATTTGGTTCAACCTGCTCACGAATTGTCAAATCAGCGACAGTGCCCTTCCACAGTAGTAGGATATCATCCACATAACGTATCCATAGAAGGACACTGTTGCTGAACCCCAACTCATGAGAAATATCCAGCATCTCCGTCTGCTCCCACCTTCCAAGATAGAGGCACGTGTATGTAGGCGCTTATACCGCCCCCATCGCGGTCCCCCTTTCCTATCTGTAGTATTGACCATTGAAAAGGAACACGTTATTCTGTAAAAAAAATTCCAAGAATTTTGTTACAAAATTTGTATGGTTCTCATGTTCAATCCCTCTGGTCTCCAAGAAATGCCTGCATGCCCGCACCCCCACCGCGTGTGGGATTGAGGAATACAAGCTCTCCACGTCAAATGTGGCCAAGATGACTTGATCATCTATACATATTCCATTTATACATCCAGGCAGGCATGCAGCATTCTTATGGACCTTCAGCATAGTGTAAAAGGTGGGAACAGACGGAAACTCTCTAATTATGAATTCCTTCTCTTGGGTAGGAAGAAATTCATGTTTAGAGCATGGGGAGCTTATTGTGAGCCTTGAGTGCTATTGGCAGATACTATACACCTGTTAATGCATCATCTCCCTGATAATTTCTGTAAGCCATAATCTAAAGCAATGTCCTAGTAAGGCACACAAAGCCACTTTTTACTATTTTTTTAAAGGGCATTTCCATCCCCAAAACTAGAATGTAACCCCATACTGGCCCCACTCTGTAGTTTAATAAAATCCTTACCTTACATTTCTGCTCAAAATGGTTCTCCTGCTATGCCCCTCCAAAGCCCAGGAAACTGCAGTGTATAATCTGTCCTGCTCCTGCGTCTGCCTCAACCTCGACAAGGTTTGAGGCATGCGCAGGAGAGCCCTCCCCCCCTCCCTCTCCCACCCACTTTGGTCTCCCTCCCCCTAGCGTAAATCCATTTTTATATAATATAGTTCATGTTCCCCCAGCCCCAGCCGCTATAATTATATCATCAGAAAGTCCCCCGATCATTACTTACCTTACCTTTCTCCTTCGCCGTTGTGAGCAGCCGGCTGCCTCTCAGCCAATCACAGACGCAGCTGCCAGTCCCGCCCCCTGCTTGCAGTTCCGTGCAAGCAGAGGGCCCGGCAGTGTGGCGAAGGAGAGAGGTAAGTAAGTAATGATCGGGGGACTTTCTGATGATATAATTATAGCGGTTGGGGCTAGGGGGAACATGAACTATATTATATAAAAACTTTTTATGAAGGGTGGACATGCCCTTTAAAGGCACGTTATTTGCCATATTTATAAAGTGATATCTGTTGTATTCAATTAGATCAACTGGACTTGAAATGTAGTTCTTGAAGACGTTTCGCTAGTCATCCGACTGGCTTTCTCAATTCAGAATGACTTGTACAAGAATCTGTGGCAATTATGTACCCTGGAAAATCCACAGGTTCTTGTACAAGTCATTCTGAATTGAGAAAGCCAGTCGGATGACTAGCGAAACGTCTTCAAGAACTACATTTCAAGTCCAGTTGATCTAATTGAATACAACAGATATACCATGACCTGGATGAATGAGAACCTTCACAAGCATTTATAAAGTGACAATTTTCGACAAAGCCAAATTTGCCAATCGACAAAATCTAGTGTTAATTTAAGTTGACAAAATATTGTGGAAAAATAGTCTAAAGGCAAATTGGGAAACAGTGTAATTGATTCTAAAACTTTTCTTCAAATTATCCCCTAACATTTGGGAGATATTTTAAAACACCCAGGACATGTCTAACGTGTCTTATGTCAATAGAGAAACAGACTATGGGGCAAAAAGTTTGATTACATGGATTCAATAAAAGTCCTCTAGAAATGCATTATCGCCAGGCTAGATGCAATCCCTAGACTAGAGGTTTACCACAAAGAAAAGTTCATTTGCTGTAATTTTTGGGGGGACTGCTAAAAAAAAATGTAAAAATTTCAATTCATTTCAGTTTATTTCATTGTCGAAAATAGTCCAGCTTCATTGCTTTAGAAATAGAAATAGTCAATGCATAACCCCTCTAATACCTAATAAGTGAGCATTGAACACCAATTTTTCTACATTGATGTAGTTTAAATGGCTACTGAGAGAGTCACCTGGAAGTATAGAAAATTTTACTTCCACCGGTATTACATCATTAAGTAACATTTAGGAAGCCTAAAACATTCCCCACAGTTTCATATTCTCTAAGCAAAACTTTTAAAAAATCTGTTTTGCAACTTTGTTATATCAAGTATTTACTAAGCCCCAGTCTATATTATACTTACTTCAAGTGAAGCAAACCTTGGACTCTTGCTCAAATACAATATGAAAGGGCTTGCATCTTGCATTTTGAGATCGGACACAAAAAAATTGGTTTTTCTTGGAGGCCTAGAAAACCAATTTATTTTTTTAAAACTTCTCTTAAATGCCCCACAGTCATTGCGTACATATATTACAATTCATCACCTGCTTGCTTTGTTAAAGGGTAACTGTGGTCTCAAATTCTTCCAAACTAGTAAGGATTATATAAAAATCCTTCCATCACACCTTCAAGATAAAACCTAAATCACATCTCTAAATAAAATTTGTGAGAAGTTATTGCTGGAAAGGTTCAGCAATATTACTTTCTGCTTGAACACTTCCTGTTTTCAGCCATGTGATCAGCTTGTAGTCATGGTACCACCCTCAGCCTGCATTAATAGGCTCCCTCTCTCAACTGTCAATTTTTTACCCAGGAACTTCCTGATTTCCCCAGCATTAAGTCTTAACTGAGCATGCTTCTCCACCGGGGCAGACGGGTGGGGTTGAGATCAGGTGATGTCACTCAACCTACTAGAAGCAAGATGTTTGAACACTCACCCCAATGCAGTGTCTCACAGACTCCAGCCAGAGATGTGATTGTCAGCTCATTTTAAATGAAATACTGATGGCTTTCATTTAACCCTTACTTGTTTTGAGACCACAGTTGCCCTTTAATTAGTTTTATGGGTTTTTTAACATCCATGGTAACATTAAGGAGTTTTTAAAAATGTCAGATACATTTTGACAGCCAATCACAGTTCTATCTCTACCAAAAAGCATTAACCCTTGTTTTTTTACCATGATACCATAGATAAATATCTGGAAGCTAATTGTCTGCAACTGAATAGCAGTAATTAAAAGTTATTTTATTAAGAGACATAAGGATGTTCTGTGACCGTTTTACTTGGAATCTAGCAATTTCATTTGACATCAAAGTCATTCTTCAACCATAAAAAGTCACGACTAAAAAGTTGTTTGTAGCACACTACCTGAAATCAGACCCAGTAACTAAGCAACTACAAATATCACGTCCAAGTTGGACTAGGGTTGCTGACATAATCTTCCTGTATGTCAAAAATGAATTGGCTAGAAATAGATTTATGCATACTGTTGATGTATATTCCTAGCTTAGGTGTGGTGTGTGTTTGGGTGTGTGTGTGTTGGTGGGTGTGGGGGGTCAGCCAAAATTGCATGGGACATTACCAAATCTTACTTGGAAAAATGAAAAAGACCTCTAATTTTAAATAAATGTTGAAAAACTGGTTCTAGGTTCTGACCATGGGCTGAAATTTGCAGGTGGGGAATTCAAAATTGTATTTATAGACACACATTTTCCAATGTCTCCCATAAACAAGATCCCATAAAAGTTTTACAGTGGGCTCATTAAAAATTCAAATTGTTGCTGTTGCTTCTTTTTCAATCCATTTTTTTGTACTGTATTTCCTCCCATCGTATTCAGAGACGAAAAATGTGTTACTGTCCCGTGAGATATCACAGACGTTTGCTTTCTTCGAGCCAAGGAATATTTGGAACCTACTCCTAGTTATCTGTGGATATCTGGACATTTTTGCCCATAGACTTGAATGGGTATTTATCAATCAACACTGGTTACCCCTCTCCAGATTGCATTCACCTGTACTGCAGACATAATCAGCATTGGTAACATCTTTCCTGATTGTATTCACCTGTGACGTAACTAGATGTAATCTATGCTAATCTATGCAGCTGATCCAAAGGTACTCTAACTTAGCGCTGTGTCTCTCTAAAGCTGGGTACACGCAGTAACGATAAAGCCCCGATACCATCGGATCCGACGGTATCGGGGCTTTATCGTTATGTGTGTACCTTCGTTTCCCGAACGAGCGCGCGGCTGCCGAACGATCGGGTCGGCCGAACACTCGTTCGGGAAAGGCCGAAAATTTCCATCGGCCGCGCTAGACTTTCTATAGAGGAGTCTAGCGCGGCCAATGGAAACACACAGTCCCGAGCGTTCTCGTAGGGAGAACGGGACTGTGTGTATGCAGATCTCTGAAAGATGGCAGACAGGATCTTGCAAATCCTGTCTGTCATCTTTCAGAAATCTGTACTGTGTGTACCCAGCTTAACACACACAATTTCAAATGAGAAGCACAATCAAAGAGAGTTTGAAATATACACAACTTTTTATCACAGTAGAAATTTTATAGAGTTTTAAAGTTCCCAGCACACACAAAAACTCACATTAAGAGAGCTTTGTACAACCATATTGCCTTCCAAAATGCAGCCTTTCGAGAGAAAATAAGTTTTTACTTTCCATTTTCCATTTTAGTTCTTTTTTATCCCACTCAGTTTTTTTTTGCACTATACTGTAGCTATAGACATAAAATTTGATAAAGACCCGTGGGATTTTAAAGAAGTGTGATATCTTCCAGCTAAGGAACATGTGGAATCATTTATCCTTTTCACATTCATTTGAATTGAGGCTGATTACCTCAGTCTTGATTACATTCACCTGTGTCGCAGACATATTCAAGGCTGATTACCTCTTTCTTCATTCGATACAGGTGATCGGAGGGTACTCTAATTGATAATGTGTCTCATGCAATAACTTTTACTGTGACACATTCACGCACATTTATACACAATTTAAAGATACAAATACACCTTATTACTCAAGACAAACTGAAATGTACAGATCCTTCTTCCTCATTATAGAAAGAGTTTTAAAACTCACAGCACACAGACACACACATTAATAGAGCATTAGGGAGCCATGTCACCTTTGAAAACACAGCCTTTCGAGCCACATAAAACTTTCCTTTTCCAGTTTTAATTAGTTCTTTGTGCTGTCTTTGAGATTAATGTTGTTTTATAGAGTAAAGATTTTCTTTAACATGATAACCATCCCAAATATGTTTAGCAAATGCAGTTAAGACCTACTTGTAGCAGTTAGAATACTTCACATGCCAGATTTTCTATGCCCTCGGCATACATGAAACTGTCTGATTTTGCTTGGGCAGGTACAAGAACTGAAAGCAGAGACTGAAGATTTATCACAAACCTTCAAACTGCTTGGAGGAATCTGGAGACTATCCAAAAAAAAAGCATGCGCTGCAGTAAAGTGAATTGCTACAATTTTGTCAATTAAAGGAAGTCACATATAATATTTATATTTGAACAGTACATGATAAATGTTTCCTTTTACTGTGTTTTTGTTTATTTGCATCCAATTTAGATGTTCACCAGTTTTTCTGGCCAGATAAAATGTTAGAAATACAACTGCGTTTGGTGGAATATGAATATATCTACAGAGGAAAACATTATCCCTGCTGATGTGTCTGCTTATAAATGGTGATTCCCAGAATCCCCCTCTTAAATTATATAGGTTAAATCTGTATTTCTATGGTAGATAGCAAAGGCAGTACATTAGCTGACATTTACCAACTTGAATAAATGGACAATTCAAATTGCATACATTCTACCATGCTTTGGTAAGAATGCAGGGTGACTGCCACGTACACAAACATATGTGCAAAAAAAAAAACCCTCCTCCCTAGTGGTGCTTTTAGGGGTAGTGACTAGTGACGCCAGGAGCACATTGCTTCCATGATCAGAAGCGCACTGCCATTGACATATATGTACAGGATATGCTAATTATAACCAAGATTCAAAAATTACATAAAACACCTTCATTTACATGTTTTCATACATTCACATATACATGTGCAGATTAGGAGACCAAAAAGCAAAAATGACTTTAATAAATCCTCCTTTGCAAAATGTTTCACTTCAAAATATGACTTCCTCGTCCCACCACCACGTTCCCCTTACTAACTTGCTTCAAGCCTGCTCAGTTTGCTTCACCCAGGGTTAGAGGGAGAGTTCAACTCTTAGCTTCTTTGATGAGGTAAGGAGGAGAGTGAGGAAGTGACTGAGCTGTCTGCGCTAGTCAAACAAATTTCCTATAACTTTATGTTTTATGATCATATTTACTAGCATTTTATCGTCAAAGTTGAATTGCGTAATGTCTGAGATGCAGAGTTAGTTTATGCTGGGATAGACAATGAAAATATATTCATTAATATCTATGCTAAAATTGTTCTGACCAAGTAGTAGATGGTTGAGCCATATTAGTTCAATGCCCATGAACCATCTGCATGGCAAATGAAACCTAAAGACGAATATTTGGATTGTCACTTACCATGGGGTACAGTCTGTCCACAAACAGAATTGTAATAAGCTACATGAGACAACAGAATCATGCATCTTCTCTAATATAACAGCTGCTGTGCATCTGGGCTAATATAGTAAGAAGTTTTTATGTTTACTACTGTAGGTTATTACTGCAGATTTGAAAAAGATAAGGAGCAGACGTCTTGAAAACCTTCCAAATTCCTATCGTCTGTTTTTAATTCATGTAGAGCTATTATTTATTTTCTTTCTGTGTTTACAAAAACATTAACCAAAAACAAGCAGAGATATAGAACCAGTCTGGGTTGCCTACTCATACTGTAAATACAGATTTGTTGGCAGAATATTTTTTAATGCTCTGTAGAATTCCTTATTATTTAAGCTCTGTGAGAATAATGTAAACATTTTAATGCACAGTCTGCTCACTGGAAGATTAACCCATGGCTCTTGCTGGCATTCCAGCTGTTCCATTTTGCATTTAGCAGTTTATTCACATACACTGGTAACTGCTGATGGGTACGGGGATCAGAGATATGAATTGTACACATAAAAGCAATTGTGTAAAGGAGAAATGCACTTGATAGCTTAATTGTTATTGCAGGCATGTGATCAGCTAAAATGGATAATGCATTTTTGCGTTACATGAATAAATTAAAAAATGTTGTTACAGATGGTGGATATGTAGAATTTGAATATATTTAACTAAACATGCCAGAGCTATTAAAATAGATATTAAAATAGATGTGTGCACTAATTCTTCTGCCCAGTAGAGATGGCCAAACTTCATAAAGTTTGAAAGTCCAAAAACGGACCCATTGAAGTCAATGGGGGTAAATTTTTGCTGCTCGGGGACCAGCAGAAATAAACGGACGTATCGCACACGTGCGCTAGACTAGAGTCTATTAAAAGGTAATGTACCGAAACCTCATATCCCCTTTAAAAAAGGGAAAAGAAAAGGAAAAATAATAGCATAACTGAAAATATATACATGGATTATATAAAGAAAAAGTACCTGGCACACTCCATAATAGTGTCAAACAGTAAAAGATCCCTGTATTGTGGTTATATTAGAATGGGGATAGTTACAAAGACAAAGTGCAGTGCATGAGTTAAAAACATTTAAAAAAGCAAAAAACACAGTTTCCTTCAATCAGTAAACATAATAAATCTGTCTGTCACCAAGCAACGTATGAGTGAGTTATACTCATCTAACTGCAGTCTCATGAGTCATTCACTGTAGTAGTCAGGAATGCCGGGATATATAAAGGTGGAGAAGCACCTAGCATGATGCCTTTATGTACCCTCCTCTTGCAAGCCCCCCTGGCCCCCTGCCCACTCGCGGGTGCCTTGGCCCCGCCCACTCGTAGGTGCTGTGGGACACTCAGACAACAACCCCACTACAGAAAACTGTGTGAAAACAGCCTTTTCAGGCAGGGTGAGAACTCACATAGTGGGAGAGTAGAGCTAAAGATTCCCTTACCTTCACTGTGAGGATCTTCACTTCACACAGCAGGGAGGGGGAGGGACTTCCTGTCTCGTGGCCTGTCACTGAAGACTGAGGCTGTGCTCGCCAGCGGTGAGGGGGAGGAGCAGCCTTAGCAATGTCAGCCTCCCACCCATTAACTTTCTAGTAAGTAATTCCCTTATATCCTGGGCTGGGGAGCATGTAGAGAGGTGGTTGGTGGCTCGTTTTAAAGGTAGGCTTGTTTGGCGACCACAGTTCCCTTTTAATACTAATAAGAGCTCTGACTCTAAATCTAGGTACAGACAGAAAGATATGGTGACATTGTTTGACCACCCAATTAACATCCGTTACAGGCGATAATCGAGTCAGGTATGGGCATTTGGTTAGGTGTCGTTAATGATCCACTGCCAGACCACCTGATTTTCGGACTTAATAGTTGCTCATTGGGGCGTCATGACTGCATCTTCCTGTCTGTACCTAGCTTTATGATTAGTAGATGAAGATTTGACTCTAACAAGTCTTTTTAAAAACAAGTGCATTAATTAGTCTGTTCCTTATTACCATCTTTTTTTATTTTTTGTATTTTTTACTATATATTTTTGTTTTGGAAACAACTGGATTTAAAGGCATTTCTTCAAACCCTAAATTTTCCATTAAGCAGAGAGAGTAATGTTTAATGGACAGCGACCATAGGGGATTGGAGAAGCGGCCAAAAGTTAATTGCTACATTGAATTCAGTTGAACACATGCTGCTATTAAATGGCTAAACTGGAGCATCCCTGACATAAGCAATATTCAAAACTTTATCAATGTCAGTAGCAGGTACAAGAAGACAACACACATTTCAGACATAAAGCCAGATGAGCAGAATGGGGGTATTTAACATCCTTTAATTTTTTTTTAAAAATAAAACTAATTTTAATTAGACCTGCTGCTCAGGGTTTATGGATTATTCAATGGTTAATTACATTATTTGCTGTAAAACTAGGCTTCCTGAATCCCGATGTATATTGTTTCAGAAAAGCTGTTGTTAAAGGAGACAGTTGTACATTATGTAACCCTGAACTAAGAACAGAAGTAATTATTTTTGCATCAGGGAGTATGAATAATGAGACAATGAAGAAAGCCAACTATAGACAATAATCTTCATCTCTTTATCCCTGAGTGTAATATCATTAGCACTCTGTTACCTTTTTACCTAACATTATTGTTAGACATAAAAAAAAGACTATGGTGCACTAAGGTTCATTATTATACATAATGGACTAATTAAGTTTACTTTCTAGGTTTTTTTTCTACCTGATGTTGGGTAACAATAGTCGTATATGAATTTTCTTTTAAATCATAGTTTTATTACACAGTGTTATCAGAAACAACATTGTCTTATACAGTAATTTTGGTTTATTTTATTAGTAACTGATGAAAGCAGAGCTGAGATGGTCCCAGATGGTGGGTGAGACAGTGAGATATTTGGTCTGTGTCACAACAAAGGTTTTAATGCCATAAACACATTTTGGTTCAATCTGGCTTGACAACTTTTCACAAAAGTTTGACAAATGGCCAGTGGAACAAAAATGTATGGTTTATTTAGCACAAGAAAATTATATACTGAGACACACTCTTTATCTATGGATTATTTCATTTATTATGTACAACCACACTACGTTTTGGGGATCACCTTGTCCCCTACATCAGGTAAAACATACTTAACACAGTGTAATCTAGTTACTGAATAGTTACTAGATAGTAACACTAGATTACACTGTGTTAAGTATGAGTAAACCACACTCCCAAAGAAAGAGGATGTGGCTTATTACTCACTTGGGGTATTTAAGGGATACGGGATTGTGTTTGTGTTACACCTAATGAAGGGGACAAGGTGACCATCGAAATGTAGTGTTTGTGGTTGTACAAAATAAATGGAATAATCCATAGTTAAAGAGTGTGTCTCAGTATATACTTTCCTTGTGCTATAGCTAAATGGTCCAAAGGCAGAGGACTGTAACTGAGGCAGAACCTTACTACTAACAGGCAAATTGCCAAGGAGTGTGCCTGGGCCCAAAAACTTGTTTCATCTTTATTTAACCCATAGGCCCAGTCCAGTCTTTCTCTGATAGTACTGAATACAACAAGAGGATGAGGAAGACGAAAAAGGAAACTAAACATTAAAACCATAGAGAAGGAATCGGACCAGAACAATCCTTACACGTGATCAAAAAGAACAGGAATTAACCGATTTAAAGAGAAATACATGGGGTGACTTCCAAGTATCTCTGTATCTAGTGCTCAATAGGTTGTGCTCAATGCGTTATTTCATAAATGACCTTCAGGTAAATAACATTGTGTTGCTGATTCCAAACAGACATTTACTGGTACAGCTATTTATGTTGCTTAAAATTAGCTGGTATCTAAGACCACAGTGACAGCCGTCATTTATCACAGCTGGGACAGGATAAGTTCCTGAGATAGATTATATTAGATTGTGCAGGTAGAGTCAGCATTTCATTTTATTTTAAATCTGCAATTTGGAAATTATTGAAGACGCTACTTCCGTAATGGATCATTGATGACAGGACAGTTGGCTCAGAATCAGATTGCTAGGCAGTGGGCTGGATTGGATCAATGACTATAATCTCAAACATTCATTTCACTATATCATTTTTTAGCATTATTTCTGCTTGATTCCTTATACTAGGAGGCCGACACTGTCAAGGAATGTGCTGTAAACACTACAGGAACCGGAGCTGTTAAAATCCAGCAAAAAAAATCACAATTCATGAATGTTTATCAGCGTCCTGCTGCTTTCAGGACAATCGTTAGAGCAGTGCTATTACTATGTACATATGGGATGTATAAACGCCCATTAATAAATCATGCAGGGGAAACTGGCAGAGAGGGCATGAATATCAGGGAATGAATAGGTGCAGTCATACATGGGGGCCAACTAGAAAATATAAGACAAGGGCCCCCCAGAATATATTAAATCAGGGGCTCATTCACTAATTTTCTCCTCCAACTCTGCTCACTTTCTGTATGTAGCTCATGTTTCTTCCAGTTTATTCACTTGTCATTTTATATTGTTCTCTTGTTTCCAAGAGTGAGTAGGGTTCATAGGTTCATGTGACCAATGGGGATGTTCAATTGCTTTGCCTTGACATTTGCAAGAAAACGTATTGATTTCACATTTCTGTTCATGTCTGTACTATGGGGTTAAAATCTTACAGTTGTATTCTTTTTATTTATGTCCACACCATGGTACCTTTGGACAATCTGGGGGTTGGGTTTGAGTTCCTGGATGGCACAGATGGGTTAGGAAGGATGTCACAGGATATGCACCTAAGACTAAGAGGGGGGATCTGCTTGAAACACATCAGGCAGAGTGACATGTTGGAAAAATGAAGCTTATCAAAAGAGATCAGTGCTGTCATAATGACCATTTTCTTCAGTAAAGACAATCATTTTATTTTAATATGGTAATAAAAAAGCAATCTTCTTGTCTTTATTGTGGCATTGAATGGTTTTGTCATTCTAGTCTCTGCTTATATTGTTGGGGCGACCTCATGCTTATTCAATGGCTCTGAAGGTTGATAAATAGAGATGAGTCCAGTTTTGAAAGAAGCCTGGTCACAGTTTCAGAACTCTGCGGATCACTTATTGAAAAATGTAAAAATCTAAATATCAAATTTCAGAAATCGCAGTCAGAAATTCCACTCAAAAAAAGAAGGGTCTAAAAAATGGGAAAATTCCACAATAGGATTCGAATTAGATTTTCAGAATTTCAATACCAGTAAGTTCTACGGAACTGCCGGGGGGGTGAAACTCACCAGTTTTGTTCATCTTATTGATAATTGGGTTAACTGGGGCTTTCATGAGTGAGATAGAATAGGGGAAGTATATAAAATGCAATGAAGGTTCCCTTCTGCTTCTAGTGGGACAGTGTCACGTGATTATATTATAGGTTGGTTTGATTTAATACTATAAAATGAATGTAATCATTTTTTAAATGTTTGCTTAGCCTAGATCTGCCTAGCCTAGTGGTTTTAAATTGGCAGGATACAATGGCACCTTAACAGTACCAGAGCTGTGATTCACTATTTAAAAAAAAAATAAAAATTATTGAATCTATAGTAAAAGCAAAGAACTAAAGCAAGGCCAGAAAAGTTGGTGAAACATGATACAAGTTGTTTTTTGTTCATGCAAGAAATATATATGCAAGAGCGCTACTCTGGTGGAGATTATAAAAGTCATACATTTATTGATATATCTTAAAAACAAGGTTGGTGCACATACAGAAATGCGAACCCCACCAAAGGGTCTCCTGCCTTACGCATTTCATGGTAACGCAAGATATATATAAAATCTATGCTGTTAAATGGGCCTCAGGACCCAAAAACAGAAAGATGATAGCCCAAGGATAGAAAAAAAGAACTTCCTAATTTGGGGGAAATTAGAACTTGTGGGGGAAATTGGAGTGTGGTTAATATATTGAAAAAAATATGGGCAGGAGCGAGGGGGGAGAGGAGGGAAAACTTTGGTAAAGGAGATGATTGAAAGGAAGTTAAAAGTGAAAGGTGGGAATCCTCCCACTGCGATGCCCCCTATTTTCTCCCATTTTCCAAAACCAAGGGCCCTATATTTTGTGAAATGTTTTCATATTCATTCAAGGTACTGTATGTGTAAGCTGTTCATTTTGACAGATGCTCCATATTTTGTCTATTAGTATATTGCTTCCTGCTGAAAATATACTGGCTAAGAGTCTAGATTGCGTGCATCAGAATTTTAATAGTGAAAATATTTTACCAGCTTAATTAAAATTTTTATCAATCTCACTATAATCTCATTATTTTCCACATAAATTAAATATAATCAATGTTGTGTTACTTTGCTGTACATTGATTATATCCAAATTCCCATATGCTCCATATCAAATATTAAAAAGTTATTGAGAGTTTCGCATTGAGAACACAGGTGGACCATGACAGAAATGTCCCCAGTCTGAAGAAGATTGAGAACCACTGGCCTAGATTATTTGAAATGATGTATCGGGAACACTTTTGCTTCATTAGATGTGTCCTAAGAAAAATCGATTCATCATGTTTTCTTTGCATATATCCTTCTAATTTATGGTAATTAAAAGGATAAAATTACTGGATCAGTTAACTTGGCGTCTGCAAAGAAAAAAAAGAAAATTTTATATGAAATAGAAAACAAGGAAAGATGTTCAGTGCAGGGAGAAGCTCTATAGAGTGAGATCCATATCGTGTTCTCCTAAAGATACCACATGATATTTTACTACTGTAAGTTATTGGCCCATTGACGACAATAGGTGTTATTTTATATACATTATATATTTATACAGTGCCAACATCTTCTGTAGTGCTTTAGAATTACATGTATACATTCACATCAGGCTGCCCAGAATAGCTTACAATGCATTTATTTGACACATACAACCTATTAGTATTAGAGATGGTCTAGAACTCGAATGCAAGTTTGAGTCGAACTTAACAAGTCTGAATGGACTCGGACTTCTCGAGCTATGCCCGACCCGGATTTCTTGGACTTTCTGGACTCATGGCTATATTTTCGATAATTAGCGAATTTATGGGCCGTTCGTTAACCCTAGAATGTATCGTTCGCTAACCCTCGAATGTAATCTTTGATTTTCAGTAACCCTCGAAAGTATAATTCGTGTTCGGTATACCTTGAATGTATGGATCGTTTTCGCTAACCCTCAAATGTAATCTTTGATTTTCAGTAACCCTCGAAAGTATCATTCTTGTTCGGTATACCTTGAATGTATGGATCATTTTCACTAACCCTAGAATGTATCGTTCGTTAACCCTCGAAAGTATCATTAGTTTTCGGTAACCCTCAAAAGAATCATTAGATTTCAGTAATCCTCTTATTTATGGGTCTATTTTCGCTAACCCTCTAAAGTATAGTTCGGTAACCCTCGAATTGGCCGTAACCCTCGAATGTAGCTTGCACAAAACCAGACAATTGCACACACATGTTTAAGAAGTGTTTAAAAAAGTTTTGGTGATAGTGACATGTTCCCCAGACCATTTCCCAGGTGCTACAGCCATTTACACAATAAGTTACCATTGTTAGTTAGTTGTAAATCATCTGGACTTTACGAACTATCACTCCCCATTGACTTTAATGGGTCTGAATTCAAACTTTCGAACTTTTACTGGAGTTTGAAAGTTTGAAAACAGACCGAACTTTATGAAGTTCACCCATCTCCAATCCACCCTTGGACCCACGCAAGCACAGGGAGAACATACAAACTCTTGCAGATGTGTCCAAGGGTGGATTGATTCAAACTCAGGACTTTAGTGCTGCAAGGCATCAGTGCTAACCATTGAACCACTGTGCTGCACCATCTTTGTTTTACGTTACTTTATCACTGCATCGTAAAATAATTCTGTGTTTGGTAAAAAGATTGATATCTTTATTTACCTATATTGATCCTTTATAAATACAACCAAATATTTTATTATGGGTGGTGATATATAGAGTTATTATCTGCAATAAAAGACATAACTGTGTAAACATTATTTATGGGCATCAGAAGAGATACCTACAACCTTTTATTTCAATGATTTCTTTTTTCTCCCTAGAGGAATACAAATGTGTACTTCCCAGCTTGTTTTTTTTTTTTGGCTTATGTAATAAAGCCTTGTCTATTAAGCTTGTGAAGGTTCTCGTTCATCCAGGTCATGGTATATCTGTTGTATTTAATTAGATCAACTGTACTTGAAGATGTTTTGCTAGTCATCCGACTGGCTTTCTCAATTCAGAATGACTTGTACAAGAATCTGTGGCAATTATGTACCCTGAAAAATCCCAATTAGCATATCACAGCCAAGTGTTAAGGGCGTGAATGGATAGTGGCTAAGAGGTGTTATAGGAACGCCCAGAGTAAGGTGTCAAAACAGCATTGTACATGGCAGACAGTTGGTGTCGAACCCCCACCCCCCACACACACACCTCTATTTAGGCTTGGTTTCTTTATTTTCACATAAATGACCTCAAGGTCTTGCTAAGGGCTTGAATTTTGCCATCACTCCTAAAGCCATCCCTGTAGTGGATATTATAGCAGCCACAGAAGCCTCAATCCACAATAATAAGGTACCACAGAGTGAGGCAGAACAACTTCACCTTAAGGTATCTGCAGCCTTAGCCAGTGCTAAAACTCCTTCATCTAACCTGACCACACAGGAAAGAAGAGCCTTAACATCCCTCAAGAAAGATTCCAGTATCACCATTCTACCAGCAGACAAGGGAAGATGCACAGTTGTACTCAACACCTTAGACTAACATGATAATGTGACCTTGCTCCTGGCCGATAACAACACATATGAGGCTTTAACAAGGGATCCCACCAGCCATTACAAGAAAAAGGTCATAGACTTACTACAACAGCTTCAAAAGGATAAAGCCATTGATCGAGCAATGTATCATCGCCTCTACCCTGGTGAGGCACATCCATGCATATATGGACTCCCAAAGATACATAAGGAAGGGGCACCATTAAGACCTATAGTCAGCAGCATCAACTCCGTAACATACAAGGTGGCAAAATACCTAGCCAACATCTTAGGACCATTGGTGGGAAGTTCTAAGCATCACATCCAGAATTCTCAGGATATCACCAACAAGATTGAAGATATAGTACTCAGTGCAGAAGAAACTATGGTGTCCTATGATGTGACATCTCTCTTCACCTGTTTACCCACCAAGGAGGCGGTTGACATGGTGAGAAAACAGCTAGGCCAAGACAGCACTCTTACCAGCAGAACTGATCTCAACCCAGAACAGGTGTGTTCCTTACTGGACTTGCGCATGAATACCACCTATTTCAAATACAGGGATAAGTTCTATAGGCAAAAACACGGATGTGCTATGGGATCTCGAGTTTCACCCATTGTGGCCAACCTTTACATGGAGGAGGTAGAAAAACAGGCGCTTAATACCTTTAAGGGCATAGCACCCAGCCACTGGTTAACCCCTGGGTTAAAATCCACCAGAAGGAAGTACAAACTTTCACAGAACACATTAATGCGGTAGATCAAAACATCAAATTTACAAGGGAAGAGGTACAAAACAACAAACTGGCTTTCTTGGACTGCTTGGTAGAAGTCAGGGAGAATGGTAAACTGGAAGTAGAGGTTTACAGAAAACCAACACACACAGATCAGTATTTGATGTTTGACTCCCACCACCCTTTAGATCACAAGCTGGGTGTCATCAAACCCTGAAACACAGAGCTGAGAACATCCCCACTAGCACAGAGGCGAAGGCTAAAGAAATGAAACATCTCAGAGGAGCCCTTGAAACTTGTGGATATCCAGACTGGGCCTTTGTCAAAAGAAGTAGAAGGAAATAAAAGAACACGAATATCAACAGTAAAGGGGAAAAGCAAGACAGGAGAAAGGACATGGTCATCCCATATGTAGCAGGGGTCTCCAAGAAATTAAGAAGAATTTTCAAAAAACACCATATCCCTGTCTGCTTTAAACTGAACAACACACTGAGGCAGCAATTGGTACATCCGAAAGACCCAATACCCAAACACAATAAAAGCGACATCATATACGCAGTGCAGTGCAGTGAAGAATGCTCTGATTTGTATGTGGGGAAGACCAAACAGCAACTGCATTAACATATGGTTCTGCACAGAAGAGCCAATTCCTCGAGTCAGGACTCAGCCGTGTACCTGCAGCTTAAGGATAAAGGACATACCTTTGAAGATTGTAATGTTAACATATTGGCAAAGGAACTTGACTGGTTCAAGAGAGGTGTTAAGGAGGCTATTTATGTGAAAATAAAGAAACCAAGCCTAAATAGAGGTGGGGGGGCTCGACATCAACTGTCTGCCATGTACAATGCTGTTTGACACCTTACTCTGGGCGTTCCTATAACACATTCTGTAAGTCATTCTGAATTGAGAAAGCCAGTCGGATGACTAGCGAAACGTCTTCAAGAACTAAACTTCAAGTCCAGTTGATCTAACTGAATACAACAGATATACTTGTCTATTAAGGTGTTGCTCCAAGTGCTAAACAGTTGTCTTCTGAATAGAAGAAATAGAGTTGAGCATTAAGCAGCTTCATTGATGTGAAGGATGAAAGTTAGAAATCCATCTATATGCCTCAATACTATATTGGCCAAAATCAAAGAATGACTATTTATAGAAATCAATTTATACATTGTATATGAATATTGATGAATTTAATAGTTTTTGGCATTTTTGGTTTGTTAAGCCTCCCCCATGAATAATGAATTCAAGGGACTTTTACTGAAAATGTGCTTGGCTTATTTCATTGCACAGATTTTTTAAGGAATCATGGTTGTTCTCAATTACGGGGCCTTGGTTTTTAACCCCTAATGTACTTCTCCTAATAATTATTTTGGCTTATTATACTCTACAAATTTATGGACAATGTATGATTTTTTTCACTGACTAATCACCTGGTCTACTCACCCTCCCCTGAAAGGCTGCCAATAGAAGGAAACTGTTTCAGGCATAGACACAAACGTCCCTTGACAAAGGGAATGCCATAGTGCGATGACTCATTGACTCTTTTAAAAAAGACCTGATGTGAATGAATACATGCAATTGTAAAGAGCTAAGGAAAATGTTGGAGCTATATAAACTCACAATAATAATAATAATGATAATAAAATATTCACCTCACCTCCAATCCACACCTAAAGAGTACCCAGGGTGGTGACCTAATCCGCTAGGTCCTCACCTCTGGGTTCATTTACAGATCATATGATCAAAGTGTTCCTCCGTCACACCGGCCCACTCCTCCTCTAGACTTCTGCCACTGACAGACACCAATGGGAAGACGTCATACTCTGCAGATAGAAGCAGGCCGGCAGGAAAAACTTCAAGTAAGTATTACAGATGATCTATATCTAGTACTCAGCAGTGAGGACTTAGCGGTTTCTGACATTCCAATTTTCCAGGTGGGTAATCAGAAAGCAAAACTCCATTTTAGTTTTCTTCTGTTAAGGGCTGATTTTGTTATCATTTACCTCAGTTTTGATACAGTTCATTGAAATACATTATCCAGAAAACTGTATTTTATTCTGATAACATCTGGAGATGTTTAAAGTTCAGGCACACACTATGCCAAGGTCAAGGCGGAGAGGTGATCCATCTCTACTACACCCTAGTGATAATAGAAACTCTTATCTCAAGCTTTACATCAACCCTGGGGTACGCAGGCAAGTGCCAGAGAAATATAAACATCAATGCTTGATCTTTATCATGGAGATAGATAGAAGGAAGCCATAATAAATAATAGATAATTCAGTAATCTATTCCTACAGGGCTCTCTATCTGAATATTCAATTTAGCCACTCTATTGGGAAAGACTAAATCTGCTTACATTGCTTGCATTTTCCGACTGGTAAATATTGATGTGTTTACTTCATTGCCTTTTGCGTACTTTAGCGTTGATCTGTGATTGACTTCCAGCTATGACAATCCGTTTTAGGAATATTGACTATTCTACACAAATTCGTTTCCAGCAAGTTGTAGGTAACAAAATAAAATAAGAGACTTCTGGGTAGTCTCCATGTTTCCATGGAAGCCCTTAAGCAAATGCGATACCTACTATGAAGTTTTTAACAGCATTGCCGGAGATAAGGGCAGATCCAGAGTGCCATAACAGTAATGGAATGAAGCTGAATTAGCTTTTAGTTTTGTAGACTGAGTGTACTGCATGTCGAATTGTTTTACAAGTGAAAAGACCTACTGTTTTCTTGCCACAATCTAGATTCTGTAACTGATCCTGAATGCAGAACGGGTTATTTCCCATGTGGAAACCTTACAATATGCCTGCCAAGGACATTTCACTGCGATGGTGTGAAAGACTGTGAAAATGGTGCAGACGAGGAGTATTGTGGTAAGTGCCCTGCTTTGGTTAAAAAATGTATACAAATATTATAGCATATTCAAAATGCGCTGGTTATATAATATTATCCAGCATAAAATGTACTTTCTGCATTTTACTATGTGTTGAAAGTGTCTTTTCTGTGTAGTAATATTCATCATTAATTTCCCACAGTGCTTTGGTCCTTTTGTTAGTCACTGTCTGATGACACTGCTCTCTCCGCCCACCTTGGCAAACTGGTCGATTGAAAAGCAAAATCGCCAGCCCAGGCAAGGAAGTGTTGCTCCCTGGCAGTGATTATTGCACAAGGAATCAGTTTGTTTAGCGTAAAAATTGAGCTCTATAGGAAAATACAGACGAGTGGAAAATATTTAAATATTTCATACTTTTAGTGGGAATCACTGCATTCCCATTGCTTTGTTTTTATTATTGGGTCAAACCCTGTAAATTCAGTGTATGGGAAATGAACTATATTGTTTCAGTGGTTCCTATCGCTTACGTTCCAGAGAACCTATGTCTGTGTCAGGTGTGAGTGGGTTGCCTATTTGGAAGCGGAGGTGGAGAGTCTAAGGGGGCAGCTTGCAGCATTGGTGGTGTAAGGAAGAAGGGTTCAGGTTTATTGAGAACTGGGCAGACTTTGCTGTCGGCTACAGACTCTTTAGTAGGGATGGGTTACACCTCACTGATGGAGGTGCAGCTGTTTTAGGGGAGAAGATGGCTAGAGGGTTGGAGGAGATTTTAAACTAGGGGTTGGGGGGGAGGGTTGGGGGAGGGAATTAGCAGTCTCACTGGGATAGATGGCGGGCGGAAAGGGGGGTGGGGCTAGCATAGGGGATAGGGAGGGATGTGTATTAAAGTGTATGAATAAATTACAGGATCATAATCTAAAATGTATGTTTACAAATGTGAGAAGCCTGGCTGACAAAATCGGTGATTTGGAAATTATGGCGTTGAATGAATAGTATGATGTAATAGGTATAGCAAAAACGGGGTTGAACAGTTCTCACGACTGGGCTGTAAATTTAGAAGGATATGCCTTGTTTAGGCAGGACAGAGAAAAAAGGAAAGGGGGAGGAGTATGTGTTTATGTTAAAAAAGAATTGAAGCCAAATTTAAAAGAAGAGATAACAGATAACTGGCGATATGGATGATAAAGTGGAGGCAATATGGGTGGAATGCAATATTCTATTGGGGCATTCCCCCATTACTAGACAAGGGTACAACCATTCAAACTGCCCACAAATGCTACCTAGCTTTCACCCTTGGAATATTTGCCTTCCAGTTAATTGAATGTCCCTACATGATTATTAACTTTTCCTTCAAACATTTTTGCGTGAGACCTAGACCCGCACAAGATTACCTGTCTCTGTAATTAAAAATATATTTTTATTATTGGTACGGTTTACTAATGATTATTTTTATTCAAATTTTTTTTTTTACTTTATATAAGCCACATTGATTAAATTGATGTATGGATCTAACAAATATTCATCATGAACAGAAACATATACATCTCCCAGGCATCTTCATTGCATCTCTGGTTAAAAAGTTTAATGTCAACAAAATAGCGTCACCTTATGGTCTGTCCCCATAAAGTTTTTATGATAAGCCACCTCCTAAAAACAATACGTTGGCCCCCCTGGCGCCTCTCACTCCTCCTCGTCTCCTCCTCTCGGTCTCTCTCCTCTCGTCTCTCTCTCTCTCTTATTCTTCTTGGCCGTTAGCGGACTAGCCAGAAGATGAAAAACAAAAGTCACGCCGCAGCTCAGTCTGAACTACCCTCAGAACGAATCAGATGAACCATCCAGCATTACAGGATCCTCCCCGACTCTTCTCCTCTCACGCCATAAGCGCATAAGGGGAAAGCCAACATGGATTCAAACCGAACAAACAAGTTTTAGCACGTATTATATTAGTGATGCAGATACAGATCTGTGTTGGTTTTTCTTCCTTTGCTTCTAAACAGATTTCGGTATTGGTTCCACACTCTAGAAGGAATGTTAAGCAGTGACATTATGAGTGGTTTAGTTAACACGGTATAGTATTTTTATGCTACACCAAGAGGCACTGTTACAATCCCCATCTCCTCTTCAGTCTTCCTACCATATCCCGAAGACAGAGACAATGATGGCCTCTGGTGAACTATATAGCCGAAAGTGAATGCACACAAATACTCACATGCAGAAGGAATTTTAACTGAGGGAAAGGGCTAAACCCTGGTTTTATTACCATTCATATTGCCCTTATAATTATGTGCATTATGTACACACATTGCATTTCTTTAATTCTTTGTATTCTTTTCACAAATCTGAAGTGTTGAGAGGTTATAAAAAAGGGAAATCTGAGATAATTACTTATTTGCATTCATGGGGACCGTGATAATTCTTAACAAAAAAAAACGTGTAAATGCTAGTTTATCCCTAAAGGAGAGCATGTCCGCCCTACAAATTGATTTTTAATATAGTATTCCCCCTGCCCAGCCCAGCTCCCACACCGTCTATATTTTAATGTTTATGACGCTCCCCCAACTCTACTTTACCTCCCCCTCTTTCCTTCCCTGCCCGCGCCGCTCCCGCCTCGTGCTTGCCAGAAAATCAAGCGCAGGGGCTAGACTGCAGTCCGCGTGTGTGATTGGCTGAGCGGCAAGCCTACTCACGGATTCGGCTGCCAGCAGCGCTCCATTTGGCGGAGTAAGAGGAGAGGTAATAAAGTTTGGGGAGCTTTCTAACATATAATATAGCGGTTTGGGGCTTGGGCTGGCAGGTGGAATACTATATATTAAGGGTTCACACGTTGGATGGGAACCTTTAGGAGTGGGGAGGGAGGGGTAGGGTCTTGCAGTACGCTATGCCACAAATTCTCCCGGAGGCCGGTAGAGTGCAGAGTCCTATAGTGACCTGCTGCATCCTCCTGGTGAGCAGTTCTTTGGGACTGTTGGGGGGGGCCTACCTGATACCAATGGAGTGGGATGTGAGGTAAGATCACTACACTCATACAGTCAATACTAAAAATTAGTCGATAAATAAATATGAGTAGAAAATTGGCCTGGGTGAGTTTACACTATTTACCATATCTTTTGCTCAAAACACACCCACCAGAATGTTAAGGTTTGTTACACAGTGCCCGACCCACATGATCTGTACGAGCGGCCAATTTGGTACAATAAGCCTTGTATGGGCACTTTTCAAAAATCAAGTATCACGAGAAACAAGCTCTCATTCAGAGACCTGCCCTGCCCTTGATTGTGGCAAAGATCTCCGAATGGAGGAGATCATTGGCCAATTATTGTCGGAAACACTGGCCGTGTATACACATCGTGGATGTGCATCAGAGCACCCGCGACCGCACACGTTTAACAACCTTATTTTTAAATAACAAAGACAGGCGTTCAGTGTGGTTTTAAATCATTAAACTCTAGCTAAATCCCCAGGGAGTATCCACTTACCATAATTTGCCCTGATTTACCTTTTTGCACTTTTTTCCTGCATTATGTAGTGCTACTTTTTTGGCGAATTGTGAATGGCTGAACTGTAAAAAATTTTTTTAAAAAATTTACATTTTAAATATGGTTTAGCGGTGTTACAAGAGATGTATACAAAAAGCCGGTAATGACTTTTCGTCCACTGGTTATCACTGCTTTATAAATACAGAGACGGGCAACCTAACACTGATATAGGCAATGACAGATTTGTGTCATAGAGATCGATCAACTAAGTTTGGTTTGTTTTCCTAAAAAGAGGTGTGTTGTTTGAGATTGGCGAACTTTTGGTAACGTTCGGTCCTTTTCGAACTTCCAAAAAAATTTCGAAAGTCAATGGGGGTATAGGGTTTTGAAAGTTCGAATGACTTTCCCGAATATGGCAGGAAACTTACCATACAGGCCCTGGACCTGGGAGATGGTCTGGGAACACATCCGTGCGCGGGAACAGCTCAAACCGGATGAGCGCACATGCTGCACTACCGTGGCGCTTTCAGTATCCTCAACGTTTGCAAAGCTCAACGGCTTGCTTCTGAAACTCTGAACTACCGAGCATTCCAAAATCGGCTGTTCGTTGGGATGTCCGCGCCCAGACGTTCGGGGGTCAACCCAGCTCTTACGGACCCCTCCCTCCCCGACATTTTAAGTGCCCTTGCGCCCTGACAGCTCAACTCGCATGTTTGAGGCATTTTTCGAAATAATCCCAACGAGTCTGAATTGTCTGCATGTCAAATGCTGTGTTAGACACCTTATTAGCTCTGGGCGTTTCTATAACACCTCTATAGCCACTATGGAAATCACGCCACCTAACAACACCCTGGCTGTGATATGCTTAATTTGGGATTTTCCATGGTACATTAATGTTGCCACAGTTCCTTGTACAGTCAGTTTTGAATTGCAGAAGCCGTCGACATGACGTAGAGAAACGTCTTCAAGTCTAATTCAGTCCAGTTGTTTCTAATTGAAATACAACAAGATATTTTTATGTTTGTCCTTTTCTTTCATAAGAGTGGAGATTCATAAAATATAACTTTATCAAGCTCCATCTAGTGTTAGCCGAATATTAAAACGGTGTGGGTTCAAACCTGCTCACCTGGAATTGTCAAATCACGACAGTGCCCTTTCACATAGTAGGATACTCCACATAACGTATACCATAAAGTGACACTGTTGCTGATCCCCAACTGCATGAGAAATAATCCAGCATCTCCTCTGCTCCACCTTCCAAATAGAGGCACGTGTATGTAGGGCGCTTAATACCTGCCCCCATCGCGGTCCCCCCTTTCCTATCTGTAGTATTGGACCATTGAAAAGGAACACGTATTCTGTATAAAAAAATTCCAAGAATTATTGGTTCAAAATTTTTGGTTCTCATGTTTCAATCCCTCTGGTCCTCAGAAATGACCTGCTGGCCGTCGCCACCCCCCACCGCGTGTGGGATTGAGAATACAACCTCTCCCGTCAATGTGGCCAAGATGACTGTGATCATCTTAACATATTCCATTTATACAACATCCAGGCCAGTGCATGCAGCTAATCTGTATGGACCCTATCATAAGTGGTAAATAGGTGGGAATCAGACGGAAATCTCCTAATTATGTAATTCCTTCTCTTGGGTAGGAAGAATTCTGTTTACCAGCATGGGATCCTTATTGTGAGCCTTAGTAGGCATGATTGGCATGATACTATAGCACCGTTAATGCTCACTCTCCCTGATAATTTCTGTACAGCCGATAATCAAAGTGCAATGTCCTAGTAAGGCACACAAAGCCAACTTTTTACATTTTTTTAAAGGGCATTTCCTCCCCAAACTAAGAATGTAACCCATACTGGCCCCACTCTGTAGTTAATAAAATCCTTAACCTTACATTGTCTGCTCAAAATGTTCTCCTGCTTGCTCCCCTCCAACCCGGAAACTGCATGTGTAAACTCTGTCCTCTCCTCGTCTGCTCAACCCTCGACATATGTTGGGCAATGCGCAGGATCAGCCCTCCCCCCCCCCCCTCTCCCACCCACTTTGGTCCTCCCTCCCCCCAGCGTCAATCCATTTTTTATAATAAGTTCATGTTCCCCCAGCCCCAACCGCTACTAATTATACATCAGAAGTCCCCCCCGATCATTACTACCTTACCTTTCCTCCTTCGCCTTGTAGGCACCGCGTGCCTCTCAGCCAACTCACAGTAGCCGCAGCTGCAAGTCCACGCCCCCTCCGCTGCGCGTTCCGTGGCAGCAGAGGGCCCGGCAGTGTTGGCGAAGGAGAGATGGTAAGTAGTAAATGATCGGGGGACTTTCTTGATGATATAATTATAGCGTGGGGCTAGGGGACTGAACTATTTATACAAACTTTTTGTATGAAGGGGTGGGTGACATGCCCTTCAATGCACGTTATTTTGGCCTATTTATAAAGTGATATCTGTTTGTATTCAATTAGATCACTGGACTTGACAATGTAGTTCTTGAAGACTTTCGCTAGTCTCGTACCTACTGGCTTTCTCAATCAGACTTACTTGTACAACAATCTAGTGGCAATTCGATGTCCCATGGAAATCCACAGGTTCTTGTACCAAGTCATTCTGAATTGAGAAAGCCAGTCGATGACTAGCGAACGTCTTTCAAAACTAATCAGTCCAGTTGATCTAATGATACAACAATAGAAGCTCATGACCTGGATGATGAGAACCGCTCTACACGCATTTACTAAAGTACAATTTTCGACAAAGCCAAATTTGGCAATCGACCAAAATCTCTATGTTAATTTAAGTTGACAAATATTGTGGAAACATAGTCTAGAGCAATTGGGAAACATGTAATTGAATTCTACAAACTTTTCTTCAAAATATATCCCCTAACTTTGGGATATTTTAAAACAACACCCGGACAATGTCTAACGTGTCTATGTCATAGATAAACATGACTACTGGGGCAAAAGTTTGATTAACGATCAATAAAAGTCCTCTAGAACTGCATTATCGCCAGGCTAGATGCAATCCCTAGACTATAGATGGTTTACACAAAGAAAGTTCATTTCTGTCATTTTTGGGGGACTGCTAAAAAAAAATGTAAAAATATTCAAGTTCATTTCAGTTTATCTATTTTGTGTCGAAAATAGTCCCAGCGTCATTGTTTAGAAATAAAGCTAGCTCAATGCATACCCCTCTAATACCTAATAGTGAGCATTGAAACCATTTTCTCTTGATGTAGTTTAACTGGCTAGTCTGAACGAGTCACCTGGAAGTATAGAAAATTTTTTACTTGCCAACCGGTCTTACATCATTAAGTAACATTAGGAGCCCTAAAACATTCCCACACGTTCATATCTCTAAGCAAAAACTTTTAAAAATCTGTTTTGCCAACTACTTGCTTATATCAAGTATTTACTACCCCAGTCTATATTAATACTTACTTCAAGGAAAGCAAACCTTGGACTCTTGCCAAATACAATATGGAAGGCGCTTTGCATCTGCATTTTGAGATCGGACAACAAAAAATTGGTTTTTCTGGAGCCCTAGAAAACCAGATTTGATTTTTGTAAAACTCTCTTAAGCCCCACAGTCATGCGTACATATATTACAATTCACTCACCTGCTTGCTTTGTTAAAGGTCACTGTTGTCTCAATTCCTTCCAAACTAGTAAGGATTATATAAAAATCCTTTCCATCACAACCTTCAAGATAAACCTAAATCACATCTCTAAATAAAATTTGTGAGAAGTTATTGCTGGAAAGGTTCAGCAATTAACTTCTGCTTGCAACACTTCCTGTTTTCAGCCATTGTATCAGCTTGTATCATGGTACCACCCTCAGCCTGCATTAATAGCTCCCTCTCCTCAACTGTCAATTTTTTTACACCAGAAACTTCCTGATTTCCCCAGCATTAAGTCTTAACTGAGCATGCTTCTCCACCGGGGCAGACGGGTGGGGTTGAGATCAGGTGATTTCACTCAACCCTACTAGAAGCAAGATGTTTGAACACTCACCCCAATGCAGTGTCTCACATACTCCAGCCAAGATGTGATTGTCCAGCTTCATTTTAAATGAAATACTGATGGCTTTTCATTTAACCCTTACTTGTTTTGAGACCACAGTTGCCCTTAATTAGTTTTATATGGGTTTTTTAACATCCATGGTAACATTAAGGAGTTTTTTAAAAAATGTCAGATACATTTTGACAGCCATCACAGTTCTATCTCTACCAAAAAGCATTAACCCTTGTTTTTTTTAACCATGATACCATAGATAAATATCTGGAGACTAATTGTCTGCAACTGAATAGCAGTAATTAAAAGTTATTTTATTAAGAGACATAAGGATGTTCTGTGACCCGTTTTACTTTGGAATCTAGTCAATTTCATTTGACTCAAGTCATTCTTCAACCATAAAAAGTCACGACTAAAACTTGTTTGTAGCACACTACCTGAAATCAGACCCCAGTACTAAGCAACTACAAATACTCACGTCCAAGTTGGACTAGGGTTGCTGACATAATCTTCCTGTATGTCAAAAATGAATTGGCTAGAAATAGATTTATGCATACTGTTGATGTATATTTCCTAGCTTAGGTGTGGTGTGTGTTTTGGGTGTGTGTGTGTGTTGGTGGGTGTGGGGGGGTCCACCAAATTGCATGGACATTACCAATCTTACTTGGAAAAATGAAAAAAACCTCTAATTTTAAATAAATGTTGAAAAACTGGTTCTAGTTCCTGACCATGGGCTGATTTGCAGTGGGGAATTCAAAATTGTATTTATAGACACACCATTTTTCCATGTCTCCCATAAACAAGATCCCATAAAAGTTTTACAGTGGGCTCATTAAATTCAAATTGTTGCTGTTGCTTCTTTTTCAATCCATTTTTTGTACTGTATTTCCTCCCATCGTATTCAGAGACGAAAAATGTGTTAGCTGTCCCTGAGATAATCACAGACGTTTGCTTTCTTCTTTCGAGCCAAGGAATATTGGAACCTACTCCTAGTTATCTGTGGATATCTGGACATTTTTGCCCATAGACTTGAATGGGTATTTATCAATCAACACTGGTTACCCCTCTCCAGATTGCATTCACCTTACTGCAGACATCATCAGCATTGGTAACAACTCTTCCTGATTGTATTCACCTGTGCGTAACTAGATGTAATCTATGCTAATCTATGCAGCTGATCCAAAGGTACTCTAACTTAGGCGCGTGTCTCTCTAAAGCTGGGGTACACGCAGTAACATAAAGCCCCGATACCATCGGTCCGACGGTATCGGGGCTTTATTGTTATGTGTGTACCTTCGTTTCCGAATGACGCGCGGCTGCCGAACGATCGGGGTCGGCCGAACACTCGTTCGGGAAAGGCCGAAAATTTCCATCGGCCGCGCTAGACTTTCTATAGAGGAGTCTAGCGCGGCATGGAAACACACGTCCCGAGCGTTCTCGAGGGAACGGGACTGTGTGTATGCAGATCTCTGAAAGATGGCAGACAGAGCTCTGCAAATCCTGTCTGTCATCTTTCAGAAATCTGTACTGTGTGTACCCCAGCTTAACACACACAATTTCAAATGAGAAGAACAATCAAAGAGAGTTTGAAATATACACAAACTTTTATCACAGTAAAATTTTAATAGAGTTTTTAAAGTTCCGCACACAGCACAAAACTCACATTAAGAGAGCTTTTGTACAACCATATTGCCTTCCAAATGCAGCCTTTTCGAGAGAAAATAGTTTTTACTTTCCATTTTCCATTTTAGTTCTTTTTTTATCCCACTCAGTTTTTTTTGTTTCACTATACTGTAGCTATAGACATAAAATTTGATAAAGACCCGTGGGATTTAAAGAAGTGGTGAATCTTCCAGCTAAGGAACAGTGGAATCATTTATCCTTTTCACATTCATTTGAATTGAGGCTGTACCTCGTCTTGATTACTTCACCTGTGTCGCAGACTATTTCAAGGCTGATTACCTCTTTCTTCATTCGATACAGGTGATCGGAGGTACTCTAATTGATAATTGTCTCATGCAATAACTTTTACTGTGACACATTCACGCACATTTATACACAATTAATAAAGATACAATACCACTTATTACTCAAGACAACTGAATGTACAGATCCTTCTTCCTCATTATAGAAGGTTTTAAAACTCACAGCACACAGACACACACATTAATAGAGCATTAGGGAGCCATGTCACCTTTGAAAACACAGCCTTTCGAGCCCATAAAACTTTCCTTTTCCCAGTTTTTAATTAGTTCTTTGTGGCTGTCTTTGAGATTAATGTTGTTTTTATAGAGTAAAGAATTTTCTTTAACATGATAACCATCCCCAATATGTTTATCAAATGCAGTTAACCTACTTGTAGCAGTTAGAATACTTCACATGCCGATTTTCTCTATGCCCTCGGCACATGAAACTGTCTGATTTTGCTGTGGGCAGGTACAAGAGAACTGAAAGCAGAGACTGAAAGATTTATCACAACACTTCAAACTGCTTGGAGGAATCTTGGAGACTATCCAAAAAAAAAGCACGCGCTGCAGTAATGATTGCTACAATTTTTGTCAATTAAGGAAGTCACATATAATATTTATATTTGAACAGTACATGATAAATGTTTCCTTTTACTTGTTTTTTGTTTATTTGCATCCATTTAGAGATGTTCACCAGTTTTTCTGGCCAGAAAAATGTTAGAAATACCCTGCGTTTGGGGAATATGAATAATCTACAGAGGAAAACATTATCCCTGCTGATGTGTCTGCTTATAAATGGTGATTCCAGAATCCCCCTCTTAAATTATATATGTTAAATCTGTATTTCTATGGTAGATAGCAAGGCAGTACATTAGCTGACATTTCCCAACTTGAATAAATGGACAATCAAATTGCATACATTCTACCATGCTTTGGTAAGAATGCAGGGTGACTGCCACGTACACAAACATATGTGCAAAAAAAAAACCCTCCTCCCTAGTGGTTTTTTTAGGGTAGTGACTAGTGACGCCAGGAGCACATTGCTTCCATGATCAGAAGCGCACTGCCATTGACATATATTACAGGATATGCTAATTATAACCAAGATTCAAAAATTACATAAACACCTTCATTTACATGTTTTCATACATTCACATATACATGTGCAGATTAGGAGACCAAAAAGCAAAATGACTTTAATAAATCCTCCTTTGCAAAATGTTTCACTTCAAATATGACTTTCCTCTCCCACCACCACGTCCCCCTTACTAACTTGCTTCAAGCCTCCAGTTTGCTTCAACCCAGGTTAGAGGGAGAGTTCAACTCTTAGCTTCTTTGATGAGGTAAGGGAGGAAGAGTGAGAAGTGACTGAGCTGTCTGCGCTAGTCAACAAACATTTCTAACTTTATGTTTTATGATCATATTTACTCGCATTTTATCGTCAAAGTTGAATTGCGTAATGTCTGAGATGCAGAGTTAGTTTATGCTGGGATAGACAATGAAAATATATTCATTAATATCTATGCTAAATTGTTCTGACCAAGTAGTAGATGGTTGAGCCATATTAGTTCAATGCCCATGAACCATCTGCATGGCAAATGAAACCTAAAACGAATATTTGGATTGTCACTTACCATGGGTACAGTCTGTCCACAACAAATTGTAATAAGCTACATGAGACAACAGAATCATGCTCTTCTCTAATATAACAGCTGCTGTGCATCTGGGCTAATTAGTAAGAAGTTTTTATGTTTACTACTGTAGGTTATTACTTGCAGATTTGAAAAAGATAAGGAGCAGACGTCTTGAAAACCTCCAAATTCCTATCGTCTGTTTTTTAATTCATGTAGATCTATTTAATTTTCTTTCTGTGTTTACAAAAACATTAACCAAAACAAGCAAGATATAGAACCAGTCTGGGTTGGCCTACTCATACTGTAAATACAGATTTGTTGGCAGAATATTTTTTAATGCTCTGTAGAATTCCTTATTATTTAAGCTCTGTGAGAATAATGAACATTTAATATTTTAATGCACAGTCCTGCTCACTGGAAGATTAACCCATGGCTCTTGCTGGCATTCCAGCTGTTCCATTTTGCATTTACAGTTTATTCACATACACTGGTAACTGCTGATGGGTACGGGATCAGAGATATGAATTGTACACATAAAAGCAATTGTGTAAAGGAAAATGCACTTGATAGCTTAATTGTTATTGCAGGCATGTGATCAGCTAAAATGGATAATAATGCATTTTTGCGTTACATGAATAAATTAAAAAATGTTGTTACAGATGGTGGATATGTAGAATTTGAATATATTTAACTAAACATGCCAGAGCTATTAAAATAGATATTAAAATAGATGTGTGCACTAATTCTTCTGCCCATAGAGATGGCCAAACTTCATAAAGTTTGAAAGTCCAAAAACGGACCCATTGAGTCAATGGGGTTAAATTTTTGCTGCTCGGGGACCAGCAGAAATAAACGGACTTATCGCACACGTGCGCTAGACTAGAGTCTATTAAAGGTAATTACCGAAACCTCATATCCCCTTAAAAAAGGGAAAAGAAAGGAAAATAATAGCATAACTGAAAATATATACATGGATTATATAAAGAAAAGTACCTGGCACACTCCATAATAGTGTCAAACAGTAAAAGATCCCTGTATTGTGGTTATATTAGAATGGGGATAGTTACAAAGACAAAGTGCAGTGCATGAGTTAAAAACATTTAAAAAGCAAAAAACCATTTCCTTCAATCAGTAAACATAATAAATCTGTCTGTCACCAAGCAACGTATGAGTGATATTTACTCATCAACTGCAGTCTCATGAGTCATTCACTGTAGTAGTCAGGAATGCCGGGATATATAAAGGTGGAGAAGCACCTAGCATGATGCCTTTATGTACCCTCCTCTTGCAAGCCCCCCTGGCCCCCTGCCCACTCGCGGGTGCCTTGGCCCCGCCCACTCGTAGGTGCTGTGGACACTCAGAACAACAACCCCACTACAGAAAACTGTGTGAAAACAGCCTTTTCAGGCAGGGTGAGAACTCACATAGTGGGAGAGTAATCTAAAGATTTCCCTTACCTTCACGTGAGGATCTTCACTTCACACAGCAGGGAGGGGGAGGGACTTCCTGTCTCGTGGCCTGTCACTGAAGACTGAGGCTGTGCTCGCCAGCGGTGAGGGGGAAGCCCCTTAGCAATGTCACCTCCCACCCATTAACTTTCTAGTAGTAATTCCCTTATATCCTGGGCTGGGAGCATGTAGAGAGGTGGTTGGTGGCTCGTTTTAAAGGTAGGCTGTTTTGGCGACCACAGTTCCCTTTAATACTAATAAGAGCTCTGACTCTAAATCTAGGTACAGACAGAAAGATATGGTGTACATTGTTTGACCACCCAATTAACATCCGTTACGGCGATAATCGAGTCAGGTATGGGCATTTGGTTAGGTGTCGTTAATGATCCACTGCCAGACCACCTGATTTTCGGACTTAATAGTTGCTCATTGGGGCGTCATGACTGCATCTTCCTGTCTGTACCTAGCTTTATGATTAGTAGATGAAGATTGACTCTAACAAGTCTTTTTAAAAACAAGTGCATTAATTAGTCCTGTTCTTATTACCATCTTTTTTATTTTTTGTATTTTTTACTATATATTTTTGTTTTGAAACAACTGGATTAAAGGCTTTCTTCAAACCCTAAATTTTCCATTAAGCAGAGGAGTATGTTTAATGGACAGCGACCATAGGGATTGGAGAAGCGGCCAAAGTTAATTGCTACATTGAATTCATTGAACACATGCTGCTATAAATGGCTAAACTGGAGCATCCCCTGACATAAGCAATATTCAAAACTTTATCAATGTCAGTAGCAGGTACAAGAAGACAACACACTTTCAACATAAAGCCAGATGAGCAGAATGGGGGTATTTAACATCCTTTATTTTTTTTTAAAATAAAACTAATTTTAATTAGACTGCTGCTCGGGTTTATGGATTATTCAATGGTTAATTACATTTTATTTGCTGTAAAACTACTAGGCTTCCTGAATCCCGATGTATATTGTTTCAGAAAAGCTGTTGTAAAGGGAGACAGTTTGTACATTATGTAACCCTGAACTAAGACAGAAGTAATTTATTTTGCATCAGGGAGTATGAATATGAGACAATGAAGAAAGCCAACTATAGACAATAATCTTCATCTCTTTATCCCTGTGTAATATCATTAGCACTCTGTTACCTTTTTATCTAACATTATTGTTAGCTAAAAAAGACTATGGTGGCACTAAGGTTCATTATTTACATAATGGACTAATTAAGTTTACTTTCTAGGTTTTTTTTCTACCTGATGTTGGGTAACAATATCTGATATGAATTTTCTTTTAAATCATAGTTTTTATTACACAGTGTTATCAGAAACAACATTGTCTTATACAGTAATTTTGGTTTATTTTTATAGTAACTGATGAAAGCAGAGCTGAGATGGTCCCAATGGTGGGTGAGACAGTGAGATATTTGGGTCTGTGTCACACAAAGGTTTTAATGCCATAACACATTTTGGTTCAATCTGGCTTGACACTTTTCACAAAGTTTGACAAATGGCCAGTGGAACAAAAATGTATGGTTTATTTAGCACAAGAAATTATATACTGAGACACACTCTTTATCTATGGATTATTTCATTTATTATGTACACGCCACACTACGTTTGGGGATCACCTTGTCCCTACATCAGGTAAAACATACTTAACACAGTGTAATCTAGTTACTGTGATAGTTACTAGATAGTAACACTAGATTACACTGTGTTAAGATGAGTAAACCACACTCCCAAGAAAGAGGATGTGGCTTATTACTCACTTGGGGTATTTAAGTAAGGATACGGGATTGTGTTTGGTTACACCTAATGAAGGGGACAGTGACCATCGAAATGTAGTGTTTGTGGTTGTACAAATAAATGGAATAATCCATAGTTAAAGAGTGTGTCTCAGTATTACTTTCCTTGTGCTATGCTAAATGGTCCAAGGCAGAGGACTGTAACTGAGGCAGAACCTTACTACTAACAGGCAATTTGCCAACGAGTATGCCTGGGCCCAAAACTTGTTTCATCTTTATTTAACCCATAGGCCCAGTCCAGTCTTTCTCTGATAGTACTGAATACAACAAGGATGAGGAAGACGAAAAGGAAACTAAACATTAAAACCATAGAGAAGGAATCGGACCAGAACAATCCTTACACGTGATCAAAAAGAACAGGAATTAACCGATTTAAAGAGAAATACATGGGGTGACTTCCAAGTATCTCTGATCTAGTGCTCAATAGGTTGTGCTCAATGCGTTATTTTCATAAATGACCTTCAGGTAAATAACATTGTGTTGCTGATTCCAAACAGACATTTACTGGTACAGCTATTTATGTTGCTTAAAATTAGCTGTATCATAGACCACAGTGACAGCCGTCATTTATCACAGCTGGGACAGGATAAGTTCCTGAGATGATTATATTAGATTGTGCAGGTAGAGTCAGCATTTCATTTTATTTTAATCTGCAATTTGGAAATTATTGAAGACGCTACTCCGTAATGGATCATTGATGACAGACAGTTGGCTCAGAATCAGATTGCTAGGCAGTGGGCTGGATTGGATCAATGACTATAATCTCAAACATTCTTTCACTATATCATTTTTTAGCATTATTTCTCTGCTTGATTCCTTATACTAGAGGCCGACACTGTCAAGAATGTGCTGTAAACACTACAGGAACCGGAGCTGTTAAAATCCAGCAAAAAAATCACAATTCATGAATGTTTATCAGCGTCCGCTGCTTTCAGGACAATCGTTAAGCATGCTATTACTATGTACATATGGGATGTATAAACGCCCATTAATAATCATGCAGGGGAAACTGGAGAGAGGGCATGATATCAGGGAATGAATAGGTGCAGTCATACATGGGGCCAACTAGAAAATAAGACAAGGGCCCCCCAGAATAATTAAATCAGGGGCTCATTCACCAATTTTCTCCTCCAACTCTGCTCACTTACTGTATGTAGCTCATGTTTCTTCCAGTTTATTCACTTGTCATTTTATATTGTTCTCTTGTTTCCAGAGTGAGTAGGTTCATAGGTTCATGTGACCAATGGGGATGTTCAATTGCTTTGCCTTGACATTTGCAAGAAAACGTATTGATTTCAACATTTCTGTTCATGTCTGTACTATGGGGTTAAAATCTTACAGTTGTATTCTTTTTATTTATGTCCACACCATGGTACCTTTGGACAATCTGGGGGTTGGTTTGAGTTCCTGGATGGCACGAATGGGTTAGGAAGGATGTCCACAGGATATGCACCTAAGACTAAGAGGGGGATCTGCTTGAAAACCTCAGGCAGAGTGACATGTTGGAAAAATGAAGCTATCAAAATCAGTGCTGTCTATATGACCATTTTCTTCAGTAAAGAACATCATTTTATTTTAATATGGTAATAAAAAAGCAATCTTCTTGCTTTATTGTGGCATTGAATGGTTTTGGTCATTCTAGTCTCTGCTTATATTGTTGGGGCGACCTCATGCTTATTCAATGGCTCTGAAGTTGATAATAGAGATGAGTCCAGTTTTGAAAGAAGCCTGGTCACAGTTTTCAGAACTCTGCGGATCACTTATTGAAAATATGAAAAAATCTAAATATCAAATTTCAGAAATCGCAGTCAGAAATTCCCCTCAAAAGAAGGGTCTAAAAAATGGGAAAATTCCACAATTGAATTCAAATTAGATTTTCAGAATTTCAATACCAGTAAGTTCTACGAACTGCCGGGGAGTGAAACTCACCAGTTTTGTTCATCTTATTGATAATTGGGTTAACTGGGGCTTTCATGAGTGAGATAGAATAGGGGAAGTATATAAATGCAATGAAGGTTCCCTTCTGCTTCTAGTGGGACAGTGTCCCGTGATTATATTATAGGTTGGTTTGATTTAATACTATAAAATGAATGTAATCATTTTTTAAATGTTTCTTAGCCTAGATCTGCCCTAGCCTAGTGGTTTTAAATTGGCAGATACAATGGCACCTTAACAGTACCAGAGCTGTGATTCACTATTTAAAAAAAAAATAAAAAATTATTGAATCTATGTAAAAGCAAAGAACTAAAGCAGGCCAGAAAAGTTGGTGAAACATGATACAATGTTGTTTTTGTTCATGCAAGAAATATATATGCAAGACGCTACTCTGGTGGAGATTATAAAAGTCATACATTTATTGATATCTCTTAAAACAAGGTTGGTGCACATACAGAAATGCGAACCCCACCAAAGGGTCTCCTGCCTTACGCATTTCATGGTAACGCAAGATATATATAAAATCTATGCTGTTAAATGGGCCTCAGGACCCAAAACAGAAAGATGATAGCCCAAGATAAAAAAAAGAACTTCTAATGGTGGGAAATTAGAACTTGTGGGGGAAATTGGAGTGTGGTTAATATATTGAAAAAAAATATGGGCAGGAGCGAGGGGGGAGAGGAGGGAAAACTTTGGTAAAGGAATGATTGAAAGGAAGTTTAAAAGTGAAGGTGGGAATCCTCCCACTGCGATGCCCCCTATTTTTCTCCCTTTTTCCAAAACCAAGGGCCCTATATTTGTGAAATGTTTTCATATTCATCAAGGTACTGTAGTTGTAAGCTGTTCATTTTGACAGATGCTCCTATTTTGTCTATTAGTATATTGCTTCCTGCTGAAAATATACTGGCTAAGAGTCTAGATTGCGTGCATCAGAATTTTAATAGTGAAAATATTTTACCCAGCTTATTAAAATTTTTATCAATCTCACTATAATCTCATTATTTTCCACATCTTAAATATAATCAATGTTGTGTTTACTTTGCTGTACATTGATTATATCCAAATTCCCATATGCTCCATATCAAATATTAAAGTATTGAGAGTTTCGCATTGAGACACAGGTGGACCATGAAAAATGTCCCCTTCTGAAGAAGATTGGAGAACCACTGGCCTAGATTATTTGAAATGATGTATCGGGAACACTTTGCTTCATTAGATGTGTCCTAAGAAATCGATTCATCATGTTTTTCTTTCTTTGCATATATCCTTCTAATTTATGGATTTAAAGATAAATTACTGATCAGTAACTTGGCGTCTGCAAAGAAAAAAAAAAAATTTTATATGAAATAGAAACACAAGGAAAGATGTTCAGTGCAGGGAGACAGCTCATAGAGTGAGATCCATATCGTGTTTTCTCCTAAGATACCACATGATTTTTTACTACTGTAAGTTATTGCCCATTGACGACATGGTGTTTATTTTATATACATTATATATTTATACAGTGCCAACATCTTCTGTAGTGCTTTAGAATTACATGTAACATTCACATCAGGCTGCCCAGAATAAGCTTACAATGCATTTATTTGACACATACAACCTATTAGTATTAGAGATGGTCCTAGAACTCGAATGCAGTTTGAGTCGAACTTAACAAGTCTGAATGGACTCGGACTTCTCGAGCTATGCCCGACCCGGATTTCCTTGCCTTTCTGGACCTCATGGCTATATTTTTCAAATTAGCGAATTTATGGGCCGTTCGTTAACCCTAGAATGTTCGTTCGCTACCCTCGAATGTATCTTTGATTTTCAGTAACCCCGAAAGTATAATTCGTGTTCGGTATACCTTGAATGTATGGATCGTTTCGCTAACCCTCAAATGTAATCTTTGATTTTCATAACCCTCGAAAGTATCATTCTTGTTCGGTATACCTTGAATGTATGGATCATTTTCACTAACCCTAGAATTTATCGTTCGTTAACCCTCGAAAGTATCATTAGTTTTCGGTAACCCTCAAAAGAATCATTAGATTTCAATAATCCTCTTATTATGGGTCTATTTTTCGCTAACCCTCTAAAGTAAGTGTTCGGTAAACCCTCGAATTGGCCGTAACCCTCGAATGTAGCTTGCACAAAACACAGACAATTGCACCACATGTTTAAGAAGTGTTTAAAAAGTTTTGGTGATAGTGACATGTTCCCCAGACCATTTCCCAGGTGCTACAGCCATTCACAATAAGTTACCATTGTTAGTTAGTTGTAAATCATCTGGACTTTACGAACTATCACTCCCCATTGACTTTAATGGGTCTGAATTCAAACTTTCGAACTTTTACTGGATTTTGAAAGTTTGAAAACAGACCGAACTTTATGAAGTTCACCCATCTCCAATCCACCCTTGACCCACGCAAGCACAGGAGAACATACAACTCTTGCAGATGTGTCCAAGGGTGGATTGATTCAAACTCAGGACTTTAGTGCTGCAAGGCATCAGTGCTAACCATTGAACCACTGTGCTGCACATCTTTGTTTTTACGTTACTTTATCACTGCATCGTAAATAATTCTGTGTTTGGTAAAAAATTGATATCTTTATTTACCTATATTGATCCTTTTTAAATACAACCAAATTTTTTATTATGTGGTGAGTTTATTACTGCAATAAAAGCACAACTGTGTAAACATTATTTATGGGCATCAGAAGAGATACCTACAACCTTTTTTTTCAATGATTTATTTTTTCTCCCTAAGAATACAAATGTGTACTTCCCACTTGTTTTTTTTTTTTTTTGGCTTATGTAATAAAGCCTTGTCTATTAAGCTTGTGAAGGTTCTCGTTCATCCAGTCATGTATATCTGTTGTATTAATTAGATCAACTGTACTTGAAGATGTTTTGCTATTCATCCGACTGGCTTTCTCAATTCAGAATGACTTGTACAAGAATCTGTGGCAATTATGTACCCCGAAAAATCCCAATTAGCATATCACAGCCAAGTGTTAAGGGCGTGAATGGATAGTGGCTAAGAGGTGTTATAGGAACGCCCAGAGTAAGTGTTCAAAACAGCATTGTACATGGCAGACAGTTTGGTGTCGAACCCCCACCCCCCACACACACACCTCTATTTAGGCTTGGTTTCTTTATTTTCACATAAATGACCTCAAGGTCTTGCTAAGGGCTTGAATTTTGCCATCCACTCCTAAAGCCATCCCTGTAGTGGTATTATAGCAGCCACAGAAGCCTCAATCCACAATAATAAGGTACCACAGAGTGAGGCAGAACAACTTCACCTTAAGGTATCTGCAGCCTTAGCCAGTGTAAAACTCCTTCATCTAACCTGACCACACAGGAAAGTAAGAGCCTTAACATCCCTCAAGAAAGATTCCAGTATCACCATTCTACCAGAGACAAGGGAAATGCACAGTTGTGTACTCAACACCTTAGACTAACATGATAATGTGACCTTGCTCCTGGCCGATAACAACACATATGGGCTTTAACAAGGGATCCCACCAGCCATTACAAGAAAAGGTCATAGACTTACTACAACAGCTTCAAAGGATAAAGCCATTGATCGAGCAATGTATCATCCCCTACCCTGGTGAGGCACATCCATGCATATATGGACTCCCAAAGATACATAAGGAAGGGGCACCATTAGACCTATAGTCATCAGCATCAACTCCGTAACATACAAGGTGGCAAAATACCTAGCCAAATCTTAGGACCATGTGGTGGGAAGTTCTAAGCATCACATCCAGAATTCTCAGGATATCACCAACAAGATTGAAGATATAGTACTCAGTGCACAAGAAACTATGGTGTCCTATGATGTGACATCTCTCTTCAACCTGTTTACCCACCAAGGAGGGCGGTTGACATGGTGAGAAACACAGCTAGGCCAAGACAGCACTCTTACCAGCAGAACTGATCTCAACCCAAACAGGTGTGTTCCTTACTGGACTTGCGCATGAATACCACCTATTTCAAATACAGGGATAAGTTTCTATAGGCAAAAACACGGATGTGCTATGGGATCTCGAGTTTCATCACCCATTGTGGCCAACCTTTAATGGAGGAGGTAAAAACAGGCGCTTAATACCTTAGAGGGCATAGCACCCAGCCCTGGTTAACCCCTGGGTTAAATCCACCAGAAGGAAGTACACAACTTTCACAGAACACATTAATGCGGTAAATCAAAACATCTCAATTTACAAGGGAAAGGTACAAAACAACAAACTGGCTTTCTTGGACTGCTTGGTAAAGTCAGGGAGAATGGTAAACTGGAAGTAGAGGTTTACAGAAAACCAACACACACAGATCAGTATTTGATGTTTGACTCCCACCACCCTTTTAGATCACAAGCTGGGTGTCATCAGAACCCTGAAACACAGAGCTGAGAACATCCCCACTAGCACAGAGGCGAAGGCTAAGAAATGAACATCTCAGAGGAGCCCTTGAAACTTGTGGATATCCAGACTGGGCCTTTGTCAAAGAATAGAAGGAAAATAAAGAACACGAATATCAACAGTAAAGGGAAAAGCAAGACAGGAGAAAGGACATGGTCATCCCATATGTAGCAGGGGTCTCCAAGAAATTAAGAAGAATTTTTCAAAAAACACCATATCCCTGTCTGCTTTAAACTGAACAACACACTGAGGCAGCAATTGGTACATCCGAAAGACCCAATACCCAAACACAATAAAAGCGACATCATATACGCAGTGCAGTGTGCAGTGAAGAATGCCTGATTTGTATGTGGGAAACCAAACAGCAACTGCATTAACATATGGTTCTCCACAGAAGAGCCAATTCCCCGGTCAGGACTCAGCCGTGTACCTGCAGCTTAAGGATAAAGGACATACCTTTGAAGATTGTAATGTTAACATATTGGCAAAGGGAACTTGACTGGTTCAAGAGAGGTGTTAGGAGGCTATTTATGTGAAAATAAAGAAACCAAGCCTAAATAGAGGTGGGGGGGCTCGACATCAACTGTCTGCCATGTACAATGCTGTTTGACCCTTACTCTGGGCGTTCCTATAACACATTCTGTAAGTCATTCTGAATTGAGAAAGCCATCGGATGACTAGCAAAAGTCTTCAAGAACTAACTTCAAGTCCAGTTGATCTAACTGAATACACAGATATACTTGTCTATTAGGTGTTGCTCAAGTGCTAAACAGTTGTCTTCTGAATAGAAGAAATAGAGTTGAGCATTAAGCAGCTTCATTGATGTGAAGGATGAAAGTTAGAAATCCATCTATGCCTCAATACTATATTGGCCAAAATCAAAGATGGACTATTTATAGAAATCAATTTATACATTGATATGATATTGTGAATTTAATAGTTTTTGGCATTTTTGGTTTGTTAAGCCTCCCCCATAATAATGAATGTCAGGACTTTTCTGAAATGTGCTTGGCTTATTCATTGCACGATTTTTTTAAGGAATCATGGTTGTTCTCATTACGGGGGCCTTGGTTTTAAACCCCTAATGTACTTCTCCTAATAATTATTTTGGCTTATTATACTCTACAAATTTATGGACAATGTATGATTTTTTTCACTGACTAATCACCGGTTCTACTCATCACCCTCCCTGAAGTGCTGCCAATAGAAGAAACTGTTTCAGGCATAGACACAAACGTCCCTTGACAAAGGGAATCCATAGTGCGATGACTCATTGACTCTTTTAAAAAAGACCTGATTGTGATGAATACATGCAATTGTAAAGAGCTAAGGAAATGTTGGAGCTTCTAACTCACAATAAATAATAATGATAATAAAATATTCACCTCACCTCCAATCCACACCTAAAGAGTACCCAGGGTGTGACCTAATCCGCTAGGTCCTCACCTCTGGGTTCATTTACAGATCATATGATCAAAGTGTTCCTCCGTCACACCGGCCCACTCCTCCTCTAGACTTCTCTGCCACTGACAGACACCAATGGAAGACGTCATACTCTGCAGATAGAAGCAGGCCGGCAGGAAAAACTTCAAGTAAGTATTACAGATGATCTATATCTAGTATCAGCAGTGAGGACTTTAGCGGTTTCTGACATTCCAATTTCCAGTGGGTATCTAGAAAGCAAAACTCCCATTTTAGTTTTCTTCTGTTAAGGGCTGATTTTGTTATCATTTACCTCATTTTTGATACAGTTCATTGAAATACATTATCCAGAAACCTGTATTTTATTCTGATAACATCTGGAGATGTTTAAAGTTCAGGCAACACTATGCCAAGGTCAAGGCGGAGAGGTGATCCATCTCTACTACACCCTAGTGATAATAGAAACTCTTATCTCAACTTTACATCAACCCTGGGGTACGCAGGCAAGTGCCAGAGAAAAAAACATCAATGCTTGATCTTTATCATGGAGATAGATAAGAGGAAGCCATAATAATAATAGATACTTCAGTAATCTATTCCTACAGGGCTCTCTATCTGAAATATTCAATTTAGCCACTCTATTGGGAAAGACTAAATCTGCTTACATTGCTTGCATTTTCACTGGTAAATATTGATGTGTTTACTTCATTGCCTTTTGCGTACTTTAGCGTTGATCTGTGATTGACTTCCAGCTATGACAATCCGTTTTTAGGAATATTGACTATTCTACACAAATTCGTTTCCAGCAAGTTGTAGGTAACAAAATAAAATAAGAGACTTCTGGGTAGTCTCCATGTTTCCATGGAAGCCCTTAAGCAAATGCGATACCTACATGAAGTTTTTAACGCATTGCCGGAGATAAGGGCAGATCCAGAGTGCCATAACAGTAATGGAATGAAGCTGATTAGCTTTTAGTTTTGTAGACTGAGTGTACTGCATGTCGAATTGTTTTACAGTGAAAGACCTACTGTTTTTCTTGCCCAATCTAGATTCTGTAACTGATCCTGAATGCAGAATGGGTTATTTCCATGTGAAACCTTACAATATGCCTGCCAAGGACATTTCACTGCGAGGGTGTGAAAGACTGTGAAAATGTGGCAGATGAGAGTATTGTGTGTAAGTGCCCTGCTTTGGTTAAAAAATGTATACAAAATTATAGCATATCAAATGCGCTGGTTAAATAAATATTATCCAGCATAAAATGTACTTTCTGCATTTTTACTATGTGTTTGAAAGTGTCCTTTTCCTGTGTAGTAATATTCATCATTAATTTCCCACAGTGCTTTGTGTCCTTTGTTAGTCACTGTCTGATGACACTCTGCTCTCTCTCCCGCCCACTTTGGCAAACTGGTCGATTGAAAAGCAAATTGCCAGCCCAGGCAAGGACGTGTTGCTCCCTGGCAGTGATTATTGCACAAGGAATCAGTTTGTTTAGCGTAAAAATTGAGCTCTATAGGAAAATACAGACGAGTGGAAAATATTTAAATATTTCATACTTTTAGTGGGAATCACTAGCTTCCCATTGCTTTGTTTTTATTATTGGGTCAACCCTGTAATTCAGTGTATGGGAAATGAACTATATTGTTTCAGTGGTTCCTATCGCTTACGTTCCAGAGAACCTATGTCTGTGTCAGGTGTTGAGTGGGTTGCCTATTTGGAGCTGAGGTGGAGAGTCTCAGGGGGCAGCTTGCAGCATTGGGGGTGTAAGGAAGAAGGGTCAGGTTTATTAGAACTGGGGCAGACTTTTGCTGTCGGCTACAGACTCTTTAGTAGGGATGGGTTACACCTCACTGATGGAGGTGCAGCTGTTTTAGGGGAGAAGATGGCTAGAGGTTGAGGAGATTTTAAACTATGTTGGGGGGAGGGTATTAGCAGTCTCACTGGGATAGATGGCGGGCGGAAAGGGGGGTGGGGCTACATAGGGGATAGGGGAGGGATGTATTAAGTGTATGAATAAATTACAGGATCATAATCTAAAATGTATGTTTACAAATGTGAGAAGCCTGGCTGACAAAATCGGTGATTTGGAAATTATGGCGTTGAATGAATAGTATGATGTAATAGGTATAGCAAAAACGGGTTGAACAGTTCTCACGACTGGGCTGTAATTAGAAGGATATGCCTTGTTTAGGGCAGGACGAGAAAAAAGGAAAGGGGAGAGTATGTGTTTATGTTAAAAAAGAATTGAAGCCAATTTAAAAAGAGAGATAACAGATAACTGGCGATATGGATGTAAAGTGAGGCAATTGGGTGGAATTAGGCAACAGGAAATGGGTAATATCATTGTTGGTGTCTGCTATACTGCCCAAATGCTAGCAGAAAGGATGTGAGTCAACTTCATATGCAGTTGGCAAGGGCTGCAAGTGTGGAGACTGTGCTTATATGGGGGACTTTAATTACCCTGACATTGATTGTGTGTGGAACGCCATCACAGAAAAGGCGATGATTGCTGAATTTTCTGCAGGATAATTTTCTCTCACAGGTGGTTGAGGTTCCTACTAGAAAAGGACTCTGTTGGATCTGGTAATATCTAACATTGTGGAGCGTATATAGATATGAAGGTAACTGGGGCTTAGGGATAGTGACCATGAATAGTGGCATTTGGACTTTGTTATCGAAAGAAAAGTGCGCTGGGTTTAACAAAGACTTTATTTCGGGAAGGAAATTTCCCAGGTTAAAAGTATATTAATATTAAGAATGAGGACTGAGAATGTGGCACCATTAATTAATGGGGATAAGTTAGTTACGGAGGATGGCGGTAAAGCAATGTCTTGAATATTTTTTCTCCCTCTGTTACCTATCGAAGATCCAAGTACAGATATCATAGAGTTATAGCAATAATGGTATAAAGATTTAAGTGCACTTTGGTTAACCAAGGAAATGGTACAGAAAGAACTAAATAAGGTTAATATTAATAAATCTCCTGGCCGGATAAAATACATCTCGGTACTTAGGGAGTTCATGTTTTATCTAGGCGTGTTGTTTCTATTTTTTGCAGATTCCCTCATGTCCGGTGGTGTGCCTCTGGATTAGAAAAAGGCTGATGTTATTCCAATATTCTAAAGGGTAGTCATTCATAGCCCGGGTATTACAGGCCTGTACGAGTTTAACTTCAGTGGTGGTAAAGATCCTGAAAGTTTAATAAGGGAACATGTTCTAGGTATATGTTTTCAAGACTGACATTATAAGTAGTACCCAGCACTGATTTAGGAGGAATAGATCTCGTCAAACTTTCTTGGCTTTTGAGGAAGTAAGTAGAAATTTAGACTCTGGCATAGCATAAGATGTAGTTTACTTGGATTTTGCAAAGGCTTTTGATACAGTCCCCATAGGCACTAATGTATAAGCTGAGGTCTGTTGGTCTGGGGAGGCACATTTGTACATGGATAGAAAATTGGTTATGATAGATGCAGAGAGGTAGTTGTAAATGGGGCTTCATCATTATGGACTAAAGTGCTAAGTGGGGTGGGTGCCACAGGGTTCTGTGTTGGGGCCGCTTCTATTTAATATCTATTTATTAATGATTTGGAATGGGTATTGTCAACAAGGTTTCTGTGTTTGCTGACGACACAACATTTTGTCGACCATTAAAAACTTCAGAGGATGTTGCACTCATTGCAGAAATTAGGCAACAGGAAAGTGGGTAATATAGATGTTGGTGTCTGCTATAAGCTCCAACATGCTAGCAAAAGGATGTGAGTCAACTTCATATGCAGTTGTGCAAGGGCTCAAGTTTGGAGACTGTGCTTATTATGGGGACTTTAATTACCCTGACATTGATTGGTGTAGTGTACTGCCATCACAGAAAAAGGCGATGATTGCTGAATTTTCTGCAGGATAATTTTCTCTCACAGGTGTTTGAGGTTCCTACTAGAAAAGGAGCTCTGTTGGATCTGGTAATACTAACTGTGGAGCGTATATAGATTGAAGGTAACTGGAGGCTTAGGGAATAGTGACCCTGAATAGTGGCATTTGGACTTTGTTATCGAAAGGAAAGTGCGCTGGGTTTAACAAAGCCTTTTAATTTCGGGAAGGAAATTTCCCAGGTTAAAAGATATTAATTTAGAAATGAGGACTGAGAATGTGGCACCATTAATGGGGATAAGTTATGTTACGGAGGATGGCGGTAAAGCAAATGTCTTGAATATTTTTTCTCCCTCTGTTACACTATAGAAGATCCAAGTACAGATATCATAGTATATGTAGCAATATGGTATAAATATTAAGTGACTTTGGTTAACCAGGAAATGGTACAGAAAGAACTAATAAGGTTAATATTAATAATCTCCTGGACCGGATAAAATACATCTCGGGACTTAGGGAGTTCAGTTTTTATCTAGCGGTTGTTTTCTATTTTTGCAGATTCCCTCATGTCCGGTGGTGTGCCTCTGGATTAGAAAAAGGCTGATGTTATTCCAATATTCATAAAGGGTAAGTCATTCATAGCCGGGTATTACAGGCCTGTAGTTTAACTTCAGTGGGTGGTCTAAGATCCGGGAAAGTTTAATAAGGGAACATGTTCTAGAGAGTATGTTTTCAAGACTGACATTATAGTAGTACCAGCCTGATTAGGAGGAATATCTCGTCAAACTTTCTTGGCTTTATGAGGAAGTAAGTAGAAATTTAGACTCTGGCATAGCTAGATGTAGTTTACTTGGATTTTGCAAAGGCTTTTGATACAGTCCCCATAGGCGCTAATGTATAAGCTGAGGTCTGTTGGTCTGGGGAGGCACATTTGTACATGATAGAAAATTGGTTAATGAATAGGAGGCAAGAGGTAGTTGTAAATGGGGCTTCATCATTATGGACTAAAGTGCTAAGTGGGGGTGGGTGCCACAGGTTCTGTGTTGGGGCCGCTTCTATTTAATATCTATTTATTAATGATTTGGAATGGGTATTGTCAACAAGGTTTCTTGTTTGGCTGACGACACAACATTTTGTCGACCATTAAAAACTTCAGAGGATGTGCAATCATTGCAAGGGGGATCTAATAGATTGTCACATTGGGCTGCTAATTGGCAGATGAGATTCAATGTTGATAAATGTAAGGTGATGCATTTTGGACTTAAAAATCCTTGTAATACTTATACTAAAAATGGCTCTGTGTTAAGTGAATCCCTGTTGGAAAGGGATCTTGAGTTTTGGTGGAGTTTTTTGGTAGCACAGTGCCAGGCGCAAACCACAAACCAACATAGCGACGCTTGGACAAGGAGAGGGTATTCGGGTGAAGAGGCTACAGGACACAAAATGCAAGTCGGCTGAGCGGCAAGTTATATCAGCTGCGTTGTTATCCATGTATAGCGGAATGTGATAAAGACTGTTTAAAACTGTATGCCCGTCAAGTCCGACATATATCACTCTGTTACCCTGACGAACTCACGAGCAGTTTTGCATATTATCTATCCTTAAGTTTATAGGATTATAAACCTTCATGAACATTATCTATCAAGATACGGAACTGTGTTTGTTGGGACAAGAAAATAATTGATCCATTGGTTTCCATCTGTTTGAAATCTCTATTATATCATGCATCATTTAATATATGTCTTACCTTGAATCGGATAATACAAACTTGGAAGCGATTCTTCCATATAGAGTTGAAGTACATTCATCAACACTTCAATACAAGATCTGGTTTAATTTATATGAGTCATTAATATTGGTTCCGGTACTTCAGCATTTAGGTTGGGTTGTAATCTAGCCACAGATCGGGGACGCCCGATTTTTAATCATGGTGTGTTTGATATAGTATTTATGATTAATAATTTGGTTTTTATAATGATACAATTAGATCGCTCTTCTATCATTCCTACACGGGGACTATGACTGATGGTTTAATACAATTTGGGTTTTCACAAGGGATAGAGTGCTAGTTATGGGGGTCCTGTTTTAGGTCTGTCCCTATTATTTTGTATTTATAGTTAAGTTATATGGCCCTTAGCACCCCCTTTGCATGGGTATTCATTCCCATACCTATTTTATACTATATGGAGTGGCATCCGGACATTATAGTTATTATTAAGAAAAATTATTTCCAGTATTTACTATTCAAGTAGTTCCCTGGCAGTTGAGATTGGTATATTGCTTTAAAGGGCATCTATAATGAAAAAAACTCATTGCCCCATTGCAAAGTTAAATTCATGTACTCTGTGCTGCCTTTCTCCTACCTCTGTCAGTGACTCTGTTTTCGATTGTGTCAGATCTTTCTGCAGCACTCCCCCTTTCCCCGTCCCCTCTGTTACCGCCTCCATGTCTAATCTCTGACTGCCCGCAAGCTTCTCATGTGCAGTAGGAGTTAAAAGTTCAACTCCTGAAAACAACACACCCACGCACAGTGGCAAATAGAAAGCAAGCTGTCCTGAGACCGGATCTCTCTCATGTCCTGCTGCAATACGACCTCTCTCTTTGTAACCCATCATCAATCAGTGAAAGCTATCAAGAAGGGGGGATAACTTTCAGTCTTATATCTGCCATAAAAGCTACCTCTCTCCCCATGCTAATGCTCTTATATCTATGTTTGTTACAGAGCAGGAGAGGGGGACTTGATCAGGGAAGGGTCACGTCACAGGGATTTAAATGACAGTCCATGTAGGAGTAGAGGAATGCAATTGCGTATTCTTCTAATTTGTGTATCTCGGACAGGAGGGAACTGAAGAAAATAAGGACACTCTGGGGTTGGGGGGAATTATAGACACATGGAAAGAAGAAAAAAAGTAAATTTTTTCCAAATAGATGTCCTTTAAATGGTATCTATGCCCTCTGCCCCTTTTGTATATAAAATCATAAATAGAGAGAATGTAGATAGTGAGCATTGTACACATAGAATACTTACCATCTGGTGTCGTGCATAAGGAATTAAATGAATCGAGCAGATATCATTAAGGCTATGTCCACCCTAAAAAAAGTTTTTTAATATAAGATTCCCCAAGGGCTCCCAGCCCCACCGCTATATTTTTATCTTTAGAAAGCCCCCAACTCCTACTTACCTCCCCTCTTTCCTCCACCGCGCTCTCCCGCCCTCTGCTGCGAAAATGCAGAGGGTGGGACCGCAGCCCGTCTGTGATTGGCTGAGCGGCAGCCAATCACGGACGCGGCTGCCGGCAGCTCACTTCGGCGAAGGAAAGAGGAGTAAGTAAAGTTTGGGGAGCTTTCTAAAGATAAAATATAGCGGTTGGGGCTGGGAGCCCAGGGGGAATCTTACATATTAAAGAATTTACGCTAGGGGAGGGAGGGGGGAGAAAGGGCTGCATACACATGGCAAAAATCTACCTGAGGCCAGTAAGAGGCAGAGCCCTGCTATCCTCCCTGTGGGTCTTTTTTGGTACTTTGGGGGGGGACTACAGGAGAACCCTATGGAGCTGGGATGTGAGGTAAGGATTAAACTACACTACATGATGGGCCAGTGTTGGGGGGATTATAGTTTTGGGGGTGGACATCCCTTTAAATGAAGTGCTCTTCACATACACATATCCTGTACGATGTACCCGTATGCTATCGTTTGCAAAATAGCATCTGTTTCCTATTTATAAAAAAAATTATTTCAAAATCTAAAATCAAAATATCTTGCCTGTTCAGTATATTGTGGATATATTCTGGTAGGGGGTGATGACTAGCGTTTGCCCCTTATATACAGTATATCTATGAATAAAATGATATGGTATGAATATGGATGTTCAGACTTGTGTATTTCCTGTTATAAGTATAATTCTATCTGCAACACTAAGCTGAATTTCAGAAAGCCTTAATGCAGGAAGTGTCATGGGGATTTTACAGGACATAGAATCACAAAGGTGAAATTGTTTGAAAAAATGTATTATCTCTTCATGGTTCCGTGAATATTTCAATCTACAGTGTATAAGAGGTCCGACGTGAAATGGTAACTTTCCTTTTGTATCTTAGGTTATCATAGCCAATGACTTCTAACATTTAAGGGTTAGGAGATGGTTTTAATTAACACTGTAGGGCAGTAAATGGTTAGGAACCTAAGCCCTTTTTCACATTAAATGCTAATACATGCTTTGTTGTAGACTTGGTATGGTATACCGAAAGTCCCTCGTAAAAATCCTGCTTATGCAGGGCCGGCCTTTGATATGGGTGACCTGTGCGGCCGCATTACGTGGGGGTTGCCAGCAGAAGTGTTAATCACGGACCTGTGGTCAAAGTTTTGCATCGTGCTACAGCTAGGTTTCTTGTGTTTTGCTGACGACACAAAACTTTGTCGACCATTAAAAACCTCAGAGGATGTGCAATCGTTGCAAGGGGATCTAATAGATTATCACATTGGGCTGCTAAGTTGCAGATGAAATTCAATGTTGATAAATGTAAGGTGATGCATTTTGGACTTAAAATACTTGTGCTACTTATACTATAAATGGCTCTGTGTTAAGTGTGAATCCCTGTTGGAAGGGATCTTGGAGTTTTGGTGGATAACAAACTTAAAGGTAGCAAGCAGTGCCAGGCGGCAACAGCCAGAGCCAGCATGGTATTGTCTTGTATAAAGCGAGGTATGGATTCAGGGAGGAAATGTAATTCTCCCTCTTTTACAAAGCATTGGTAGGCCTCATTTGGAATATGCAGTGCAATTTTGGAATCCTGTTGTACAAAGGACATCTTTGAAATTGGAAAGGGTTCAGAGAAGGGCAACTAAATTAATAAGGGGATTGGGGGAGTTTGATATAAGAAGACTGGAAATATTACAATTATGTACGCTGGAGAAAAGGCGCTTGCCGTGGGGATATGATTACTGTATATAAATACATTAACGGGCCATACAAAAACTATCTGGGGCATTGTCACCAATAGAACATGTCAAAGGACATGAGGACATCCCTTAAGCTTGAAGAAAAAGGTTTAGGGCTTCAAGCTCGGAAAGGGTTTTTATCTGTTAGAACGGTAAAGCTATGGAACTGTCTTCAGTGGACGTTGTAATGGCAGGTTCACTTGGTCAGTTTCAAAAAAAAGCTGGATGAGTTTTCTGCAAACAAGGAATGTTGCAAGTTACTGGTATTGAACATAAGTAGAGTTTTATCCAGGAAATTTCCAATTGTCACTTGGAGTCAGGAAGGAATTTTTCCCTCTTCATAAATTTTGGTGGTTTTTTTTGCCTTCCTCTGGATCAACAGTTAGGCGAAATGAGGATATTGCAGATGGGTTGGACTGGAATGGACGTATGTCTTTATTCAACCTCAAATCTATACTATACTATCCTACACATCAAATGTATGTCCACAGCACCGCCCCACAGACAAATTCAGCTCATATGTATGCGTTTGCTGTTCTGCATGTGCATTCAGTGCGTTACGTGTTACATAATGATGTACGCACGATATACAATCATGCAACTGCAAATACTGAAAGACAGGAATCGGCAGGTGGTGGACTTGATTTGAAGCAGGTCAAGGCAAACAGCATTCAGCAGTGTAGTGTGTGTGACATGGGGTGTGTTTTTTGGAGGGGTGCTAGCGCCAGTAACAATCTTTGCACAGGTGGTATTAATCTCCTAATGCGCCCTGTGCTCATTGGCTGGTATACTATATAGTATTATTAAAGGTGGGTGCGTTCTCCCAATCACAGGGAGCGCAAGGCACATTGATCTTCTAAGAGAACTTCACCTGAGGCAATCTGCTCCCCCCTGCTCCCTCTAGTGGTGCTACGTAGGCTTGATCCTAGGTAACATCAATTATTAAAAATCTCTTATATAAAGATGCTTGTGAAGGTTCTCATTCTCCAGTCCTGGTAATCTGTTGTATTCAATTAGATCAACTGGACTTGAAATGGTAGTTCTTGAAGATTTTCGCTAGTCATCCGACTGGCTTTCTCAATTCAGAATGACTTGTACAAGAATCTGTGGCAATATGTACCCTGGAAAACCCAATTACATATCACAACACCAACCCCACTACACAGAGGCGAAGGCTAAAGAAATAAACATCTCAGAGGAGCCCTTAAACTTGTGGATATCCAGACTGGGCCTTTGTCAAAAGAAGTAGAAGGAAAGAAAAGAACACAAATATCAACAGTGAAGGGGAAAAGCAAGACAGGAGGAAGAACATGGTCATCCCATATGTAGCAGGGTCTCCGAGAAATTAAGAAGAATTTTCAAAAAACTTGTATCCCTTCTGCTTTAAACGAACAACACACTGAGGCAGCATTGGTACATCCGAAAGACCCATACTTAACACCAGAAGCGACATCATATATGCAGTGCGTGCAGTGAAGAATGCTCTGATTTGTATGTGGGGAGACCAACCAGCAACTGCATCAACGTATGGCCCAGCACAGAAGAGCCAATTCCTCGGATCAGTACTCAGCCGTGTAATCTGCTCTAGGATAAAGGACATACCTTTGAAGATTGTAATGTTAACAATACTGCGCAATGGAACGTGACTGGTTCAAGGAGGTGTTAAGGAGGCCATTTATGTGAAATAAAGAAACCAAGCCTAAATAGAGGTGGGGGGTTCGACACCAACTGTCTGCCATTTACAATGCTGTTTTAACACCTTACTCTGGGCGTTCCTATAACACCTCTTAGCCTACCCAATCACACCCTTAACACCTGGCTGTGATATGCTAATTGAGATTTTCCAGGTACATAATTGCCACAGATTCTTGTGACAAGTCATTCTGAATTGAGAAAGCCAGTCGGGGTGACTAGCGAAACGTCTTCAAGACTACATTTCAAGTCCATTGATCTAATGTAATACAACAGATACTTATATAAAGATATATAATATAAATTTTAAAATGTATTAAACATTTGTTGTTACAGTAAATTAATTTGTAATTTCTCATCTAATTTTCATATGCTTCAGGTTCACTTTCCAATCTAGAGATACATGTGAAATGGTTTATTATATCCAGTTACATGAATACCTTATAAAAGGTGGATCATTTTATTAGCAGTTGCTAGGGGGCATATTTATAAAGGCTCGTTAAACTTTTCGCCTCTGTTATCGCTGCCTCTTTTCGCCAAGTTCGGACTTTTCGGCTGTTTAGTAAAGCAGTGATAAGCAGTGGCAAAAAACACATTACCTAGCTACGTTTTTCGCTTTTCGCCATGCATCGCTGGGTAACCAATGATATTTATAGAATGGCAAAAAGAAGTGTTTTATTGCATTAAGTTCACAGCAATCCAATTCCCCAAGTCTAAAGTTGCGAAAAGACATAGGTGGACCATTTATCTTCATCCTTCGCAATTGGTCCAGGAAGGTGTCAGTACATTGGGAGTGTTTTTCTCAATACTAATAGTACCAGGGGGGTGTTAGACTTTTTCGGAATTTACTGTAATACAATCTGAGATCATGCTTTTTATTAAGTTATTTACCAATAAAGTCAAATGGGGGTCTAAGGGACATATTATAGAGGGCATTTTTTTTGCTTTTTTGCCCCACCACTTTTTTTAAACTTTCAATTTTCTTATAGGCAAAAATATTGAAAAATTATGTACACAATATTGATTTACTACTACTATGCCTCCTATGCATTTTTCAAATGCAAGCACAGCATCAATAAGGCCGTTTCAGTATAGTCGTCAGTCCTTGGTTCATAATGTCAGCACTTTGGAAAAGATAAGTATTAAGAAAAGTAGGAGTCTGAGGGGGTTCTTAAAGGATATGTTACACCATAAAAAAAACTTTAGGTTTAGGTGGCAATCTAATGGCAAAAAACATATTTTTTCCCCTTCTCATCTCCACCTCCTACCTTTATATTCCTTCCACTCTTGCTACTTCCTCCTCCTGGATATATGCATCTGCAGCTCCCGTCCACAGATCTCCTGGCCTCCTCCTCTTCTTTGGGCTCCGTCCCAAACCAGTTTTGTGTTTTTTTGCACTTTCCATGAGGAGTGAAGCCAGGAGATTTGAGCATAAAGGTAGCTCTGGGGGCGGGATAGAAGAAAAAAAATGTTTCTTGCCAATGAATTTTAAAGCCACAGCTTGCCGCTACCCTGTTTTTTTACAGTGTCATATCTGTTTTAAGGATAGATTCATAGAAAAAGTGGGGGAAAAAGATAAGAAACTGTACTTTTTGCGGTGACCCATCAAGGCCACACAGAAATTCCTGACCGCATTCCCTAGTTTTTGATTAACTTATGTGGCATTATCGTGGCATGCGCGCTATAGTTGATCTGAAAGCGGTCTTAGTGTGGCTGCGGGTGGATTGCGCGAAGTTAGTTTCTTTTCTCCGCACTCAGGTGGTTGTCTCTCTAATGAGGCAATATGAGTAAAGCTGCTCAGGGGCGGCACCCGTGGCTAAATATCAGAGTAGCGCAGGCAGACCTCAACTTTAATTTTTTTTTAGACAGTGGCAGGCAGAGCAAATGGAAAAAGTAACATAGCAACCTAGAGTACATAGTGCAGCATACAAACGTTTGCTCAGGTGGCAAAACCCGAGAGGACACCCTCGTCCTCCCACTTATCCTGAAATTAAAGGGCATGTCCTACCCAACCCCCCCCCACCTGTACTATTCTGATTAGAACATCCCCGATGAAAGCCTATGTCATAATCGGGAAATATGGTGAAACACACATTGGGGATTTATGCTGGATACGGCGATGAGTTCACTGGAACCCTTATGAGTATAGTGGGGCTGTGCTGGTATTTAGGATCCCTGGGCTTGCCCAGCTTGATAGTGTCGGCACCAGTTCCAGTGTTCTCACGGGGTGAAGGACAGCTACCCCTACTCTATGGTGAGCAGGTGGAGGATAGGGTCTCGTTGGAGGCTGGTCCATGGTAAAGTCCCCAGTGCACTCTGAGCTGAATGTGGCTGAGTGCTTGGTGTGCCTATCTAATATAAGCACGGAGTCCTTACCATGTGCTTGGGGACTTGTTAACTGTTTGGCCAATCGGAAGTGCTGGAACTGGTTTGGCTGGTGTGCATAATCTGTACTCGAGGGGACGTATATTTATCTCTAGGGATGCGTCAAGTGTGGGGTAATTTTATGTATTTATATGATTATTTTTTAATTGTGACTTTTTGTAATGTTGATGTGGGGTTACTATTGTGTTCACTGAAATAAAGCATATTTTTGTTAGAACCTGAGTGTGGTTTGTGCTCTTGGAGAAGTCTTTTCTTAAGACTTTCTTGGTCAAACAGTATGGTATATTGTTAGGTTATACCATGTTAGTATTATGTAGTACACCCTCGGAGCACGTATTACGGATACGATCCCACAGGGTTCAACATTTGATATGGTACAAGGGGGGCGACCTATGTATTATCCCACCCCACCAACTGTGCAGTGTTTAAAAAATCCTTACCTTTATACTCTGCTTCTTAAGGTGGCCCTGCACGGCCCTCTGTGTGTAATCCAATGCTTGCCACTTCCCGCCCTTTAAGAGGACTCTGGCAGCACAGTAAGCTCCTCCACCCCCTCCTCTGGCTGCAACATTCTTTGTAGGGGGGAAAAACACTCTTATAAGGTCAACCTCCCCCTACAGCACGCTATCTTCAAAAAGGCAAATACGCCTTATGTTCGTATGCAACCTTGTTCCCTAGATCCCTCTTCGCAACCAGCAGTCGCATCAAGTGTTTGCAGGAATTAGCAACCAATCACAGAGACGCAGCTGCTGATCCGGCCCCTTCTGCCTTCCCAGACGCAGCAGAGAAGAGCTGTGACCGAGAGAGGGAGGTGGGTAAACATTTAAGTGGCGATTTTAAGTTTTTTTCAAATCATTTAGGTTGGGGTTGGTTACTTACCTTATATTCCATATTGTGTGTGTTTGGGGATGGAGATACCCTTTAAATACAATAAATAACATAGCCCAGAAAATCAGGATTTTCTTCCTACAAACACACCGTTAACATAGAAACACCAATTTAACACACATCTATGTTACACAGGGCGGCGTTCTTAACTACAGAAGTCTTTGTGGCAATTTGCCCTTTAACATTTTTCTTTGGAAAATGTTGAAAGAAAAGAAAGTTATATCAATATCCCCGCTAATAAATCTCGAATAAATTGACATCAAGTATTATGTTCCAGATCTACTTCCTCCGTCTTAACGAGAAATCCTGTCAATTGTTTAACTGCTTCCAATGGAAAGGCATGCTTTTCCTTTATCAAGACTTGCAGGTAGTTTACCTTGACCACTGCAGTGTTCCGTAATGCCGCTGAACAGGTTCTCTCATTCTGAGATGAATACCAACGCTTTGAACCTGATGGATGTGCTCTTATCAACATGAGTTGAGAAAACTTTCTGCACGGTAATACCATGGAGAAAGAAGAATTAATATCGCAGTCAACGCAGGAGGCTTGTCTTTGTGCATGATAGAATCAAACCATTTTGTGTTGAGAAATGGTCACTGGGGGTTTGGATTTTTTCTAGACATATTTAAGACCAAAGCTATTCTGTTTTAACCATGTGGGTACGTTTCCAGCCTAATTACTTCCGAACACAGGATCTGTATAAATCTCATAATATGATATGATGATTTCATATATATTTTAAGCACACCCCAGAAATGTCATTTGTAACTGGTTCAAATTAAAGATGATATGGTCTAAACAAATGTTTCCTTTACTTCTAACCGACGACATATCATTGTGCAATATGTGAATTCCTAAACCCTACACAGCTGTGCAGTTGCCAGTAATTTTTATTTTAACCCCTTTCCTATATGATTTTTTGCTCGCTGCAAAGTATGAAAGTTCATATAGTTATTGATTATCTGTCTGAAGTAATACTGTTTGTACCAATACGATATATACTGGTACAATGCAGTATGTCAGTGCTAACATTCATCTACTGTCTATATTAATGTTGTGTTGTAGCGTGCTTACTAGTCTAGGCTGTATTAGTTATATATAGGAAATTGCTGGTAGTCAGTGTGCTGGTGCATATTGGTTATATACTAAGTACACCACTAGCACTTTGCTTCTAGCCTCCTCGGCTTGTGTGTCTGATTTTAGCAATTAGAAAGTTGTTGTCTAATAGCAATCTATAGAAACTGATTCTAGGCTGTAGGAATATGCCCCAGTTGGCAGTCTTAACTTGGGACGGTAGCTTTAACCATGGAATTTTAAACATTTTCATCAGACTCATCATCCAAACTAGTTTCCCTTTATATCAATTAGTGATGGATCTATTCCAAGGAATGTTAAGTCAAATAAATGAAAACACCACTCAACCAGGGCTTCTTATTCAACATGTCTTGAACATGTTCTGTTTTTTTGCTAAAATCAATCCAGTGTGTGTGGTAGCTTAACAGAGCTTTCGTTCCTCCAGCCCCGTCTTATCTGGCCCTCAGCTGGCGTAAAATCGCAAATAGGGGTCGGATTTTGTGTATTACACAACAGGCGGAAAGTATTAGTTTTTTTTCCCACATGAACTTTCCACTTTTAAGTTTGTTTAAACTTTTTAAGTTTCACTGTAAAGTCAACCATTCCTTTAATGCATATCGAGTTGAAGAACAGTGAGGTACGGAGCTCTACATCACCTTGTTCCAGGCTCCTGCACAAATGATTGGAAGAATTGAAGCAGTAAGGCATAGGGTCTTTACTCCCATTTTTCAATCATGCTTTAAGGAATAGTTAAAGTGAACTATTATTTTGAATGAAAAGGGCAACTGGAATGCCTTCCACTACCAAACCTTATTAGGGCACCATACTTGTAGGTCAACCTGAACTGTTTAGTCTTCTTAGCTATGTTTATACAAAGCTGATTTTCTACATTACACGTTCATGCGCAGTGTCTCTGCTACAGTGCTCTGTTAGCAAAACAAAACACTACCAGAAAACTATAATAACACAATCGTACCCATCTCACTGTTCCCTCATATTCAACTCCCTCTATCTACGGCCCCCATCTTGCCTCTCTCTCCTTTTTCCACATCCACCCCTAACCCAGGACTTGCCTTTACTCTCAACATAATGTGAAGTCCATCACATGCATGATTCTCTTTCCGAGAGAGACCTGATGATTATTTTGCCCTCGCCTGCCCTCTGCTATTCTTGGATCTTTTACTCCAATCCCTTTCAAAAGTCCTTCTTTTGGCCCTGCTCTTCTGTCCACTCATGACCTGTCCCGCTTGATTCCCATGCCTCTTAATTACTGAGCACTTGTAAATCATGTGCTTACACCCCCATCTCCACCCACATTTCAATGTCTTCCCATTCAACTGGAATGTATCCCCTTCCACTTTAAGCAATGCCCATGTTTGCCCATACTAAAAAGAGCCCTTGGTAACTCCTTGTTGAGCTACTACCACCCGTTCTTCTCTCTTATTCGTGCCTCTTCACACAGGATTTGTCTTCTTTTCCGTACACTAAATACCTTCATGCTCATACCTTTTGGATCCTTTGCAATCTGGATTCCGTCCTGCACCTTCCCACTGGACGCTCTGTTGAGGTTTGTGATGATTTTAAAGGAAACTCAGTGCAATGTTAGTTTTGGGAAAAACGTTAAATGTGTAAAAGTACCTAAGCAATGAGGTAGATTGGTGATTTTTCACATCCAATATACTTTCCGATGAGGACAGCAGGATTGAAAAAAAAATGCTTCTGGCCAGTCTTCTTGAATGCTTCAGCACTATCATTTAATATAGAATGGGCGAAGGAGGGGGATCTAGATAGATTGTCACATTGGGCTGCTAAGTGGCAGATGAGATTCAATGTTGATAAATGTAAGGTGATGCATTTTGGACTTAAAAATCCTTGTAATACTTATACTAAAAATGGCTCTGTGTTAAGTGAATCCCTGTTGGAAAGGGATCTTGGAGTTTTGGTGGAGTTTTTTGGTAGCAAGCAGTGCCAGGCGGCAAAACCACAAACCAACATAGCGACGCTTGGACAAGGAGAGGGTATTCGGGTGAAGAGGCTACAGGACACAAAAATGCAAGTCGGCTGAGCGGCAAGTATATCAGCTGCGTTGTTATCCAGATGTATAGCGGAATGTGATAAAGACTGTTTAAACTGTATGCCCAGTCAAGTCCCGACATATATCACTCTGTTAGCCTGACGAACGCACGAGCAGTTTTGCATATTATCTATCCATTAAGTTTATAGGATTATAAACCTTCATGAACATTATCTATCAAGATACGGAACTGTGTTTGTTGGGAACAAGAAAATAATTGATCCATTTGGTTTCCATCTGTTTGAAATCTCTATTATATCATGCATCATTTAATATATGTCTTACCGTGAATCGGATAATAACAAACTTGGAAGCGATTCTTCCATATAGAGTTGAAGTACATTCATCAACACTTCAATACAAGATCTGGCTTTATATTTATATGAGTCATTAAATATTGGTTCCGGTACTCAGCATTTAGGTTGGGTTGTAATCTAGCCACAGATCGGGGACGCCCGATTTTTAATCATGGTGTGTTTGATTATAGTATTTATGTATTAATAAATTTGGTTTTTATAATGATACAATTAGATCCGCTCTTTCCTATCATTCCCTACACGGGGACTATGTGACTGATGGTTTAATACAATTTGGGTTTCAAGGGATAGAGTGCTAGTTATGGGGGTCCTGTTTTAGGTCTGTCCCTATTATTTTGTATTTATAGTTATAGTTATATGGCCCTTAGCACCCCCTTTGCATAGGGTATTCATTCCCATACCTATTTTATACTATATGGAGTGGCATCCGGACATTATAGTTATTATTAAAGAAAAATTATTTCCAGTATTTACTATTCAAGTATGTTCCCTGGCAGTTGAGATATGGTATATTGCTTTAAAGGGCATCTATAATGAAAAAAACTCATTGCCCCATTGCAAAGTTAAATTCATGTACTCTGTGCTGCCTTTCTCCTACCTCTGTCAGTGACTCTGTTTTCGATTGTGTCAGATCTTTCTGCAGCACTCCCCCTTTCCCCGTCCCCTCTGTTACCGCCTCCATGTCTAATCTCTGACTGCCCGACAAGCTTCTCATGTGCAGTAGGAGTTAAAAGTTCAACATCCTGAAAAACACACCCACGCACAGTGGCAAATAGAAAGCAAGCTGTCCTGGAGACACGGATCTCTCCATGTCCTGCTGCAATACGACCTCTCTCTTTGTAACCCATCATCAATCAGTGAAAGCTATCAAGAAGGGGGGATAACTTTCAGTCTTATATCTGCCATAAAAGCTACCTCTCTCCCCATGCTAATGCTCTTATATCTATGTTTGTTACAGAGCAGGGAGGAGGGAGGGACTTGATCAGGGAAGAGGGTCACGTCACAGGGATTTAAATGACAGTCCATGTAGGAGTAGAGGAATGCAATTGCGTATTCTTCTAATTTGTGTATCTCAGGACAGAGAGGGGAACTGAAGAAAATAAGGACACTCTGGGGGTTGGGGGGAATTATAGAACACATGGAAAGAAAGAAAAAAAAGTAAATTTTTCCAATATAGATGCCCTTTAAATGGTATCTATGCCCCTGCCCCTTTTGTATATAAAAATCATAAATAGAGAGAATGTAGATAGTGAGCATTGTACACATAGAATACTTACCCATCTGGTGTCAGTGCATAAGGAAATTAATAATGAATCGAGCAGATATCATTAAAGGCTATGTCCACCCTAAAAAAAGTTTTTTAATATAAGATTCCCCAAGGGCTCCCAGCCCCAACCGCTATATTTTTATCTTTAGAAAGCCCCCCCCAAAGTCACGACTAAAAGTTGTTTGTACACACTACCTGAACATCAGACCCGTAACTAAGCAACTACAAATACACGTCCAAGTTGGACTAGGGTTGCTGACATAATCTTCCCTGTATGTCAAAAATGAAATTGGCTAGAAATAGATTATTCATACTGTTGATGTTATTTCCTAGCTTAGGTGTGGTGTGTGTTTGGGTTGTGTGTGTGTTGGTGGGTGTGGGGGGTCCCAAATTGCATGGACATTACCAATCTTACTTGGAAAATGAAAAAACCTCTAATTTTAAATAAATGTTGAAAAACTGGTTCTAGTTCTTGACCCATGGGCTGAATTTGCAGGTTGGGAATTCAAAATTGTATTTATACACAACACTTTTCCAAATGTCTCCCATAAACAAATCCCATAAAAGTTTTACAGTGGGCTCATTAAAAATTCAAATTGTTGCTGTTGCTTCTTTTTCAATCCATTTTTTGTACTGTATTTCCTCCCATCGTATTCAGACGAAAAATGTGTTACTGTCCCTGAGATATCACAGACGTTGCTTTCGCTTTCTTCGAGCCAAGGAATATTTGGAACCTACTCCTAGTTATTCGTGGATATCTGGACATTTTTTGGCCCATAGACTTGAATGGTATTTATCAATCAACACTGGTTACCCCCTCTCCAGATTGCATTCACCCTGTACGGCAGACATATCAGCATTGGTAACAACTCTTCCTGATGGTATTCACCTGTGACGTAACTAGATGTAACTATGCTAATCTATGCAGCTGATCCAAAGGTACTCTAACTTAGCGCTGTGTCTCTCTAAAGCTGGTACACGCAGTAACATAAAGCCCCGATAACCATCGGATCCACGGGTATCGGGGCTTTATTGTTATGTGTGTACCTTTCGTTTCCCGAATGAGCGCGCGGCTGCGAACGATCGGTTCGGCCGAACACTCGTTCGGAAAGGCCGAAAATTTCCATCGGCCGCGCTAGACTTTCTATAGAGGAGTCTAGCGCGCCATGGAACACACATCCCGAGCGTTCTCGAGGGAGAACGGACTGTGTGTATGCAGATCTCTGAAGATGGCAAGACAGATCTTGCAAATCCTGTCTGTCATCTTTCAGAAATCTGTACTGTGTGTACCCAGCTTAACACACACAATTTCAAATGAGAAGAACAATCAAAGAGAGTTTGAAATATACACAAACTTTTATCACAGTAAATTTTTATAGAGTTTTTAAAGTTCCGCACACAGCCAAAAACTCACTTAAGAGAGCTTTGTACAACCATATTGCCTTCAACATGCAGCCCTTTTCGAGAGAAAATAAGTTTTTACTTTCCATTTTCCATTTTAGTTCTTTTTATCCCACTCATTTTTTTTGTTGCACTATACTGTACCTATGACATAAAATTTGAATAAGAACCCGGGGATTTTTAAAGAAGTGGTGAATCTTCCAGCTAAGGAACATGTGGAATCATTTATCCTTTTCACATTCATTTGATTGAGGCTGATTACCTCGTCCTTGATTCATTCACCTGTGTCGCAGACATATTCAAGGCTGATTACCTCTTTCTTCATTCGATACAGGTGACGGAGGTACTCTAATTGATATTGTCTCATGCAATAACTTTTACTGTGACACATTCACGCACATTTATACACAATTTAAAGATACAAATACACCTTATTACTCAAGACAACTGAAATGACAGATCCTTCTTCCTCATTATAGAAGGTTTTAAAACTCACAGCACACAGACACACACATTAATAGAGCATTAGGGAGCCATGTCACCTTTGAAAACACAAGCCTTTCGAGCCACATAAACTTTCCTTTTCCATTTTTAATTAGTTCTTTTGTGCTGTCTTTGAGATTAATGTTGTTTTTATAGAGTAAAGATTTTTCTTTAACATATAACCATCCCACAATATGTTTAGCAAATGCAGTTAAGACCTACTTGTAGCAGTTAGATACTTCCATATCCAGATTTTTCTATGCCCCGGCATACATGAAACTGTCTGATTTTGCTTGGGGCAGGTACAAGAACTGAAAGCAGAGACTGAAAGATTTATCACAAAACTTCAAACTGCTTGGAGGAATCTTGGAGACTATCCAAAAAAAAAGCACCGCGTCAGTAATGAATTGCTACAATTTTGTCATTAAAGGAAGTCACAATAATATTTATATTTGAACAGTACATGATAAATGTTTCCTTTACTGTGTTTTTGTTTATTTGCATCCATTTAGAAGTTCACCAGTTTTTCTGGCCAGATAAATGTTAGAAATACACTGCGTTTGGTGGAATATGATATATCTACAAGGAAAAACATTATCCCTGCTGATGTGTCTGCTTATAAATGGTGATTCCAGAATCCCCCTCTTAAATTATAGATAGGTAAATCTGTATTTCTATGGTAGATAGCAAGGCAGTACATTAGCTGACATTTACCAAACTTGAATAAATGGACAATTCAAATTGCATACATTCTACCATGCTTTGTAAGAATGCAGGGTGACTTGCCACGTACACAAACATATGTGCAAAAAACAAACCCTCCTCCCTAGGTGCTTTTAGGGTAGTGACTAGTGACGCCAGAAGCACATTGCTTCCATGATCAGAAGCGCACTGCCATTGACATATAGTACAGGATATGCTAATATAACCAAGATTCAAAAATTACATAAAACACCTTCATTTACATGTTTTTCAATATTCACATATACATGTGCAGATTAGGAGACCAAAAAGCAAAAGACTTTAATAAATCCCCTTTGTCAAAATGTTTCACTTCAAAATTGACTTCCCCTCTCCCACCACCACGTTCCCCTTACTAACTAACTTGCTTCAAGCCTGCCAGTGTTTGCTTCAACCCAGGTTTAGAGGGAGAGTTCAACTCTTAGCTTCTTTGATGAGGTGGGAGGAGAGTGAGAAGTGACTGAGCTGTCTGCGCTAGTCAACAAATTTCTCTAACTTTATGTTTTATGATCTATTTACTCAGCATTTTATCGTCAAATTGATTGCGTAATGTCTGAGATGCAGAGTTAGTTTTATGCTGGGATAGACAATGAAAATATATTCATTAATATCTATGCTAAAATTGTTCTGACCACGTAGTAGATGGTTGAGCCATATTAGTTCAATGCCCATGAACCACTCTGCATGGCAAATGAAACCTAAAGACGAATATTTGGATTGTCACTTACCATGGGTACAGTCTGTCCCAACAAATTGTAATAAGCTACATGAGACAACAGAATCATGCATCTTCTCTAATATAACAGCTGCTGTGCATCTGGGCTAATATAGTAAGAAGTTTTTATGTTTACTACTGTAGGTATTACTGCAGATTTGAAAAAGATAAGGAGCAGACTCTTGAAACCTCCAAATTCCTATCGTCTGTTTTTTAATTCATGTAGAGCTATTATTTATTTTCTTTCTGTGTTTACAAAAACATTAACCAAAACAAGCAGAGATATGAACCAGTCTGGGTTGCCTACTCATACTGTAAATACAGATTGGTTGGCAGAATATTTTTTAATGCTCTGTAGAAATTCCTTATTATTTAAGCTCTGTGAGAATAATGTAAACATTTTAATGCACAGTCCTGCTCACTGGAAGATTAACCCATGGCTCTTTGCTGGCATCTCCAGCTGTTCCATTTTGGCATTTAGCAGTTTATTCACATACACTGGTAACTGCTGATGGGTACGGGATCAGAGGATATGAATTGTACACATAAAAGCAATTGTGTAAAGGAGAAATGCACTTGATAGCTTAATTGTTATTGCAGGCATGTGATCAGCATTAAATATATAATGCATTTTTGCGTTACATGAATAAATTAAAAAATGTTGTTACAGATGGTGGATATGTAGAATTTGAATATATTTAACTAAACATGCCAGAGCTATTAAAATGATATAAAATAGATGTGTGCACTAATTCTTCTGCCCATAGAGATGGCCAAACTTCATAAAGTTGAAAGTCCAAAAACGGACCCATTGAGTTCAATGGGGTAAAATTTTTGCTGCTTCGGGGACCAGCAGAAATAAACGGACCTATCGCACACGTTGCGCTAGACTAGAGTCTATTAAAGGGTAATGTACCTACGAAACCTCATATCCCCTTAAAAAAGGGAAAAGAAAGGAAAAATAATAGCATAACTGAAAATATATACATGGATTATATAAAGAAAACAGTACCCGGCACACTCCATAATAGTGTCAACAGTAAAAGATCCCTGTAATGTGGTTATATTAGAATGGGGATAGTTACAAATACAAAGTGCAGTGCATGAGTTAAAAACATTTAAAAAGCAAAAAACACGTTTCCTTCAATCAGTAAACATAATAAATCTGTCTGTCACCAAGCAACGTATAGTGATTATACTCTCTAACTGCAGTCTCATGAGTCATTCACGTGTAGTAGTCAGGAATGCCGGGATATATAAAGGTGGAGAAGCACCTAGCATGATGCCTTTGTACCCGCCTCTTGCAAGCCCCCCTGCCCCCTGCCCACTCGGCGGGTGCCTTGCCCCGCCCACTCGTAGGTGCTGTGGGACACTCAGAACAACAACCCCACTACAGAAAACTGTGTGAAAACAGCCTTTTCAGGCAGGTGAGAACTCACATAGTGGGAGAGTAATCTAAAGTTTCCCTTAACCTTCACTGTGAGGATCTTCACTTCACAGCAGGGAGGGGGAGGGACTCCTGGTCTCGGGGCCTGTCACTGAAGACTGAGGCTGTGCTCGCCAGCGGTGAGGGGGGACAGCCTTAGCAAGTCACCTCCCACCCATTAACTTTCTAGTAGTATTCCCTTATATCCTGGGCTGGGAGCATGTAGAGAGGTGTTGGTGGCTCGTTTTAAAGGTAGGCTTGTTTTGGCGACCCCAGTTCCCTTTAATACTAATAAGAGCTCTGACTCTAAATCTAGGTACAAGACAGAAAGATATGGTGACATTGTTTGACCACCCAATTAACATCTCTTACAGGCGATAATCGGTCAGGTATGGGCTTTGGTTAGGTGTCGTTAATGATCCACTGCCAGACCACCTGATTTTCGGACTTAATAGTTGCTCTCATTGGGGCGTCATGACTGCATCTTCCGTCTGTACCTAGACTTTATGATAGTAGATGAAGATTTGACTCTAACAAGTCTTTTTAAAAACAAGTGCATTAATTAGTCCTGGTTCTTTATTACCATCTGTTTTTATTTTTTGTATTTTTTACTATATATTTTTGTTTTGGAAACAACTGGATTTAAGGCTTTTCTTCAAACCCTAAATTTTCCATTAAGCAGAGAGTAGTTTTTAATGGACAGCGACCATAGGGGATTGGAAGCGGCCAAATATTAATTGCTACATTGAATTCATTGAACACATCCTGCTATAAATGGCTAAACTGGAGCTCCCTGACATAAGCAATATTCAAAACTTTATCAATGTCAGTACAGGTACAAGAAGACAACACCAATTTCAACTAAAGCCAGATGAGCAGAATGGGGGTATTTAACATCCTTTAACTTTTTTTTATAAAATAAAACTAATTTTAATTAGACTGCTGCTCAGGGTTTATGGTTATTCAATGGTTAATTACATATTTGCTGTAAAACTAGGCTTCCTGAATCCCGATGTATATTGTTTCAGAAAAGCTGTTGTTAAAGGAGACAGTTTGTACATTATGTAACCCTGAACTAAGAACAGAAGTATTATTTTTGCATCAGGGAGTATAATAATGAGACAATGAAGAAAGCCACTTAGACAAAATCTTCATCTCTTTATCCCTGCTGTAATATCATTAGCACTCTGTTACCTTTTTATCTAACATTATGTTAGACATAAAAAAGACTATGGTGCACTAAGGTTCATTATTATACATAATGGACTAATTAAGTTTACTTTCTAGGTTTTTTTTTCTACCTGTGTTGGGTAACAATAGTCCTATATGAATTTTTCTTTTAAATCAAAGTTTTTATTACACAGTGGTTATCAGAAACAACATTGTCTTATACAGTAATTTTGGTTTTATTTTATTAGTAACTGATGAAAGCAGAGCTGAGATGGTCCCAGATGGTGGGTGAACAGTGAGATATTGGGGTCTGTGTCACACAAAGGTTTTAATGCCATAAACACATTTTGGTTCAATCTGGCTTGACAACTTTTTCACAAAAGTTTGACAATAGGCCAGTGTAACAAAAATGTATGGTTTATTTAGCACAAGAAATTATATACTGAGACACACTCTTTATCTATGGATTATTTCATTTATTATGTACACACCACACTACGTTTTGGGTCACCTTGTCCCTACATCAGGTAAAACATACTTAACACAGTGTAATCTAGTTACTGAATAGTTACTAGATAGTAACACTAGATTACACTGTGTTAAGTTATAAACCACACTCCCAAAGAAAGAGGATGTGGCTTATTACTCACTTGGGGTATTTAAGGATACGGGATTGTGTTTGTGTTACACCTAATGAAGGGGACCAGGTGACCATCGAATGTGTGTTTGTGGTTGTACAAAATAAATGGAATAATCCATAGTTAAAGAGTGTGTCTCAGTATATACTTTCCTTGTGCTATAGCTAAATGGTCCAAGGCAGAGGACTGTAACTGAGGCAGAACCTTACTACTAACAGGCAATTGCCAACGAGTATTGCCTGGGCCCAAAACTTGTTTCATCTTTATTTAACCATAGGCCCAGTCCAGTCTTTCTCTGATAGTACTGAATACAACAAGAGATGAGGAAGACGAAAAGGAAACTAAACATTAAAACCATAGAGAAGGAATCGGACCAACAATCCTTACACGTGATCAAAAAGAACAGGAATTAACCGATTTAAAGAGAAATACATGGGGTGACTTCCAAGTATCTCTGTATCTAGTGCTCAATAGGTTGTGCTCAATGCGTTTTTCCATAAATGACCTTCAGGTAAATAACATTGTGTTGCTGATTCCCAAACAGACATTTACTGGTACAGCTATTTATGTTGCTTAAAATTAGCTGGTATCTAAGACACAGTGACAGCCGTCATTTATCACAGCTGGGACAGGATAATTTCCTGAGATAGATTATATTAGATTGTGCAGGTAGAGTCAGCATTTCATTTTATTTTAATCTGCAATTTGGAAATTATTGAAGACGCTACCTTCCTAATGGATCATTGATGACAGACAGTTGGCTCAGAATCAGATTGCTAGGCAGTGGGCTGGATTGGATCAATGACTATAATCTCAAACATTCATTTCACTATATCATTTTTTAGCATTATTTTCTGCTTGATTCCTTATACTAGGAGGCCGACACTGTCAAGGAATGTGCTGTAAACACTACAGGAACCGGAGCTGTTAAAATCCAGCAAAAAAATCACAATTCATTAATGTTTATCAGCGTCCTGCTGCTTTCAGACAATCGTTAAGCAGTGCATTTACTATGTCACATATGGGATGTATAAACGCCCATTAATAACTCATGCAGGGGAAACTGCGAGAGGGCATGAATATCAGGGAATGAATAGGTGCAGTCATACATGGGGGCCAACTAGAAAATATAGACAAGGGCCCCCCAGAATATTTAAATCAGGGGCTCATTCACCAATTTTCTCCTCCAACTCTGCTCACTTACTGTATGTAGCTCATGTTTCTTCCAGTTTATTCACTTGTCATTTTATATTGTTCTCTTGTTTTCCAAGTGAGTAGGGTTCATAGGTTCATGTGACCAATGGGGAGTTCAATTGCTTTGCCTTGACATTTGCAAGAAAACGTATTGATTTCAACATTTCTGTTCATGTCTGTACTATGGGGTTAAAATCTTACAGTTGTATTCTTTTATTTATGTCCACACCAGGTACCTTTGGACAATCTGGGGGTTGGTTTGAGTTCCTGGATGGCACGATGGTTAGGAAGGAATGTCCCAGGATATGCACCTAAGACTAAGAGGGGGGATCTGCTTGAAACACACTCAGGCAGAGTGACATTTGGAAAAATGAAGCTTATCAAAAAGATCAGTGCTGTCATATGACCATTTTCTTCAGTAAAGACAATCATTTTTTTTAATATGGTAATAAAAAAGCAATCTTCTTGTCTTTATTGTGGCATTGAATGGTTTTGTCATTCTAGTCTCTGCTTATATTGTTGGGGCGACCTCATGCTTATTCAATGGCTCTGAAGTTGATAATAGAGATGAGTCCAGTTTTGAAAGAAGCCTGGTCCACAGTTTCAAACTCTGCGGATCACTTATTGAAAAATGGAAAAATCTAAATATCAAATTTCAGAAATCGCAGTCAGAAATTCCACTCAAAAAAGAAGGGTCTAAAAATGGGAAAATTCCACAATTGAATTCAAATTAGATTTTCAGAATTTCAATACCAGTAAGTTCTACGGAACTGCCGGGGAGTGAAACTCACCAGTTTTGTTCATCTTATTGATAATTGGGTTAACTGGGGCTTTCATGAGTGAGATAGAATAGGGGAGTATATAAAAGGCAATGAAGGTTCCCTTCTGCTTCTAGTGGGACAGTGTCACGTGATTATATTATATTTGGTTTGATTTAATACTATAAAATGAATGTAATCATTTTTTAAAATGTTTGCTTAGCCTAGATCTGCCTAGCCTAGTGGTTTTAAATTGGCAGGATACAATGGCACCTTACAGTACCAGAGCTGTGATTCACTATTTAAAAAAAAAATAAAAATTATTGAATCTATATTAAAGCAAAGAACTAAAGCAGGCCAGAAAAGTTGGTGAACATGATACAAGTTGTTTTTTGTTCATGCAAGAAATATATATGCAAGAGCGCTACTCTGGTGGAGATTATAAAAGTCATACATTTATTGATATACTCTTAAAACAAGGTTGGTGCACATACAGAAATGCGAACCCCACCAAGGGTCTCCTGCCTTACGCATTTCATGGTAACGCAAGAATATATAAAATCTATGCTGTTAATGGGCCTCAGGACCCAAAACAGAAGATGATAGCCCAAGGATAGAAAAAAAGAACTTCTAATGGTGGGGGAAATTAGAACTTGTGGTGGGAAATTGGAGTGGGTTAATATATTGAAAAAAAATATGGGCAGGAGCGAGGGGGAGGAGGGAAAACTTTGGAAAGGAATGATTGAAAGGAAGTTAAAAGTGAAAGGTGGGAATCCTCCCACTGCGATGCCCCCTATTTTCTCCCTTTTCCAAAACAAGGGCCCTATATTTTGTGAAATGTTTTCATATTCATTCAAGGTACTGTATGTGTAAGCTGTTCATTTTGACAGATGCTCCATATTTTGTCTATTAGTATATTGCTTCCTCGCTGCTGAAAATATACTGGCTAAGAGTCTAGATTGCGTCATCAGAATTTTAATATGAAAATATTTTACCAGCTTAATTAAAATTTTTAATCAATCTCACTATAATCTCATTATTTTCCACATAAATTAAATATAATCAATGTTGTGTTTACTTTTGCTGTACATTGATTATATCCAAATTCCCATATGCTCCATATCAAATATTAAAAGTTATTGAGAGTTTCGCATTGAGAACACGGTGACCATGACAAAATGTCCCCATCTTGAAGAAGATTGAGAACCACTGGCCTAGATTATTTGAAATGATGTATCGGGAACACTTTTGCTTCATTAGATGTTGTCCTAAGAAAATCGATTCATCATGTTTTTCTTTTGCATATATCCTTCTAATTATGGTAATTAAAAGGATAAATTACTGGATCAGTTAACTTGGTCGTCTGCAAAGAAAAAAAAGAAAATTTTATATGAAATAAAAACAAGGAAAGATGTTCAGTGCAGGGAGAAGCTCTATAGAGTGAGATCCATATCGTGTTTTCTCCTAAGATACCAACATGTATTTTACTACTGTAAGTTATTGCCCATTGACGACAATAGGTGTTTATTTTATATACATTATATATTTATACAGTGCAACATCTTCTGTAGTGCTTTAGAATTACATGTATAACATTCACATCAGCTGCCCAGAATAGCTTACAATGCATTTATTTGACACATACAACCTATTAGTATTAGAGATGGTCTAGAACTCGAATGCAAGTTTGAGTCGAACTTAACAAGTCTGAATGGGCTCGGACTTCTCGAGCTATGCCCCGACCCGATTTTCTTGGACTTTCTGGACTCATGGCTATATTTTCGATAATTAGCGAATTTATGGGCCGTTCGTTACCCTAGAATGTATCGTTCCTACACCCTCGAATGTATCTTTGATTTCAGTAACCCTCGAAAGTATAATTCGTGTTCGGTATACCTTGAATGTGGATCGTTTCGCTAACCCTCAAATGTAATCTTTGATTTTCATAGTACCCTCGAAAGTAATCATTCTTGTTCGGTATACCTGATGTATGGATCATTTTCACTAACCCTAGAATGTATCGTTCGTTAACCCTCGAAAGTATCATTAGTTTTCGGTAACCCCTCAAAAGATCATTAGATTTCAGTAATCCTCTTATTTATGGGTCTATTTTTCGCTAACCCTCTAAAGTAATAGTTCGGTAACCCACCTCGAATTGGCCGTAACCCTCGAATGTGCTTGCACAAAACCAGACAATTGCACACACATGTTTAAGAAGTGTTTAAAAAGTTTTGGTGATAGTGACATGTTCCCCAGACCATTTCCCAGGTGCTACAGCCATTTACACAATAAGTTACCATTGTTAGTTAGTTGTAAATCATCTGGACTTTACGAACTACACTCCCCATTGACTTTAATGGGTCTGAATTCAAACTTTCGAACTTTTACTGGTTTTGAAAGTTTGAAAACAGACCGAACTTTATGAAGTTCACCCATCTCCAATCCACCCTTGGACCACGACAAGCACAGGGAGAACATACAACTCTTGCAATGTGTCCAAGGGTGGATTGATTCAAACTCAGGACTTTAGTGCTGCAAGGCATCAGTGCTAACCATTGAACCACTGTGCTGCACATCTTTGTTTTACGTTACTTTATCACTGCATCGTAAATAATTCTGTGTTTGGTAAAAAGATTGATATCTTTATTTACCTATATTGATCCTTTATAAATACAACCAAATTTTTTATTATGGGTGGTGAGTTATTAGCTGCAATAAAAGACATAACTGTGTAAACATTATTTATGGGCATCAGAGAGATACCTACAACCTTTTATTTCAATGATTTATTTTTTCTCCCTAGAGGAATACAAATGTGTCTTCCCAGCTTGTTTTTTTTTTTTTGGCTTATGTAATAAAGCCTTGTCTATTAAGCTTGTGAAGGTTCTCCGTTCATCCAGTCATGGTATATCTGTTGTATTTAATTAGATCAACTGTACTTGAAGATGTTTTGCTAGTCATCCGACTGGCTTTCTCAATTCAGAATGACTTGTACGAATCTGTGGCAATTATGTACCCTGAAAAATCCAATTAGCATATCACAGCCAAGTGTTAGCGTGAATGGATAGTGGCTAAGAGTGTTATAGGAACGCCCAGAGTAAGGTGTCAAAACAGCATTGTACATGGCAGACAGTTTGGTGTCGAACCCCCACCCCCCACACACAACACCTCTATTTAGGCTTGGTTTCTTTATTTTCACATAAATGACCTCAAGGTCTTGCTAAGGGCTTGAATTTTGCCATCACTCCTAAAGCCATCCCTGTAGTGGATATTATAGCACCACAGAAGCCTCAATCCACAATAATAAGGTACCACAGAGTGAGGCAGAACAACTTCACCTTAAGGTATCTGCAGCCTTAGCCAGTGCTAAAACTCCTCATCTAACCTGACCACACATGAAAGAAGAGCCTTAACCATCCTCAGAAAGATTCCAGTATCACCATTCTACCAGCGACACGGGAATAATGCACAGTTTGTACTCAACACCTTAGACTAACATGATAATGTGACCTTGCTCCTGGCCGATAACAACACATATGAGGCTTTAACAAGGGATCCCACCAGCCATTACAAAAAAGGTCATAGACTTACTACAACAGCTTCAAAGGATAAAGCCATTGATCGAGCAATGTATCATCCGCTCTACCCTGGTGAGGCACATCCATGCATATATGGACTCCCAAAGTAATAAGGAAGGGGCACATTAAGACCTATAGTCACAGCATCAACTCCGTAACATACAAGGTGGCAAATACCTACCTAGCCAACATCTTAGACCATTGGTGGGAAGTTCTAATCTCACATCCAGAATTCTCAGGATATCACCAACAAGATTGAAGATATAGTACTCAGTGCAGAAGAAACTATGGTGTCCTCTATGTGACATCTCTCTTCACCTGTTTACCCCCCAGGAGGGGCGTTGACATGGTGAAAAACAGCTAGGCCAAGACAGCACTCTTACCAGCAGAACTGATCTCAACCCAGAACAGTGTGTTTCCTTACTGGACTTGCGCATGAATACCACCTATTTCAAATACAGGGATAAGTTTCTATAGGCAAAAACACGGATGTGCTATGGGATCTCGAGTTTCACCCCATTGTGGCCAACCTTTACATGGAGGAGGTAGAAAAACAGGCGCTTAATACCTTTAAGGGCATAGCACCCAGCCACTGGTTAACCCCTGGGTTAAATCCACCAGAAGGAAGTACAAACTTTCACAGAAACCTTAATGCGGTAGATCAAAACATCAAATTTACAAGGGAAGAGGTACAAAACAACAAACTGGCTTTCTTGGACTGCTTGGTAAAGTCAGGGAGAATGGTAAACTGGAAGTAGAGGTTTACAGAAAACCAACACACACAGATCAGTATTTGATGTTTGACTCCCACCACCCTTTAGATCACAAGCTGGGTGTCATCAGAACCCTGAAACACAGAGCTGAGAACATCCCCACTAGCACAGAGGCGAAGGCTAAAGAAATGAACATCTCAGAGGAGCCCTTGAAACTTGTGGATATCCAGACTGGGCCTTTGTCAAAAGAAGTAGAAGGAAATAAAAGAACACGAAATCAACAGTAAAGGGGAAAAGCAAGACAGGAGAAAGGACATGGTCATCCTATGTAGCAGGGGTCTCCAAGAAATTAAAAGAATTTTCAAAAAACACCATATCCCTGTCTGCTTTAAACTGAACACACACACTGAGGCAGCAATTGGTACATCCGAAAGACCCAATACCCAAACACAATAAAAGCGACATCATATACGCAGTGCAGTGCAGTGAAGAATCTCTGATTTGTATGTGGGGAAGACCAAACAGCAACTGCATTAACATATGGTTCTGCACAGAAGAGCCAATTCCTCGAGTCAGGACTCAGCCGTGTACCTGCAGCTTAAGGATAAAGGACATACCTTTGAAGATTGTAATGTTAACATATTGGCAAAGAACTTGACTGGTTCAAGAGAGTGTTAAGGAGGCTATTTATGTGAAAATAAAGAAACCAAGCCTAAATAGAGGTGGGGGGGCTCGACATCAACTGTCTGCCATGTACAATGCTGTTTGACACCTTACTCTGGGCGTTCCTATAACACATTCTGTAAGTCATTCTGAATTGAGAAGCCAGTCGGATGACTAGCGAAACGTCTTCAAGAACTAAACTTCAAGTCCAGTTGATCTAACTGAATACAACAGATATACTTGTCTATTAGGTGTTGCTCCAAGTGCTAAACAGTTGTCTTCTGATAGAAGAAATAGAGTTGAGCATTAAGCAGCTTCATTGATGTGAAGGATGAAAGTTAGAAATCCATCTATATGCCTCAATACTATATTGGCCAAAATCAAAGAATGACTATTTATGAAATCAATTTACATTGTATATGAATATTGATGAATTTAATAGTTTTTGGCATTTTTGGTTTGTTAAGCCTCCCCCATGAATAATGAATTCAGGGACTTTTACTGAAAATGTGCTTGGCTTATTCATTGCACGATTTTTTAAGGAATCATGGTTGTTCTCAATTACGGGGGCCTTGGTTTTTAACCCCTAATGTACTTCTCCATAATTATTTTGGCTTATTATACTCTACAAATTTATGGACAATGTATGATTTTTTTCACTGACTAATCACCTGGTCTACTCACCCTCCCTGAAAGCTGCCAATGAAGGAAACTGTTTCAGGCATAGACACAAACGTCCCTTGCAAAGGGAATGCCATAGTGCGATGACTCATTGACTCTTTTAAAAAAAGACCTGATGTGAATGAATACATGCAATTGTAAAGAGCTAAGGAAAATGTTGGAGCTATATAAACTCACAATATAATAATAATGATAATAAAATATTCACCTCACCTCCAATCCACACCTAAAGAGTACCCAGGGTGGTGACCTAATCCGCTAGGTCCTCACCTCTGGGTTCATTTACAGATCATATGATCAAGTTTTCCTCCGTCACACCGGCCCACTCCTCCTCTAGACTTCTGCCACTGACGACACCAATGGGAAGACGTCATACTCTGCAGATAGAAGCAGGCCGGCAGGAAAAACTTCAAGTAAGTATTACAGATGATCTATATCTAGTACTCAGCAGTGAGGACTTAGCGGTTTCTGACATTCCAATTTTCCCAGGTGGGTATCAGAAAGCAAAACTCATTTTAGTTTTTCTTCTGTAAGGGTGATTTTTGTTATCATTTACCTCAGTTTTGATACAGTTCATTGAAATACATTACCAGAAACTGTATTTTATTCTGATAACATCTGGAGATGTTTAAAGTTCAGGCACACACTATGCCAAGGTAAGGCGGAGAGGTGATTCCATCTCTACTACACCCTAGTGATAATAGAAACTCTTATCTCAAGCTTTACATCAACCCTGGGGTACGCAGGCAAGTGCCAGAGAAATATAACATCAATGCTTGATCTTTATCATGGAGATAGATAGAAGGAAGCCATAATAATAATAGATAATTCAGTAATCTATTCCTACAGGGCTCTCTATCTGAAATATTCAATTTAGCCACTCTATTGGAAAGACTAAATCTGCTTACATTGCTTGCATTTTCCGACTGGTAAATATTGATGTGTTTACTTCATTGCCTTTTGCGTACTTTAGCGTTGATCTGTGATTGACTTCCAGCTATGACAATCCGTTTTGAATATTGACTATTCTACACAAATTCGTTTCCAGCAAGTTGTAGGTAACAAAATAAAATAAGAGACTTCTGGGTAGTCTCCATGTTTCCATGGAAGCCCTTAAGCAAATGCGATACCTACTATGAAGTTTTTAACAGCATTGCCGGAGATAGGGCAGATCCAGAGTGCCATAACAGTAATGGAATGAAGCTGAATTAGCTTTTAGTTTTGTAGACTGAGTGTACTGCATGTCGAATTGTTTTACAAGTGAAAAACCTACTGTTTTTCTTGCCCACAATCTAGATTCTGTAACTGATCCTGAATGCAGAATGGGTTATTTCCCATGTGGAAACCTTACAATATGCCTGCCAAGGACATTTCATCACTGCGATGGTGTGAAAGACTGTGAAAATGGTGCAGGAGGAGTATGTGGTAAGTGCCCTGCTTTGGTTAAAAAATGTATACAAATATTATAGCATATTCAAATGCGCTGGTTAATATAAATTATCCAGCATAAATGTATTTTACTTTCGCATTTTACTATGTGTTGAAAGTGTCTTTTCCTGTGTAGTAATATTCATCATTAATTTCCACAGTGCTTGGTCCTTTTGTTAGTCACTGTCTGATGACACTGCTCTCTCTCCGCCCACTTTGGCAAACTGGTCGATTGAAAAGCAAAATTGCCAGCCCAGGCAAGGACGTGTTGCTCCCTGGCAGTGATTATTGCACAAGGAATCAGTTTGTTTAGCGTAAAAATTGAGCTCTATAGGAATACAGACGAGTGGAAAATATTTAAATATTTCATACTTTTAGTGGGAATCACTGCATTCCCATTGCTTTGTTTTTATTATTGGGTCAAACCCTGTAATTCAGTGTATGGGAAATGAACTATATTGTTTCAGTGGTTCCTATCGCTTACGTTCCAGAGAACCTATGTCTGTGTCAGGTGTGAGTGGGTTGCCTATTTGGAAGCTGAGGTGGAGAGTCTAAGGGGGCAGCTTGCAGCATTGGTGGTGTAAGGAAGAGGGTTCAGGTTTATTGAGAACTGGGCAGACTTTGCTGTCGGCTACAGACTCTTTAGTAGGGATGGGTTACACCTCACTGATGGAGGTGCAGCTGTTTTAAGGGGAGAAGATGGCTAGAGGGTTGGAGGAGATTTTAAACTAGGTTGGGGGGGAGGGTATTAGCAGTCTCACTGGGATAGATGGCGGCGGAAAGGGGGTGGGGCTAGCATAGGGGAAGGGAGGGATGTGTATTAAGTGTATGAATAAATTACAGGATCATAATCTAAAATGTATGTTTACAAATGTGAGAAGCCTGGCTGACAAAATCGGTGATTTGGAAATTATGGCGTTGAATGAATAGTATGATGTAATAGGTATAGCAAAAACGGGTTGAACAGTTCTCACCGACTGGGCTGTAATTTAGAAGGATATGCCTTGTTTAGGCAGAACAGAGAAAAAAGAAAGGGGAGGAGTATGTGTTTATGTTAAAAAAGAATTGAAGCCAATTTAAAAAGAGAATAACAGATAACTGGCGATATGGATGATAAAGTGAGGCATATGGGTGGAATTAGGCAACAGGAAAGTGGGTAATATCATTGTTGGTGTCTGCTATAAGCTGCCAAATGCTAGCAGAAAGGAGGTGAGTCAACTTCATATGCAGTTGGCAAGGGCTGCAAGTTTGGAGACTGTGCTTATTATGGGGGACTTTAATTACCCTGACATTGATTGGTGTAGTGGAACTGCCATCACAGAAAAAGGCGATGAATTGCTGAATTTTCTGCAGGATAATTTTCTCTCACAGGTGGTTAGGTTCCTACTAGAAAAGGAGCTCTGTTGGATCTGGTAATATCTAACATGGTGGAGCGTATTATAGATTGAAGGAACTGGAGGCTTAGGGAATAGTGACCATGAAATAGTGGCATTTGGACTTTGTTATCGAAAGGAAAAGTGCGCTGGGTTAACAAAGACTTTTAATTTCGGGAAGGAAAATTTCCCAGGTTAAAAGTATATTAATATTAAGAAGATGAGGACTGAGAATGTGGCACCATTATTAATGGGGATAAGTTAGTTACGGAGGATGGCGTAAAGCAAATGTCTTGAATATTTTTTCTCCCTCTGTATACACTATAGAAGATCCAAGTACAGATATCATAGAGTATAGTAGCAATAATGGTATAAAAGATTTAAGTGCACTTGGTTAACCAAGGAAATGGTACAGAAAGAACTAAATAAGGTTAATATTAATAAATCTCCTGGACCGGATAAAATACATCCTCGGGTACTACATCTTGGGTATTAGGGAGTTCAGTTTTATCTAGGCTGTTGTTTCTTATTTTTGCAGATTCCCTCATGTCCGGTGGTGTGCCTCTGAGATATAAAAGGCTGATGTTATTCCAATATTCATAAAGGGTAGTCATTCATAGCCGGGTATTACAGGCCTGTAAGTTTAACTTCAGTGGTGTTAAAGATCCTGGAAAGTTAATAAGGGACATTGTTCAGAGTATGTTTCAAGGACTGACATTATAAGTAGTAACCAGCATGGATTTAGGAGGAATAGATCTCGTCAAACTTTCTTGGCTTTTATGAGGAAGTAAGTAGAAATTTAGACTCTGGCATAGCAGTAGATGTAGTTTACTTGGATTTTGCAAAGGCTTTTGATACAGTCCCCCATAGGCGACTAATGTATAAGCTGAGGTCTGTTGGTCTTGGGAGGCACATTTGTACATGGATAAAAATTGGTTAATGAATAGGATGCGAAGTAGTTTGTAAATGGGCTTCATCATTATGGACTAAAGTGCTAAGTGGGGTGGGTGCCACAGGGTTCTGTGTTGGGGCCGCTTCTATTTAATCTATTTATTAAGATTTGGAATGGTATTGTCAACAAGTTTCTTGTTGGCTGACGACACAACATTTTGTCGACCATTAAAAACTTCAGAGGATGTCCATCTTAGCAAGGGGGATCTAGATAGATTGTCACATTGGGCTGCTAAGTGGCAGATGAGATTCAATGTTGATAAATGTAAGGTGATGCATTTTGGACTTAAAATCCTTGTAATACTTATACTAAAAATGGCTCGTGTTAAGTGAATCCCGTTGGAAAAGGGATCTTGGAGTTTTGGTGGAGTTTTTTTGTAGCAAGCAGTGCCCAGGCGCAAAACCACAAACCAACATAGCGACGCTTGGACAGAGAGGGTATTCGGGTGAAAGAGGCTACAGGACACAAAAATGCAAGTCGGCTGAGCGGCATTATATCACTGCGTTGTTATCCAATGTATAGCGGAATGTGATAAAGACTGTTTAAAACTGTATGCCCAGTCAAGTCCCGACATATATCACTCTGTTAGCCTGACGAACGCACGAGCAGTTTTGCATATTATCTATCCATTAAGTTTATAGGATTATAAACCTTCATGAACATTATCTATCAAGATACGGAACTGTGTTTGTTGGAACAAGAAAATAATTGATCCATTTGGTTTCCATCTGTTTGAAATCTCTATTATATCATGCATCATTTAATATATGTCTTACCGTGAATCGGATAATAACAAACTTGGAAGCGATTCTTCCATATAGAGTTGAAGTACATTCATCAACACTTCAATACAAGATCTGGCTTTATATTTATATGAGTCATTAAATATTGGTTCCGGTACTCCAGCATTTAGGTGGGTTGTAATCTAGCCACAGATCGGGGACGCCCGATTTTAATCATGTGTGTTTAATTATGTATTATTATTAATAAATTTGGTTTTTATAATGATACAATTAGATCGCTCTTTCCTATCATTCCCTACAGGGGACTATGTGACTGATGGTTTAAATACATTTTGGGTTTCATCAGGATAGAGTGCTAGTTATGGGGGTCCTGTTTTAGGTCTGTCCCTATTATTTTGTATTTATAGTTTAGTTATATGGCCCTTAGCACCCCCTTTGCATAGGGTATTCTTCCCATACCTATTTTATACTATATGGAGTGGCATCCGGACATTATAGTTATTATTAAAGAAAAATTATTTCCAGTATTTACTATTCAAGTATGTTCCCTGGCAGTTGAGATATGGTATATTGCTTTAAAGGGCATCTATATGAAAAAAACTCATTGCCCCATTGCAAAGTTAAATTCATGTACTCTGTGCCCTTTCTCCTACCTCTGTCAGTGACTCTGTTTTCGATTGTGTCAGATCTTTCTGCAGCACTCCCCCCCCTTTCCCTCCCCGTCCCCTCTGTTACCGCCTCCATGTCTAATCTCTGACTGCCCACAAGCTTCTCATGTGCAGTAGGAGTTAAAAGTTCAACATCCTGAAAACACACCCACGCACAGTGGCAAATAGAAAGCAAGCTGTCCTGGAGACACGGATCTCTCCATGTCCTGCTGCAATACGACCTCTCTCTTTGTAACCCTCATCAATCAGTGAAAGCTATCAAGAAGGGGGATAACTTTCATCTTATATCTGCCATAAAAGCTACCTCTCTCCCCATGCTAATGCTCTTATATCTATGTTTGTTACAGAGCAGGGAGGAGGGAGGGACTTGATCAGGGAAAGGGTCCGTCACAGGGATTTAAATGACAGTCCATGTAGGAGTAGAGGAATGCAATTGCGTATTCTTCTAATTTGTGTATCTCAGGACAGAGGGAACTGAAAGAAATAGGACACTCTGGGGGTTGGGGGGAATTATAGAACCACATGGAAAGAAAAAAAAAAAGTAAATTTTTTCCAATATAGATCCCTTTAAATGGTATCTATGCCCTGCCCCTTTTGTATATAAAAATCATAAATAGAGAGAATTAGATAGTGAGCATTGTACACATAGAATACTTACCCATCTGGTGTCAGTGCTAAGGAAATTAATATGAATCGAGCAGATATCATTAAAGGCTATTTCCACCCTAAAAAAGTTTTTTAATATAAGATTCCCCAAGGGCTCCAGCCCCAACCGCTATATTTTATCTTTAGAAAGCCCCCAAACTCTACTTACCTCCCCTCTTTCCTCCACCGCGCTCCCGGCCTCTGCTTGCGAGAAAATGCAGAGGGTGGGACCGCCGCCGCGTCGTGATTGTGCTGAGCGGCAGCCAATCACGGACGCGGCTGCCGGCAGCTTCACTTCGGCAAGGAAAGAGGAAGAGTAATGTAAAGTTTGGGGAGCTTCTAAAGATAAAATATAGCGGTTGGGGCTGGGAGCCCAGGGGGGAATCTTACATATTAAAGAATTACGCTAGGGGAGAATGGAGAGGGAGGGGGAGGGAGGGAGAAGGGTCTGCATACACATGGCAAAAATCTACCTGAGGCCAGGTAAGAGGCAGAGCCCTGCTATCCTCCTGGTGGTCATTTTTTGGTACTTTGGGGGGGACTACAGGAGAACCCTATGGAGCTGGAGTGAGGTAAAGGATTAAACTACACTACATGATGGGCCAGTAGTTGGGGGGATTATAGTTGTTGGGGGTGGACATGCCCTTTAAATGAAGTGCTCTTCACATACACATATCCTAGTACGATGTACCGTATGCTATCGTTTGCAAAATAGCATCTGTTCCTATTTATAAAAAAAATTATTTCAAAATCTTAAAATCAAAATATCTGTGCCTGTTCAGTATATTGTGATATATTCTGGATAGGGGTGATGACTAGCGTTTGCCCCTTATATACAGTATATCTATGAATAAAATGATATGGTATGAATATGGATGTTCAAGACTTGTGTATTTCCTGTTGTATAACTTCTATCTGCACACTAAGCTGAATTTCAGAAAGCCTTAATGCAGGAAGTGTTCATGGGGATTTTACAGGACATAGATCACAAAAGGTGAAATTGTTTGAAAAATGTATTATCTCTTCATGTCTCGTGAATATTTCAATCTACAGTAGTTATAAGAGGTCCGACGTGAAATGGTAACTTTCCTTTTGTATCTTATAGTTATCATAGCCAATGACTTCTAACATTTAAGGGTTAGGAGATGGTTTTATTAACACTTATGGGCAGTAAATGGATTTAGGAGCCTACCTCTTTTCAACAATTACATAGCTGCGGCTGCATATGATGTTACCTTCGAACGTTGGCCTTAGTTTGATACAATTTTCTTGCCTATCCCCTTTTAAACTGCTCTCGACCATACCATCTTATTAATAAAAGACAGAATCCAGAGTTGGGGTATGAACGCCACAGCATTATTTATTATTTTACTAATATGCATTCTTTGCATATCCTTAATCCCCCTGGTCCCTTGCAAACTTGTATAACCTGTTTCTATGGTCAACCCCATAACCCGCTGACACCAATGACTTCCTTCCCGTTTGGTATGCCAACCTCCTGTTAGGGAGGGCATGTAAACCACCACCATGTCCTTCTGCAAGGACCCAACCGCCACTAGGGGTCGAGTGTAATCCTACACTCGGCCCCGGCCGCCACCCCCAACATTGAACCCCCTTTCAACCCCCTCTGCAAGCCATAGGAAAATAGCCAACCAATATCGTTAAGATGAACACCGTCATCTCTAAGCTAGCGATTTATATCACCTTCGAGCTGACGGTGTCGCTGGCTAATACCTCCCATGTTCGCACAAAAAGATATACCTTGTTGTAGCACTCCTGCCGTGCTTCTATGCTAATGGATTTCGGCGCCCAACCAGGATACTCGTGGAATGATTTCTGACCATACGATCACTGCAGACGAGAACATCTCCAACATGCGTGCTAGATCTGCCGTAATCATGGTGATATTTTTACCCCAAAAACCAACTGTGGCACAATCATTACCCCCCCGCTGTATTACTAGGACCACTGGACCCCTCTCTTCCGACCTTACAGCAAAAACTTCGGATAGTAAACGGACCATCTCACTCCCCGAATTCCTCTCCACTGAATCCGGTGTCTTGGACCTAGCTGAGAACCACCTGGACGAAATTTTGGCCGCGCTCCTTGCCCAGTGGATAACGAGTGACCCATTATCCATACATAGGCCTCTCCGCTCCTTGTAACGAAAATTCAATTAGTAACTAGATTTGGCGTATATACGCGCTACACAATCTGACCCCATCTCTACCTATTTGTTTAACTTGCGCGTTAGTAAAACCCCAAACTACTAGCCTCATGTCGCTGCCCCTATTCTAAACACGATGGGGTACCGAATTTCTTTTGGGTTCAGACCCAAGCGCTGTAGTGGCCGACCTTGAGAACTCTGCCGCAAAATTGAAAATTTCGTTAGCGGATTACCGTCCGCATGGAGAAAAATTGTGAACCCTCGCTTCTTAGCTGCGAAAATGTTTTTAAGATTCCTACTGGGCAACACTGAGACTCCAGGGGAACAGTCAGACAACATGCACCTGAACCAATACTCTGTTTTAGATCTCTGAATAGTGGACCTGTACTATGCGTCGGCTAACGTTATATCTTCCTCCTTTTTTAGACCACCTGGTTTTTTTTTACGGCTCAACGAATTAGCCTCGTATACGGTGTGCTCCGAAGAATGCTAACCACGAAGCTGGATCTAAACAAGGCACATTCATGAGTTGTTTTTACTACCTGTTCTAACGTTAGCCATAAACGGGATAAACAGAGCAAAGAGATGGTCTCCTGGAATCCCTTGACCTGTGTTCCTTTTCCAACCTCTGAGGAGGAGGCAATAGCGAATTCTTTTGTAGAATCTTCTCCATCCCCAAAGTTTAAAGAAAAAGGAAACAACCTGCCATTCTACGCTGAGCCACCCTGCGAACATCCCCTACTCGGAGCAGAGAAAGGTATGTTAATGTGCATTCTAGCCGGGTTTGGTCATCCCTCCATTGCTTTCCTTTTGACACTTCCATCCACTCCCCCCAAGCCTTACCATGGTTTAGTCCATGTCGATTGGGCCACTGAGTTTTTTATCAGGCTAGGTAAGATCTCCTCCGAGATTCTCCATAGGTCTTCGGGACACCGGGCTCCAGTCTCTCTTCTGCGGGGCTAGCTGCCGGAATACCTGCCAATTAAAACGTGATAAGGCGTCAGCTATTTTGTTTTTGCTGCCTGGGATATGCTTTGCCTTGAACCAGATGTTAACTCGAGGCATCTAATTACTAGATGGCGAAGTATGCCAGGACATTGGGAGAAGGGTGGAGAAGTTATTGATGGCCGAACTAACAACATCATGTTGTCAGACCAAAAGCTTATCCTCCTGTTTTCGCATCTCTTCGCCCCATTCTCCACCGCTACTATTATGGGGAACAGTTTTAGCAAGGTTAAGTTTTTTACACCATCCTCTTATCGTCCAACTATCTGGCCATGAGCTGCACTCCACCTCTCCCGAAAATTGCTCCAAAGCCGCTGGCAACCAGCTGCTCAGTATACAGTTCTAAGTCCCTATTGGGTCACCTCTTCTCAATCCAACAGGTGGCCATGTATTTATTTAGAATGTCTTCCACACATGTAAATCCAATTTGTTGTGCTCTGTTCAATCTGATATGGGGTGAAGGGCTCGATAGACCCCTTGTCGCCCACTAGCTAGCCTTCGACTAAAGATCCTCCCCCATTGGCATTACTGCATGCAAAAACCAAAGACCCCAATAAGGATTGAACCTTTTTAGCGTCACCTTCTAGCTTTTAGAAATATTCGATCAGCTTCCTATTTCCTTCCTCACTTTCGTGGATGGAAGTCGGAATACCATATTCTCTGAGTCTATTTCGATACCTAAGAAGGACAACGCTTTTACAGGGCCTATGTTTTCCTGCTGACAATGGGGACACCTATTTTTTTCATGACGGAAGCTAAAGGTGGCAATTAAGTACTCACAATGGATGAGCCGCCTGGGCCGACGAAGAGAAAATCACTAAGTAGTGTATTATTGCCCTGGAACCCGTTTCACAGTCGAACCATCCACTCCAAAAGGAACTGAATAGCTCGAAGTATGCACAGATATGGAAACAACCATTGGTAGGCACATATCATAGTAATACTGTCCCTCCAGCTGACAGCCCAGCAGATGGAAGCAGCTATGGTGGTACCGGAAGTAGCCTGAAAGCTGATTCAATGTCGGATTTTGCTAGAAATGCGCCCTGTCCTGCCTCCCGGACTAGGTCTACTGCTCTGTCAAAGGATACATAAGAGACTGATGTTAAATCTTTTGATATTCCATCATTAACACTTGCCCTTTGGGGTAAGATAGGTGATGTATTAACTGAATTTTCCGGGCTCTTTCTTTGGGACCACACCTAGTGGAGTGATCCTCAAATTTGGGATCGGCAGCTCTGAAAAGGTCCGGCCATACCCCAGGCTCACCTCCGTATCTATCTTCATCTTTGGCAATCAACTTAACTCTGAAACGACTTTAAATTTTTTGAAAACTGCGGAACTGGGGAATAAACAAAGGGTATTATAAAACCTATGGAGAAACCAGACCTAGTAGGTCTGCTTCTCCTTCCTGGGGTATACGTCTAGCCATACGCCCATCTCGGCCACGTCACCGGGTTCTCTTGGAACACCCGCGGTGGGTTGCCTAAATTGGGGCCTTTGGCGTCGAAAACACCGGCTAGCCGCATGCCCCGGGCCTCCACACGTTGGCACATTCGTGCCTAAATCTACAGGCATTGCCCAAGTGACAGTGGCCTTCATTGAACAGCCAGCATGGGCCTGGTTTTCTTCCCATAGCCGTTCTCATTCCCGGGGGCGGATAGACTCCCCGAGGCACCTGTGGCCGTTGGATAGGCCGACTTTGGTGCCATCATGAGCCTTAGCCACGAATCTGTGGCTTTGGAGTCCACCCACCCGGGGGTGTAGGCTAACCTTTGCCGAATTCCTCATCATATCTCCACCGGCTGCCCCTCCGTGTATCTTATGCCCCAAATATTTGGTCAGATACGCGAATAGATCGCACAACGTTTCCGGTGTTTTGTACCTATCATGCTGGCTAAAACCAGAACGCCTGTAACCAATTGCCGAAAGTTTTTGCACTTTCGGTTTTTCTCCTTGCCTTTCTCAAATCTCCTTTCTTTATCCTGATAGCTATCGACTGATATGAGTGACCATATGTCTATGTATTCCCCTTTGTTTATTTTTTTCTTTTTGTTCTTCTGCTAAGTGGGAGCCTAATGGTGCTAACCTACAGAAGAAAGCCTCCTGTGTGCCTCACATTCGTTACCATTTGCACAGGGCGGGGTGGAGTTGCCCCCCCTGGAGTTACGCTAGGTTGTCCGCCTTAGGTGCGGGTACCCGCGCTTTTGCCATCATGGCCCTTATAGCCAGCCATTCCCCTTCATTCTGAGGTCCCCCCAGGGGTCCACCCACCCCCGGCACAATAACTCACGGTTTGCCGGGTCATCGATGGCCCCCACGATGTTGATGGGGCCGAAGATTGTGCCTCCCTGTCGGCTCGAGGGGTGGTTGGCTCCTATTCCCACCGTCCCTGCTGCCACTTGTGACCGTGTCTGAGGGGACTCTGTGGTGAGACCTCTTCGGTGGTGGTGACCCAGACGTATCCGAGCTGGTATATTGCCTCCGCACAGGCACGCCCCTTAGTGACGCCCTGGGTGGTGGCGGAGCACTTCTCCTTCGCTCCTATTCCAACTCTCGGCTACCTGCCTATCACGGCTTACCCCTTGTCTACCTTCCTTCTGCCATGATTCTCGGTTCTCTGGATGACTCAGAGGAAGGGCTTCTCCAATTTCTCCTTAACCTTCTCCCCCGTTCCTCCTCTTGCTCCTCTTTGTGCTTCCCTGACTCTCCCCTTATCTCCTCTATCCCTTATCACTGACGGGGTGCGCCTTGCTGTAGACCGAGCATCTACAAAGTCCAGCTCGCCCTCCTCGGCTGAGCCATGTTGTCCCGCTCGGTCTAGATTAGCCCTCATTTCTCGCCTGCCGCTACAAATTCATCCAGTGACGGGAAGGGCCTTGAGGTCCTGGCTCCTCTTCTCTCTGTCCCCCTTAGCATGCGCAGGTGCCTCGTAACCAGGTGCCTTACTTGCTACCCTCCTGGTTGACTAGGGCCCCTGCTGTCTGGCTCCCTCCGCCTGGTTCCCTGTGGCCTGTCTCCCTGATCTGGCTGTTATGGTTGCTTGTTTCTGGCCTACAGCCTGCCTTTTGTTTGTGGCGCTGTGCCAGGGGCAGCCACCCTTCTGCGCCTGGGAGTGGGCGAAGTATCAGGGTTAAATCTGGATGGGGGTTGAGATCTCCTAGGAGGCCTACTGGTCTGTCTAGTGGCCGGCCTACCTGTCCTTTCCCTGTTGCTGGGGCCCCTTGTGCTACTGCTGCTGTGGGTTGAGCGCTCCCCACAGCTGCCTTATCCATTCTGCTCCCTCCCCCTCCCATCCTCTCCAAGACCTGTTTTTGGAGGTCATCTAGTCTGCCATCTTCTTCCACCTTTTTTTCCCGTTCCTGGCTGGTTGATCGCGCTTAAAGCACTTTATGGCAGCCTGCAGGAACTTAAAATGGCGCCCGGCGACCGCGCGCGCGCCTCTTTATACCCGCCCACGCGTCCCTGCTTGTGGCGTCATACGCGCGCGCCCGTTCCCTGCCGCAGTGCATCACTGGAACGGGCACGCGAGTCCGGGATCGCCGCGCGGGGTACACAGCCCGCAGTCAGGGGTAGCGTTGCCTATTCGGCACGCTACCCCACAATACAAGGCTTTGTTGTAGACTTGGATGGTATACGAGAAGTCCTCGTAAAAAATCCTGCTTATGCAGGGCCGGCCTTTGATATGGGTGACCTGTGCGGCCGCATTACGTGGGGGTGCCAGCAGGAAGTGTTAAGTCACGGACCTGTAGGTCAAAGTTTTGCATCAGTGCTACAGCTAGGTTTCTGTGTTTGCTGACGACACAAAACTTTGTCGACCATTAAAAACTTCAGAGGATGTGCAATCGTTGCAAGGGGATCTAGATAGATTATCACATTGGGCTGCTAAGTGGCAGATGAAATTCAATGTTGATAAATGTAAGGTGATGCATTTTGGACTTAAAAATACTTGTGCTACTTATACTATAAATGGCTCTGTGTTTAAGTGAATCCCTGTTGAAAGGGATCTTGGAGTTTTGGTGATAAACAACTTAAAGGTAGCAAGCAGTGCCAGCGGCAACAGCCAGAGCCAGCATGGTATTGTCTTGTATAAAGCGAGGTATGGATTCAAGGGAGGAAATGTAATTCTCCCTCTTTACAAAGCATTGGTAAGGTAGCTATTTAATGTGAAAAGAGGCTTAGGTTCCTAATCCATTTACTGCCCATACAGTGTTAATAAAACCATCTCCTAACCCTTAAATGTTAGAAGTCATTGGCTATGATAACCTATAAGATACAAAAGGAAAGTTACCATTTCACGTCGGACCTCTTATAACTACTGTAGATTGAAATATTCACGGAACCATGAAGAGATAATACATTTTTCAAACAATTTCACCTTTTGTGAAAACTCGACTTCCCTCCCTCTTCCTCCCACCGCGCTCCCGGCCCTCTGCTTGCGAAAATGCAGAGGTGGGACCGCACCCGTCTGTGATTGGCTGAGCGGCAGCCAATCACGGACGCGGCTGCCGGCAGCTCACTTCGGCAGAGGAAAGAGGAGAGGTAAGTAAAGTTTGGGAGCTTCTAAAGATAAAAATATAGCGGTTGGGGCTGGGAGCCCAGGGGGAATCTTACATATTAAAGAATTTACGCTAGGGGGGGAGGGGGGAGAAGGGCTGCATACACATGGCAAAATCTACCTGAGGCCAGGTAAGAGGCCAGCCCTGCTATCCTCCTGGTGGTCTTTTTTTGGTACTTTGGGGGGGGACTACAGGAGAACCCTATGGAGCTGGGATGTGAGGTATAGGTATAGGATAAACTAACTACACATGATGGGCCAGTAGTTGGGGGGATTATAGTTTTGGGGGTGGACATGCCCTTTAAATGAAGTGCTTTCACATACACATATCCTGTACGATGTACCCGTATGCTATCGTTTGCAAAATAGCATCTGTTCCTATTTAAAAAAAAATTATTTCAAAATCTAAAATCAAAATATCTTGCCTGTTCAGTATATTGTGATATATTCTGGATAGGGTGATGACTAGCGTTTGCCCCTTATATACAGTATACTATGAATAAATGATATGGTATGAATATGGATGTTCAGACTTGTGTATTTCCTGTTATAGTATAATTCTATCTGCACACTAAGCTGAATTTCAGAAAGCCTTAATGCAGAAGTGTTCATGGGATTTTACAGGACATAGAATCACAAAAGGTGAAATTGTTTGAAAAAATGTATTATCTCTTCATGGTTCCGTGAATATTTCAATCTACAGTAGTTTATAAGAGGTCCGACGTGAAATGGTAACTTTCCTTTTGTATCTTAAGTTATGCATAGCCAATGACTTCTACATTTAAGGGTTAGGAGAGGTTTTATTAACACTGTAGGGCAGTAAATGGTTAGACCTAAGCCCTTTCACATTAATACTAATCCAGTGCTTTGTTAGACTTGGATGGTATACACGAAAGTCCCTCGTAAAAATCCTGCTTATGCAGGGCCGGCCTTTGATATGGGTGACCTGTGCGGCCGCATTACGTGGGGGTGCCAGCAGAAGTGTTAAGTCACGGACCTGTAGGTCAAAGTTTTGCATCAGTGCTACAGCTAGGTTTCTGTGTTTTGCTGACGACACAAAACTTTGTCGACCATTAAAACCTTCAGAGGATGTGCAATCGTTGCAAGGGGATCTAGATAGATTATCACATTGGGCTGCTAAGTTGCAGATGAAATTCAATGTTGATAAATGTAAGGTGATGCATTTTGGACTTAAAATACTTGTGCTACTTATACTATAAATGGCTCTGTGTTAAGTGAATCCCTGTTGAAAGGGATCTTGGAGTTTTGGTGGATAATAACAAACTTAAAGGTATCAAGCAGTGCCAGGCGGCAGACACCAGAGCCAGCATGGTATTGTCTTGTATAAAGCGAGGTATGGATTCAAGGGAGGAAAAGTAATTCTCCCTCTTTACAAAGCATGTGGTAAGGCCTCATTTGGAATATGCAGTGCAATTTTGGAATCCTGTTGTACACAAGGGACATCTTTTGAAATGGAAAGGGTTCAAGAAGGGCAACTAAATTAATAAGGGGATTGGGGGAGCTTATATGAAGAAGACTGAAAAGTTACAATTATGTACGCTGGAGAAAAGGCGCTTGCCGTGGGGATATGATTACTGTATATAAATACATTAACGGGCCATACAATAAACTATCTGGGGCATTGTTCACCAATAGAAATGTCAAAGGACATGAGGACATCCCTTAGACTTGAAGAAAAAAGGTTTAGCTTCAAGCTCGGAAAGGTTTTTTACTGTAGACGGTAAAGCTATGGAACTGTCTTCCAGTGGACGTTGTAATGGCAGGTTCATTGGTCAGTTTCAAAAAAAGCTGGATGATTTCTGCCAACAAGAATGTTGCAAGTTCTGGTATTGATACATAAGTAGAGTTTTACCAGGGAATTTCCAATTGTCCACTTGGAGTCAGGAAGGAATTTTTCCCCCTTCATAAATTTTGGTGGTTTTTTTGTGCCTTCCTCTGGATCAACAGTTAGGCAGAAATGAGGATATTGCTGATGGGTTGGACTGGATGGACGTATGTCTTTATTCAACCTCAAATACTATACTATACTATTCTCACGATCAAATGTATGTCACAGCACCGCCCCACAGACAAATGCAGCTCATATGTATGCTTTGCTGTTCTGCATGTGCATTCGTGCGTTACGTGTTACATAATGATGTACGCACGATATACAATCATGCAACTGCAAATACTGAAAGACAGGAATCGCAGGTGGTGGCTTGATTTGAAGCAGGTCAAGGCAAACAGCATTCAGCAGTGTATGTGTGTGTGACATGGGGTGTGTTTTGGAGGGGTGCTAGCGCCATACAAATCTTTGCCAGGTGGTATTAATCCTAAGGCCGGCCCTGTGCTCTGGCATGGTATACTATATAGTATTATTAAATGGTGGTGGCGCTTCCCAATCACGGGAGCGCAAGGCAATTGATCTTCTAAGAGAACTTCACCTGAGGCAATCTGCTCCCCACCCCTGCTCCCTCTAGTGGTGTACTGCTTGATCCATAGGTAACATCAATTATAAATCTCTTATATAAGAGCTTGTGAAGGTTCTCATTCTCCCAGTCCTGGTATCTGTTGTATCAATTAGATCAACTGGACTTGAAATGGTAGTTCTTGAAGATTTTCGCTAGTCATCCGGACTGGCTTTCTCAATTCAGAATGACTTGTACAAGAATCTGTGGCAATATGTACCCGGAAAACCCAATTACATATCACAAGCCCCACTAGCCACAGAGGCAAAGGCTAAAAAATAAACATCTCAGAGGAGCCCTTAAACTTGTGGATTCCAGACTGGGCCTTTGTCAAAAGAAGTAGAAGGAAAGAAAAGAACACAAATATCAACAGTGAAGGGGAAAGCAAGACAGAGAAGAACATGGTCATCCCATATGTAGCAGGGTCTCCGAGAAATTAAGAAGAATTTTCAAAAAACTTGTAATCCCTGTCTGCTTTAAACGCAACAACACACGAGGCAGCAATTGGTACATCCAAAGACCCATACTTAACACATAGAAAAGCGACATCATATATGCAGTGCAGTGCAGTGAAGAATGCTCTGATTTGTATGTGGGGAGACCAACAGCAACTGCATCAACGTATGGCCCAGCACAGAAGAGCCAATTCCTCGGATCAGTACTCAGCCGTGTAATCTGCTCTAAGGATAAAGGACATAACCTTTGAGATTGTAATGTTAACATACCTGGCGAATGAACGTGACTGGTTCAGAGAGGTTTAAGGAGGCCATTTATGTGAAATAAAGAAACCAGCCTAAATAGAGTGGTGGGGTGTTCGACACCAACTGTCTCCATGTACAATGCTGTTTTAACACCTTACTCTGGGCGTTCCTATAACACCTCTTAGCCCTACCCAATCACACCCTTAACACCTGGCTGTGATATGCTAATTGAGATTTTCCAGGGTACATAATTGCCACAGATTTTGTACAAGTCATTCTGAATTGAGAAGCCAGTCGGGTGTGACTAGCGAAACGTCTTCAAGAACTACATTTCAAGTCCATTTGATCTAATGAATACAACAGATACTTATATAAAGATATATAATATAAATTTTAAAATGTATTAAACATTTGTTGTTACAGTAATTAATTTGTAATTTCTCATCTAATTTTTAGGGGGGACTACAGGAGAACCCTATGGAGCTGGGATGTGAGGTAAGGATTAAACTACACTACATGATGGGGCCAGTAGTTGGGGGGATTATAGTTTTGGGGGTGGACATGCCCTTTAAATGAAGTGCTCTTCACATACACATATCCTAGTACGATGTACCGTATGCTATCGTTTGCAAAATAGCATCTGTTCCTATTTATAAAAAAAATTATTTCAAAATCTTAAAATCAAAATATCTGTGCCTGTTCAGTATATTGTGATATATTCTGGATAGGGGTGATGACTAGCGTTTGCCCCTTTATATACAGTATATCTATGAATAAAATGATATGGTATGAATATGGATGTTCAGACTTGTGTATTTCCTGTTATAGTATAACTTCTATCTGCACACTAAGCTGAATTTCAGAAAGCCTTAATGCAGGAAGTGTTCATGGGGATTTTACAGGACATAGATCACAAAAGGTGAAATTGTTTGAAAAATGTATTATCTCTTCATGGTTCGCCTCATTTGGAATATGCAGTGCAATTTTGGAATCCTGTGTACAAAAGGGACATCTTTGAAATGGAAAGGGTTCAGAGAAGGGCAACTAAATTAATAAGGGGATTGGGGGAGCTTGAATATGAAGAGAGACTGGAAAAGTTACAATTATGTACGCTGGAGAAAAGGCGCTTGCGTGGGGATATGATTACTGTATATAAATACATTAACGGGCCATACAATAAACTATCTGGGGCATTGTTCACCAATAGAACATGTCAAAGGACACGAGGACATCCCTTAAGACTTGAAGAAAAAAGGTTTAGGCTTCAAGCTCGGAAAGGGTTTTTTACTGTGAGAACGGTAAAGCTATGGAACTGTCTTCCAGTGGACGTTGTAATGGCAGGTTCATTGGTCAGTTTCAAAAAAAAGCTGGATGAGTTTCTGCAAACAAGGAATGTTGCAAGTTACTGGTATTGATACATAAAGTAGAGTTGATCCAGGGAAATTTCCAATTGTCACTTGGAGTCAGGAAGGAATTTTTCCCCTTCATAAATTTGGTGGTTTTTTTTGCCTTCCTCTGGATCAACAGTTAGGCAGGAAATGAGGATATTGCTAGATGGGTTGGACTGGATGGACGTATGTCTTTATTCAACCTCAAATACTATACTATACTATTCCTACAGATCAAATGTATGTCACAGCACCGCCCCACAGACAAATGCAGCTCATATGTATGCTTTGCTGTTCTGCATGTGCATTCAGTGCGTTACGTGTTACATAATGATGTACGCACGATATATACAATCATGCACTGCAAATACTGAAAGACAGGAATCGCAGGTGGTGGACTTGATTTGAAGCAGGTCAAGGCAAACAGCATTCAGCAGTGTATGTGTGTGTGACATGGGGTGTGTTTTGGAGGGGGTGCTAGGCGCCAGTAACAAATCTTGCACAGGGTGGTATTAATCCTAAGGCCGGCCCTGTGCTCATGGCATGGTAATACTATATAGTATTATTAAATGGTGGTGCGCTCCCAATCACGGGAGCGCAAGGCAATTGATCTTCTAAGGAGAACTTCACCTGAGGCAATCTGCTCCCACCCCTGCTCCCTCTAGTGGTGCTACTGCTTGATCCATAGGTAACATCAATTATGAAATCTCTTATATAAAGATATATAATATAAATTTTAAAATGTATTAAAACATTTGTTGTTACAGTAAATTCATTTGTAATTTCTCATCTAATTTTCATATGCTTCAGGTTCACTTCCAATCTAGAGATACAGTAAGTGAAATGGTTATTATATCCAGTTACATGAATACCTTATAAAAGTGATCATTTTAATTAGCAGTTTCTAGGGGGCATATTTATAAAGGCTCGTTAAACTTTTCGCCTCTGTTATCGCTGCCTTTTCGCCAAATTCGGACTTTTCGCTGTTTATAAAGCAGTGATAAGCAGTGGCAAAAAATCATTACCGCTACGTTTTTCGCTTTTCGCCATGCATCGCTGGGGTAACCAAGGATATTTATAGAATGGCAAAAAAGTGTTTTATTGCATTAAGTTCAGCCAATCCAATTCCCCAAGTCTAAAGTTGCGAAAAGACATAGGTGGCCATTTATTTATCCTTCCAATTGGTCCATGGAAGGTGTCAGTACATTGTGGAGTGTTTCTCAATACTAATAAGTACTCAGGGGGGTGTTAGACTATTTTTCAGAATTTACTGTAATACAATCTGAGATCATGCTTTTTTAAGTATTTACCAATAAAGTCAAATGGGGGTCTAAGGGACATATTTATAGAGGGGCATTTTTTTTGCTTTTTTGCCCCACCACATTTTTTAAACTTTCAAATTTTCTTAGTAGCAAAAATATTGAAAAAATTATGTAGCACAAATATTGATTTACTACTACTATGCCTCCTATGCATTTTTCATGCAAGCACAGCAGCAGAGAAGGCAGGTTCAGTAATAGTCGTCAGCCATTGGTCATAATGTCAGCATCTTTGGAAAAGATAAGTATAAAGAAAAGTAGGTCTGATGGGGGTTCTTAAAGGATATGTACACCATAAAAAAAACTTTAGGTTAGTGGCAAGCTAGTTGGCAAAAAAAAATATTTTCTTCTATCTCCACCTCCTACCTTTATTCCTTCAATCTTGCTGACTTCCTCCTCCTGGATAATGGCATCTGCAGCTCCGATCCGACGAGATCTCCTGGCTCCTCCTGCTTCCTTGGGCTCCCCAAAACCATGTTGTGTTTGCAACATTATCCATGAGGAGGAAGCCAGGAAGATTGAAGCAATAAAGGTATGCTCTGGGGCGGGATAGAAGAAAAAAAATGTTCTTGCCAAATGAAATTTTAAAGCCACAGCTTGCCGCTAACCTGTTTTTTTACAGTGTACATATCTTTTAAAGGAATAGATCACTAGAAAAGTGGGAGATAAAGAAACGTACTTTTTGCGTGACCCATCAAGGCCACACAGAAATTCCTGACCGCTTCCTAGTTTTGATTAACTATAGTGTGCATTATCGTGCATGCGCGCTATAGTTGATCTGAAGCGGTCTTAGTGTGGCTGCGGTGGATTGCGCGAAAGTTATGTTTCTTTATCTCCCACTCAGGGGTGTCTCTCTAATGAGGCAATATGAGTAAAATGCTCAGGGCGGCACCCGTGCTAAATATCAGAGAGGCGGCAGGCAGACCTCACTTTAAATTTTTTCTTTAGAAAAGTGGCAGGCAGAGCAGAAGGAAAAGTAACATAGCACCTAGTAGTACATAGGGGCAGCATACAAACGTTTGGCTCAGGTGGCAAAAACCCTAGAGACACCCCTGCTCCCACTTATCCTGAATTAAAGGGCATGTCCACCCCCACCCCCCCACCTGTACTATACTGATTAGACAATCCCCGATGAAGCCTATGCATAATCGGGAAATATGGGTGAAACACACATTGGATTTATGCTGGAATACGGCGAGGAGTTCACTGGACCCTTATGAGTATAGTGGCTGCTGGTAATTAGGATCCCTGGGCTTGCCAGCTTTGATAGTGTCGGCACCAGTTCCAGTGTTCAATACGGGGTGAAGAGGACAGCTTACCCCGACCTATGGTGAGCAGGTGGGAGTATGGTCGCGTGGAGGGGCTGGTCCTGGTAAGTCCCCAGTGCACATGCTGAGCTGAATGGTGCTGAGTGCTTGGTGTGCCTATCTACATATAAGGCACGGAGTCCTGACATTTGGTCTTGGGGACTTGTTAACTGTTTGGCCAATTCGGAGCTAGAGACATGGTTTGGCTTGTGGCATATCTGTACTCAGGGGGACAGTATATTTATCTCTAGGGATGCTCAGAGTGTGGGGTAATTTTATGTATTTATATGATTATTTTATGGTGACTTTTGTAATGTGTGATGTGGGGTTACTATTGTGTTCACTAAATAAAGCATATTTTGTAGAACCCTGAGGTGGTTTGTGCTCATTGGAGAGTCTTTTTCTTAAGACTTTCTTGGTCAAACCAGTATGGTATATGTTAGTTTATACCATGTTAGTATATATGTTAGTACACCCTCTGAGCACCGTATTACGGATACGATCCACAGGGTTACATTGGATATGGTACAACGACCTATGTATTATCCACCCCACCACCTGTGCAGTGTTAAAAAATCCTTACCTTTATACTCTGCTTCTTAAGGTGCCCTGCACGGCCTCTCTGTGTGTAATCCATGCTTGCCACTTCCCGCTCCTTTAAGAGGACTCTGGCATGCACAGTAAAGCTCCTCCACCCCCTCCCTCTGGCTGCAACATTCTTTGTAGGGGGGAAAAAAACTCTTATAGGGTCAACCTCCCCCTACCCTAAACGCTATCTTAAGAAAAAGCAAAATCAGCCTTTAAATGTTCTTATGCGACCTTGTTCCCTTAGATCCCTCTTCCAACCAGCAGTCGCATCAGTGATTTGCAGGAATATCAACCAATCACAGACGCAGCTGCTGATCCGGCCCCTTCTGCTCAGACGCAGCAGAAGAGGCTGTGACCGAGAGAGGGAGGTTGGGTAAACATTTAGTGGCTGATTTTAAGTTTTTCAAATCATTTAGGGTTGGGGGGTTACTTACCTTATATCCATTGTGTGGTTTGGGGATGGAGATACCCTTTAAATACAAATAAATACATAGCCAGAAAATAGGATTTCTTCCGAACAACACACCGTTAACAGAGAAACAACAATGTAACACACATCTAGTTACACAGGGCGGCGTTCTTATATACAGAAGTTCTTTGTGGCAATTTGCCCTTTAACAATTTTTCTTTGAAAAATGTTGAAAGAAGAAGAAAGTTAGTATAATATCCCGCTAATAAAATCTCAGGAATAATATGAATCAAGGTATTATGTTCAGATTCTACTTCCCTCCGTTCTATAACAGAAATACTGTCAATTGTTACTGATTCCAATTGAAAGCATGCATTTTCCTTTATCAAGTACTTGCCAGGTATAGTTTACCTTGACCCACTGCAGTGTTCACGATAATGCGCTAACAGGTTTCTCATTCTGAGATGAATACCAAACGCTTTGAACCTGATGGATTTGCTCTTATCTAACAGAGTGAGAAAAACTCTGCAGGGTAATACATGGAGAAAAGCAAGAATTAATATCTGCAGTCATAGCAGGAGTGCTGGTCTTTGTGCATGATAGAATCCAACCATTTTGTTGAGAAATGGTCAGCTGGGGGGTTGGATTTCTAGACATATTTAAGAACAAAGCTATTCTGTTATTAACCATGTGGGTACGTTTCAGCCTAATATTCCTAGAAAACAGGATACTGTATAAAGTCTCATATATATGATATAGATAGATTTCATACATATTTTAAAGTCACCCCAGAAATGTCATTATGTAATGGTTCAAATTAAAGAGATATGGTCTAAAACAAATGTTCCCTTACTTATAACCAGACATATCATTGTGCAATATGTAATATCCTACCCTACACAGCTGTGCAGTTGCCAGTAATTTTTATTTTAACCCCTTCTATATCTGATTTTTGCTGCTGCAGAAGTATGAAAGATGTCATATAGTTATTGATTATCTGTACTGAAGTAATACTGTATGTGTAACCAATAGCCAGGTATATACGGGACAATGCAGTATGTCAGTGCTAACATTCAGTCTACTGGTCTGTCATGAGAGTAATGTGTTGTACCGTGCTTACTAGTCTAGGCTGTATTAGTTATATAATAGGTAAATGTGCTGGTAGTCAGTGTGCTGGTGCATATTGGATTAATATACTATAGATAACCAATAGCACTTTGCTTACTAGCCTCCTCGGCTTTGTGTGTCTGATTGTTAGCAATATAAAATGTTGTATGTACTAATAGCAATAAATTAACTGATCTAGGCTGTAGGAAATATGCCCCAGTGGCAGTCTAAACTTTGACGGTAGCTTTAACCAATGGAATTTTAAGCATGTTTCATCAGACTCATCATTCAAAATAGTTCCCCTTTAATAAATTAGTGATGGATCTATATCAAGGAATGTTAAGTCAATATAAATGAAAACACCACTCAACCAAGGGGCTTCCTTAGTTCAAATGTCTTGAACAAGTTTCTGTTTTTTTGCTAAAAGAAATCCAGTTGTACTTACAGAGCTTCGTTCCTCCAGCTTTCTTATCTGGCCCTCAGCTTGCGTAAAATCGCAAATAGGGGTCGGATTTTTGTGTATTACTACACAGTCGGGAAAGTATTAGTTTTTTTTCCCACTGAACTTCCACTTTTAAAGTTTTTTAAACTTTTTAAAGTTCACTGTAAAAGTAAACCATTCCTTTAATGCATCGATTGAAGAACAGGAGGTAAAGGAGCTATTACTCACCTTCGTTCCAGGCTCCTGCACAAATGATTGAAGAATTGAAAGTAAGGCATAGGGTCATTTACTTCCCATTTTTCAATCAATGCTTTAAAGGAATAGTTCAAAGTGAACTATTATTTTGAATGAAAAAGGGCAACTTGGAATGCTTCCAATCTTACAAAACCTTATTAGGCACACATACTGTAGGTCCAACTTGACTGTTTAGCTCTTAGCTATGTATTATACAAAGGCTGATTTTCTACATTACAAGTTCATGCTGTAGTGCCTCTGCTCAGTGCTCCTGTTAGCAAAACAAAACTACTACCAGAAACTTATAAATAACAACAAATTAAACCCACGTCACCTGTTCTCCATATTCAACTCCCTTCTACGGCCCCCATCTTGCCTCTCTCCTTTTTCCACCCTCTACCCAGGACTTGCGCATTACTCTCAACATAATGTGAAGTCCATCAGCATGCAGATCTCTGTTCCTAGAGAGGACTCTGATGATTATGTTGCCCTCGCCTCCCTCTGCTATTCTTGGATCTTTTACTCCTATGACCCTTTCAAAAGTCTCTTGCCTGCTTCTGTCCTGTCCACTCATGACCTGTCCGCTTGATCCCATGCCCTCTGTATTACTGAAGCACTGTAATCATGTGCTTACCCCCATTCTCACCCACATATTCAATGTCTTCCATTACAACTGGAATTATCCCTTCCATCTTTAAGCATGCCCATGTTAAGCCCATACTAAAAAAGCCCTTGGTAGACTCCTTGTTGAGCTAACTACCACCCGTTCTCTCTCTTATCGATAGCCTCTTAACTACTAGGATTTGTCTTCTCCCGTATCACTAAATACCTTCATGCTCATAACCTTTTGGATCCTTTGCAATCTGGATTCCGTCCTGCACATTCCACTGTGACGGCTCTGTGTGAGGTTGTGAATGATTTTAAAGGGAAACTATAGTGCATGTTAAGTTTTGTGAAAAAACGTTAAAATAAAAAGTACCTGAAGCAAGGAGGTAGGATTGGTGATTTTTACCTCCCAATATACTTTCTATGAGGAGCAGCAGGATGAAAAAAAATGCTTCTGCCAGTCTTCTTGAATGCTTCAGCACTATCTTTAATATAGAATGGCAGAAGGCCATTACCTGGAAGACAGATGTGCTGTAGCTCCTCAACAAAACAATATTGGGAGGTGGGAATAATCAATCCTATCTCCCTGCCCGAGGTGCTTTTCATTTTTAATGAAGTTGATTTTTACAGTATAGTTGTCCTTTAAGGTTGCAAAGGCCAATGGTCACTTTTCTATTCTTATCCTTTTTGACCTCTCCTCTGCTTTCGACACAGTGGATCATTCCCTCCTAATTCAAATAATTCACTTCTTGGGCATTCAGAATAAAGTGGCATCCTGTTTTTTATCCTATCTCTCTAACCGAACTAACCGTATCTTATGCTAATAACATCTCTTCTCCGGTTCCTCTTAGTGTGGGGGTGCCACAGGGGTCTGTTCTTGGACCCTTATTGTTCTCCCTCTTCACTATTTCCTTAGGAGATGTCATTAGCTCTTTTGGCTTCAAGTATGCAGATAATACACAAATCTACTTGTCCACTCCTGACATCCAGTCAAATGTCTCCAACTGACTCCTTGCTAGAGATGGGATCCAGGTTCGAATCTGGATTTCGGATTTCGGGACTTCGGAAGACATTTTTGATAATTTTCGAAAGCACGGGGCTATTTTCGCCATTTTCGAGTTTCCGATCATATTTTTGAAAATCGTTTGAGGCTATTTTCGATAATTTTGGGAATAGCCTTGAACGTTTGATTTTCGAAAATATAATCGGAAACTCGAAAATGTTCTCTGATCGTATTTTCGATAATTTCCGAACGTTCAAGACTATTTTCGAAAATTATCAAAAATAGCCCTGTACTTTTGAAAATTATCGAAAATTCGTTCCAGTTTCGGATTTTCGGATCTTCGGTATTTTCCAGAGATCCAGGAATCCGAAAACGGAACAGGGAATTTTGGCCATCTCCTCCTGGAAGTTGGAACGCTGCCTCAAATTAAATCATTCTAAAACTGAACTAATCATTTTCCCACCTAAACTTGGTGCTGTCTCATCTTTCTCTATTTCTGTTGACAATACCCCCATTTTCCCTATCCAATCGGCACACTGCCTAGAAGTAATTATTGACTCCTCTCTCTCCTTTTATAGTCACAATAACAATTTGCTAAAACCTGCTGCTTTTTCATTCTCAATATCCGCTGGTCCCTTTCTTTCCCAACCACCGCTATGCTTACTTACTGGTCTTCCTGCTTCCACCTCTCTCCCCTTCAGTCCCCAACTAATTCTTCTACACATACTGTTTTGCTCTCTATAAACATATATTTCCCTAAATCTCCTCTGTACCGGACAATAACCTGGCTCCCCGTTACACGGCGCATTGTATCAAAATCCTTCTACTACATTTAAATGCCTTCGCTCTGCTCCTCCTACTTATATTTCCTCTGTAGTGTCCCCATATATTCCTGCCTACACCCTGCCATCATTACAGAGCCAGATGCTGTACAGACTCCCCACTCTTACAGCTTCCTCTCGCCCTGGCTCCCATCCTCTGCAATTCTATTCCCCTCTATCTGTTGTATTTCAATTAGATCAACTGGACTTGAAATGTAGTTCTTGAAGACGTTTCGCTAGTCATCCGACTGGCTTTTCTCATTCAGAATGACTTGTACAAGAATCTGTGGCAATTATGTACCCTGGAAAATCCCATAGCATATCACAGCACAGGTGTTAAGGGTGTGATTAGATAGTGGCTAAGAGGTGTTATAGGAACGCCCAGATAAGTGGTTAAAACGCATTGTACATGGCAGACATTGGTGTCGACCCCCCCACCTCTATTTATGGCTGGTTTCTTTATTTTCACATAAATGGCCTCCTTAACACCTCTCTTGAACCATTCACGTTCCTTCGCCAGTAGTTAACTTACAATCTTCAAAGGTATGTCCTTTATCCTTAAGATGCAGATACACGCTGAGTCCTGACCCGGGAATTGGCTCTTCTGTGCTGGGCCATACGGTTGATGCATTTGCTGTTTGGTCTCCCCCCACATACAATCAGAGCATTCTTCACTGCACTGCACTGCTATATGATGTCGCTTTTCTTGTGTTTTGTATTGGGTCTTTCGGATGTACCAATTGCTGCCTCAGTGTGTTTGTTCGGTTTAAAGCAGACAGGAGATACGATGTTTTTTTGAAAATTCTTCTTAATTTCTCGGAGACCCTGCTACATATGGGATGACCATGTTCTTCCTCCTGTCTTGCTTTTCCCCTTCACTGTTGGTATTCGTGTTCTTTTCTTTCTTCTACTTCTTTTGACAAAGGCCCATCTGGATATCCACAAGTTTTAAGGGCTCCTCTGAGATGTTTCATTTCTTTAGCCTTCGCCTCTGTGGCTAGTGGGATGTTCTCGGCTCTGTTTTGCAAAAAACATCGTATCCCTGTCTGCTTTAAACCGAACAACACACTGAGGCAGCAATTGGTACATCCGAAAGACCCAATACCAAAACCAAGAAAGCGACATCATATATGCAGTGCAGTGCAGTGAGAATGCTCTGATTTGTATGTGGGGGAGACCAAACAGCACTGCATCAACGTATGGCCCAGCACAGAAGAGCCAATTCCCTCGGGTCAGGACTCAGCCTGTATCTGCATCTTAAGGATAAAGGACATACCTTTGAAGATTGTAATGTTACATACTGCGAAGGAACGTGACTGGTTCAAAGAGAGTGTTAAGGAGGCCATTTATGTGAAAATAAAGAAACCAGCCTAAATAGAGGTGGGGGGTTCGACACCAACTGTCTGCCATGTACAATGCTGTTTAACCCTTACTCTGGGCGTTCCTATAACACCTCTTAGCCTATCTAATCACACCCATAACACCTGGCTGTGATATGCTAATTGGGATTTTCCAGGGTACATAATTGCCACAGATTCTTGTACAAGTCTTCTGAATTGAGAAAGCCAGTCGGATGACTAGCGAAACGTCTTCAAGAACTACATTTCAAGTCCAGTTGATCTAATTGAATACAACAGATATACCATGACCTGGATGATGAGAACCTCACAGTCTATTCCCCTCTCTTTTCTCAGAAACTCAATTAGGCAAGTTCCAATCTAACCCTTACATCCTACCTATCTGGTAACCAGCACAGTATAGGTATCTATATATCTATATATGATAAATCTACCCTTACATCCTCCTATCTGGTAACCAGCACAGTATATGGTATCTATATTACTATAAATGATAAATCTACTCTTACATCCTACCTATCCAGTAACCAGCACAGTATATGGTATCTATATTCTATTATATAAATCTACCCTTACATCCTACCTATCTGGTAACCAGCACAGTATATGGTATCTATATATCTATATATGATAATCTACCCTTACATCCTACCATCTTGGTAACCAGCACAGTATATGATATCTATATATCTATATATGATAAATCTACCCTTACATCCTACCTATCCATTAACCAGCACAGTATATGGTATCTATCTATCTATATATAAATCTACCCTTACATCTTACCTATCCGGTAACCAGCACAGTATATGGTATCTATATATCTATATTATAAATCTACCCTTACATCCTACCTATCTGGTAACCAGCACAGTATATATATCTATATATCTATATATGATAAATCTACCCTTACATCCTACCTATCTGGTAACCAGCACAGTATATGGTATCTATATATCTATATATGATACATCTACCCTTACATCCCTACCTATCTGTAACCCACAGTATATGGTATCTAATATCATATATGATAAATCTACCCTTACATCCTATCCTATCTGGTAACCAGCACAGTATGTGGGTATCTATATATCTATATATGATAAATCTACCCTTACATCCTACCTATCTGGTAACCAGTACAGTATATGGTATCTATACATCTATATATGATACATCTACCCTTACATCCTACCTATCTGGTAACCAGCACAGTATATGGTATCTATATATCTATATATGAAAATCTACCCTTACATTCTACCTATCTGGTAACCAGCACAGTATATGGTATCTATATTCTATATATGATAAATCTACCCTTACATCCCACCTATATGGTAACCACAGAGTATATGGTATCTATATATCTATATATATAAATCTACCCTTACATCTTACCTATCTGGTAACCAGCACAGTATAGGTATCTATATATGATAATCTACCCTTACATACTACCTATCCAGTAACCAGCACAGTATATGGTATCTATATATCTATATATGATAAATCTACCCTTACTTCTACCTATCTGGTAACCAGCACAGTATATGTATCTATATATCTATATATGAAATCTACCCTTACATCTACCTATCTGGTAACCAGCACAGTATATGGTATCTATATATCTATATATGATAAACCTACCCTTACATTCTACCTATCGGTAACCAGCACAGTATTGATATCTATTATCTATAATGATAAATCTACCCTACATCCTACCTATCCGGTAACCAGCACAGTATGGTATCATATATCTATATATGATAAACACACCTTACATCCTACCTATCTGGTAACACACAGTATATGATATCTATATATCTATATATGATAAATCTACCCTTCATCCTACCTATCGTAACCAGCACAGTATATGGTATCTATATATCTATATATGATAAATCTACCCTTACATCCTACCTATCTGGTAACCAGCACAGTATATGGTATCTATATATCTATATATTAAATCTACCCTTACATCCTACCTATCTGGTAACCAGCACAGTATATGGTATCTTATATCTATATGATAAATCTACCCTTACATCCTACCTATCTGGTAACCAGCACAGTATATGGTATCTATATATCTATATATGATAAATCTCCTTACATCCTACCTATCTGGTAACCAGCACAGTAGTATGGTATCTTATCATTATGTAAATCTACCCTTACATCCTACCTATCTGGTACCCAGCACAGTAATGGTATCTATATACTATATATGATAAATCTACCCTTACATCCTACCTATCTGGTAACCACCAGCACAGTATATGGTATCTATAATATCTATATATATAAATCTCACCCTTACATACTACCTATCTGGTAACCCAGAGTATATGATATCTATATATCTATATATGATAAATCTACCCTTACATCCTACCTATCCAGTAACCAGCACAGTATATGGTACTATATATCTATAATGATAATATCTACCCTTACATCCTACCTATCTGTAACCAGCACAGTATATTGTATCTATATATGATAAATCTACCCTATCATTCTACCTATCTGTAACCAGCACAGTATATGTATCTATATCTATATATAATAAATCTACCCTTACATCCTACCTATCTGGTAACCAGCACAGTATATGGTATCTATATATCTATATATGATAAATCTACCCTACATCTTACCCATCCGGTAACCACACAGTATATGGTATCTATTATATCTATATATGATAAATCTACCCTTACATCCTACCTATCTGTAACCAGCACAGTATATATATCTATATATCTATATATGATAAATCTACCCTTACATCCCCCTATCTGGTAACCAGCACAGTTATGGTATCTATATATCTATATATGATAATCTACCCTTACATCCTACCTATCTGGTAACCAGCACAGTATATGGTACTATATATCTATATATGATAAATCTACCCTTACATCCTACCTATCATGGTAACCACGACAGTATATGTGTTATCTATATATCTATATATGATAAATCTACCCTTACATCTACTATCTGTAACCAGACAGTATATGGTATCTATATATCTATATATGATAACTACCCTTACATCCTACCTATCTGGTAACCAGCACAGTATATGGTCTTAATCTATATTGATAAATCTACCCTTACATTCTACCTATCTGGTAACCACAGTATATGGTATCTATATATCTATATAGGATACACTACCCTTACATCCACCTATTGGTAACCAGCAAGTATATGGTATCTATATATCTATATGATAATCTACCCTTACATCTTACCTATCTGGTAACCAGCACAGTATATGGTATATCTATATATGATAAATCTACCCTTACATCCTACCTATCCGTAACCAGCACAGTATATGGTATCATAATCTATATATGATAAATCTACCCTTACATCTACCTATCTGGTAACCAGCACAGTATATGGGTCTCTATATATCTATATATGATAAATCTACCCTTACATCCTACCTATCTGTAACCAGCACAGTATATGGTATCTATATATCTATATATGATAACTACCCTTACATTCTACCTATCTGGTAAACCAGCCAGTATATGATATCTATATATCTTATATGATAAATCTACCCTACATCTCCACCTATCGGTAACCAGCACAGTATATGGTATCAATATATCAATATGATAAACCTACCCTTACATCCTACCTATCTGGTAACCAGCACAGTATATGGATATCTATATATCTATATATGATAAATCTACCCTTCATCCTACCTATCCAGTAACCAGCACATATTGGTATCTCATATATCTATATATGATAAATCTACCCTTACATCCTACCTATCTGGTACGCACAGTATATGGTATCTATATATCTATATATGATAAATCTACCCTTCATCCTACCTATCCTGGTAACCAGCACAGTATATGGTATCTATATATCATATATGATAATCTACCCTTACATCCTACCTATCTGGTAACCACCACACAGTATATGGTATCTATATATCTATATATGATAAATCTCCCTTACATCCTACCTATCTGGTAACCAGCACAGTATATGGTATCTTATATCTTATGATAAATCTACCCTTACATCCTACCTTCTGGTAACCACACCCCACAGTATATGGTATCTATATATCTATAATGATAAATCTACCCTTACATCCTACCATCTGGTAACCACCAGCACAGTATATGGTATCTATATATCTATATATGATAAATCTACCCTTACATCCTACCATCTGGTAACCAGCACAGTATATGATATCTATATATCTATATATGATAAATCTACCCTACATCCTACCTATCCATTAACCAGCACAGTATATGGTATCTATATATCTATACATGATAAATCTACCCTTACATCCTACCTATTCTGGTACCAGCACAGTATATGGTATCTCTATATGATAAATCTACCCTTACATCTACCTATCTGGTACCAGCACAGTATATAGTATCTATCATATCTATATATAAATCTACCCTTACATCCTACCTATCTGGTAACCAGCACAGTATATGGTATCTATATATCTATATGTCAAATCTACCCTTACATCTACCTATCTGGTAACCAGCACAGTATAGGTATCTATATATCTATATATGATAAATCTAACCCTTACATCCTACCTATCTGTAACCAGCACAGTATATGGTATCTATTATCTAATTGATAAATCTACCCTTACATCCTCCTATCTGGTAACCAGCACAGTTATATGGTATCTATATAGCTCTATATGTATAAATCTACCCTTACATCCTCCTATCTGGTAACCAGCACAGTTATGGTATCTTATATCTATATGATAAATAAACTACCCTTACATCCTACCTATCGGGTAACAGCACAGTATATGATACTATAATCTATATATGATAAATCTAATCCTTACATCCTACCTATGGTAACCACACGTATGAATCTGTATATCATATATATAAATCTACCCTTACATCTACCTATCCGGTAACCAGCACAGTATATGCATATCTATATATCTATATATGATAAACTACCCTTACATCCTACCTATCTGGTAACCAGCACAGTTATGGTATCTATATATCTATATATGATAAATCTACCCTTACTCCTTCCTATCTGGTAACGCAGCACAGTATATGGTACTATATATGATAAATCTACCTTACATCCCACTATCTGGTAACCAAGCACATATATGGTATCTATATATGATAAATCTACCCTTACATCCCACCTATCTGGTAACCACACAGTATATGATATTTTTGTTTTATCTGCACTGCAAAAGTCTTAAGGTCCCATACATCTATGAGATATTACTTACCCGACCGAGCGCTCCAAGATGTTCCATCGATGCTGGCCGGAACCGCTTCTCCCGATCGATATTTGACCGACATGCATCCCAAATCCATTCATTTTGCGATCACATGTCGGTCGAATGTAAGATCGGGAGAAGCGTTCCAGCAGGATCAAGGAACACGCGTAAGCCCTTGGCCGTGTAAGTAATATCTCATAGATGTATGGCCTCCTTTACTCCTGCCTCATACCCTTTTCTTTGTATGTTACCCTCCTATCTAGATTGTAAGCTCTTCGGGGCAGGGCCCTTGTTTTCTCTTCTGGCAAGGCTCTAGCACTTCTATTTATTTATATAATTTTATATTTATGTACTGAACTATTTATTATTTGTTCCCTTGACTTTTTTGTATTTGGTTATTGACAGCGATGCACCCCAAGTGGCACTTTCTAAATAATCTTTACATAGATACATATGTATATTGTAAAAATAAGCCAGCGTGTACAAGTTCTGATATTTGCAAGGGCATATAAAGAAGGCTACAGAACACTACAGCAATAACATTGTCCTTACTCTAATAAGCACTAACATAACTAGTTTGGCTGGTGGGTTAATCACAATATTAAAGTTTATAGGTGTTTTTGATTGCTGTATTAAAAATCATCGTCCCTGTCAGTTTTCTGACGGTTTTCAATCAGGGATATTCGTTCTGGCCAATTGTCATATGCATTCTATTTTTTATTATTCGGAGAAAGATTGGAGGTTAATTTAACATTAAAAAGTGCCATCAAGTAAAGAGTAAGAACTTGCCAGTTCTATTCTGTATTCCTATTAAAAGAATTTTTATTGGTAGTTGGGTTTAGAGTCAAATTACAATGACATTTGGAAAAACTTTAGTATCCAAATATCTCTGCATTACCATGGGCCATAAACAGCACAGCCTGGATGGGGCAGGGACGTGAAACATGTGGGCCCCTTCAGATATTTGAAATCCACAAATCCCAGCATGTTGGGAGTTGTAGTTTCTCTAACATCTGTAGAGCTGCAGTTTTGCATCCCTGTGTTAGAGGGAACCTTGACAGAAATGGTTCCATCTCACATCATTTAAATCATTAATATCATTAATATATATTTCTCTCATTAAAAAGTGACCTATTCCTTTACTGTATGACTGAAGACCAAGAGGTTAGGAGCTATAAGCCCTTACCTCCCGTTCGTTAATCAATCGGAGCCATGGATGAAGGTAGCAGAAAACTATAGCACGACTATTGCTGCATTATTGCATTATATAGAACAGCAATTTCCACTAAAATATTAAATCCGTCCTGCCAATCGATAAATAACACTTTCATTTTATTTCAAAATCTCAAACCATTTCATTTGACCACCGCTATGCTTACTTACTGGTCTTCCTGCTTCCACCTCTCTCCACTTCAGTCCACACTAAATTCTTCTACACATACTGTTTTGCTCTCTATTAAATATGATCCTAAATCTCCTCTGTACCGGACAATAACCTGGCTCCCCGTTACACGGCGCATTGTATACAAAATCCTTCTACTAACATTTAAATGCCTTCGCTCTGCTCCTCCTACTTATATTTCCTCTGTAGTGTCCCCATATATTCCTGCCTACACCCTGCCATCATTACAGAGCCAGATGCTGTACAGACTCCCCACTCTTACAGCTTCCTCTCGCCCTGGCTCCCATCCTCTGCAATTCTATTCCCCTCTATCTGTTGTATTCAATTAGATCAACTGGACTTGAAATGTAGTTCTTGAAGACGTTTCGCTAGTCATCCGACTGGCTTTCTCAATTCAGAATGACTTGTACAAGAATCTGTGGCAATTATGTACCCTGGAAAATCCCAATTAGCATATCACAGCCAGGTGTTAAGGGTGTGATTAGATAGTGGCTAAGAGGTGTTATAGGAACGCCCAGAGTAAGGTGTTAAAACAGCATTGTACATGGCAGACAGTTGGTGTCGAACCCCCCCACCTCTATTTAGGCTTGGTTTCTTTATTTTCACATAAATGGCCTCCTTAACACCTCTCTTGAACCAGTCACGTTCCTCCGCCAGTATGTTAACATTACAATCTTCAAAGGTATGTCCTTTATCCTTAAGATGCAGATACACGGCTGAGTCCTGACCCGAGGAATTGGCTCTTCTGTGCTGGGCCATACGTTGATGCAGTTGCTGTTTGGTCTCCCCCACATACAAATCAGAGCATTCTTCACTGCACTGCACTGCATATATGATGTCGCTTTTCTTGTGTTTTGGTATTGGGTCTTTCGGATGTACCAATTGCTGCCTCAGTGTGTTGTTCGGTTTAAAGCAGACAGGGATACGATGTTTTTTG